>BPLQ01015708.1:0-600000 GCA_021605075.1 Caerostris darwini
GTGGAGAACGTCCTCAAATTAATAACTCAAAATGACCAAAATAGTTAAATTGCCAATCTGAAGTGTCTATTTGGATCCTTAAATTTTCATTTATTGCTACAATGTGCAAAACTAACACAAATACTGGCTATAGTAATTTTTTGCAAATGACATCTAAAATTCTTAAGAAGTTAATGTTTTCATTTCTAATGTATTTGTTTTATATTCTTTCTGTCCGCGGGAAATGTGTTACGGACTCATTGTACCTGAGTAACTTAACTTAACCTACTGCTTCCTTTTAATTTTTAACTTACTAGAGTAAATATTTTCTAAATTCACGATGTAATTTAAATAATGTAAATTTAACTACACTGAAGTGACAAAAGTCATGGGATACCTCTTAATATCGTGTCTGCCCTCCTTTCGCCCGGCGAAGTGCAGCAACTCGACGTGGCATGGACTCAACAAGTCGTTGGAAGTCTTCTGCAGGAATATTGAGCCATGCTGTCTCGATAGACGTCCATAATTGTGAAAGCGTTGATGGTGCAGGATTTTGGGCACGAACAGACCTCTCGATGATGTCCCATAAATGCTCGATGGAATTCATGTCGGGCGATCTAGGTGGCCAGATCATTCGTTGGAATTGTCCAGAGTGTTCTTCAAACCAATCGCGAACAGTTGTGGCCCGGTGACATGGCGCATTGTCATCCATAAAAATCCCATCGTTGTTTGGGTACAGGAAGTCCATGAATGGCTGCAAGTGATCTCCAAGTAGCTGAACATAAGCATTTCCAGTCAATGTTCGGTCCAGTCGCACCAGAGGACCAAGTCCATGTCATGAAAAAACAGCCCACACCATTACGGAGCCACCACCAGATTGAACAGTGCCTTGCTGACAGTTTGGGTCCATGGCTTCGTGGCGTCTGCGCCACACTCGAACCCTACCATCAGCTCTTACCAACTGAAATCGTGACTCATCGGACCAGGCCACGGTTTTCCATTCATCTAGGGACCAACCGATATGCTCACGTGCCCACGAGAGTCGCTGCAAGCGATGTCGTTCTGTCAGTAAAAGCACTCGAGTCGGTCTTCTGCTGGAATAGCCCAAGAAAGCCAAATTTCTCCGCACAGTTCTAACAGACAAGTCCCTTGTACGTCCCACATTGATTTCTGCGGTTATTTGACGCAGTGTTGTTTGTCTGTTAGAATTTACGACTCTTTGCAGACGTCGCCGGTCTCGGTCGTTAAGTGCAGGCGGTCGACCACTGCACTGTCCATGGTGGGATGTTATGCCTGAAATTTCATACTCTCGGCACACTCTTGACACAGTGGATCTGGGAATGTTGAATTCCCTAACGATTTCCGAAATGGCATGACCCATGCGTCTAGCTCTAACTAACATTCCGCGTTCAAAGTCTGTTAATTCCCGTCGTGCGGTCATCATCACGTCAAAACCTCTTTACATGAATAACTTGAACAGAAATGAAAGCTCTGCGAAAGCACTGCGCATTTATACCTGTTCTACGCGATGCTACTGCCATCTGAAAATTTGCATATTGCTATCCCATGACTTTTGTCACGTCAGTGTATATTAATGATTATGTGGAGGTTTTCGGGGGATATTTACCCCATTGGTACTCCGAAACAGGTACTTCCGCTTTCGTTTCCGTTGAAATTAATATACCAACATTTGAAAACAAAGCTTCAACCAAGGAAATTTAATTTATTATTTTTAAAAATTATTAAAAATGTTTTAATTTGTAAAATATTGAATTTAATACTAAATTTAGATAGGCTTATTTGATTAATTATAATGTAGTAATTACATAAGCTTAACTTTAACTTTATTTTTTTTAATTTTAACTTTTAACTTTATTTTTAATTTGGCTTAATTATTACCAATAATTTTTTGTCTGAATGATAAATTTAAAAGCAATTGGTTATCGAAAATATACATTAAATAAAAACAAATTCTAAAAATACAATTGTAACTTAAATAGGAATAGAAAAATATTTAGTTAAACTTGAATAATGAGTGAAGAATTAAAATATGAAAACTATAAAATTATTTAAGAAGTGCTATCTTTACTTTCATTGTATATTTGATTTAAAGAGCTTTTAGTACTATAGCAAAAATTAGGAATGTTTGCCGGATTAAATTCCAGAGGATCCAATGATATATATATATATATATATATATATATATATATATATATATATATATATATATATATATATATATATATATATATATATATATATATATATATATATATATATATAAGGGAAACAACAGATGCATAATATCTTACAAGCCTTACGTACACATACTAATACTTAATACATATATTTAGTCAGACTATGATGAAAACTACTTTCTGAAGAAATGTTTTTTAAAAATTAAACCCTGAAATGTTAAAATTGCTTGACGACTTATACGTAAAGAAAATATGTCTATACCAGTGGCGACATAAATTTTTATCACATAATAGAAAAATAATAAACAACAAAAAAATTTTAAAGTCAATTCCTACTTTTTTTTCCACTATATTGCAGTAAGTCCTTTATAAATAATTGTCATTCATTTTTTATGTTTATGTGGCGCCATCTATTGGTAGATATATGCAACTTAAATCTAAAAAAAACTCAAATTAATTAATTAAATTTAAATACTGAATTAATATTTGAAAAAACTGTGTTAACATCAAGTGCCATCCACTACAAGTTAAAAAAATGTATTTGAACTTGAGTGGATGAATAAAAAGTATTTTATGAACGATTGAAAATTTGAACGAGATATATATAGGGAGAGTGTGAGCTAATAAAAGGAATTGAATAAAAAAATTTAATGATACATATGAAGGAAAATAATGGTGTTTGCTTTATAGATGTTAAAAATTTCTTTCCTCCTACAACAATGCATGACTCATAACGTCAACACATAGATTAATGGCATATAGATTAACAATATGTATAGTTTTCTTAGACAGGTGTATTATTGATATGTATGTCTGCTTCCATTGACATGCATGGCTGATGAGGTCGATATCCTAGTAATGTCTCCATAAACCAGAGATTATAAAAGAGTAGCTACTATTATTCTTCTCTTCTTCCATTCAAGCCACCTACTATATTATACGTGGCTTGAATTCCATTATTAACTATTTAATTAAGATATAGATTTAAATTTTCTAAATAAAATTTGTATAGAAATTATGTTAAAACCTCTTAAGCACTTTGATCTGTTGGAATGTCTGTGTGAGTTAAATGATGATTAAAGGAATGGGTCCAATTACCTTCAGCTAATGTAAGTCTACTTAAAATGATAGAAAAATATAATCTCCAGCTTTATTCTAGTCTTTTCTCAAGGGTCACATAAATATTGCCCATTTACCATTTAATAGACTCCCCTTTTCTCTTTGTGGATGCAGCGCAGAAACTCCCTTGGTTGAAAGATTCTTTATGCTATAAATCAGCCTTACAATGGCAAATGTAAAGTCACGTCTTTAATAATTGAAAAAAAATCTCTAAAATTTATTTATATTTGCATTCAAATAAAAATTACTAAAAGTACTAATATTTAAAAATGCTTATATTTACTTTCTTAGTTATTGATTCTTTTGAATTTTACACGGAAAACAGTATTCTATTCAACTATTATCAAATTTTTTTAAAAAATAACTATGAAAATATCACATGAAATTTAAAAAAAGGATAGTATTTTTAGATTTGGATTTTCCTTCAATCACTCATCTAATTCTTTATTTAAACAACTGTAAGTAAAATGTGTGCAAAGTTTATTGAAAAAATTATTTTGACATAGCCCAAGTAATTTCTCAAGCGGACAATCTTTTTATCCAAATAGATTTCTTCAAATCCTTAAAAACAAAAGAAGAAAAAACACACTGGTGAAATGTTATTGAAAACAGGAAATTGTTGTTTCATGGATATGTATTTTGTTCAATATTTATTAAAAAATATGAAGAGAAAACAAAACGAATTTGCATTGAAAAATAAGTCAGATAATTTACTCTATTTGCGTTAGAAATTTCTACGATATCTCCACAAAAGATTTGAAAATATTTTTAGAATAGATAAATAGATTTCTAATACTAAATTAGACAATTTAATAATTCCATCCACTTGAAATAGGCAAAGAACCAAAATGAAAAACTGAAAAAGAATATGTATTTACATGTATTTTTATTAATATTTTTAATCCATTGCAATTTTTTTAGCAATAATGGAAATTAGTTTTTTTATATTTTGATTAACTGACTGCAAACAACATTGGAAACACCAAAATTAATTGCGTTTCATTATTTTTTTTTATTTTGTAAATATAACTCCCACACACACCCACACCCCCATATATCCCCACGCGAACACATATATATTGTTTGTATGTGTGTTATAAACCATTTAGCTTTGGAATAAAATTACAGTAAAAACTATAGGAAAATAACTATCTGCTGCCCTGCTGATATATATTACAACTATAATAACAATATGGTAATCATTATCTTTGGAATCAATTGTCTTGCCAAAAATTTGATTATAAAGAAGATAGTTATTAGTATGTAATGCCCCTGTATTGTTTTAAGTAGTAAACTATTACATATATAACTTGTGCATTAAGATATAAAAATGCGATTTCATAATATAACTGACAATGAACGCATTCATAAAGAAATATTTATACTTATTTTATAACACATTGATGATTTTTTAACATGTAAGTATTAATGGATACTTAAGGCCAAAAATGTTAGTTTAATTTTTATTAAGCTCTCAAAAATTTTATTAATATAAGAAATATTTTTATTTTTCCAGTATATCAAATATTCATATCTACAAATAGAGGCACTTCATTATTGTATACATCAATTAAATTATTAGAGTAGTAACTTATAAAGGTTAATCACATAAGTTTAATATACATGTGGAAAAGTAAGCTTTTAATGATGATATACAAAGTTTTGAAGGATCAATTAAAAAAATCAAATTATTTAACTAAAACTAAAAATGAACTAAAATATATTCCAAATTTCTTTTTTGAAATAAAAACATTCTATAAAAAATATAAATTTAAACATACAAATAACCACACATAAAATTTACCCTAAATACTAAAGAAAAGTTTTTAAAGTATGCATAAAAAAGCAGAAAAAAAATATTTCAGTGTTGACTTTTTTGCAAAGAATAAACGAGCAAAACATAATTTTCAATTACTCATGATTTAATAATATAATTTTTAAAATACTAGTGTAATTATTTGGAAACAAATACATATCCGAACTTTTAATAACATGATTTGGGATAAGAAAAAAAATGTGCCTATTTAAATAACATATAGTAAATAAATTAGAGTATGACGTAAAGCAATAAGGAAACGGATATATAAATTCACACACATTTATATATATGTATATATATATATATAAATAATAGAGAGATAGAGAGAGAGATAATTGGGATAAGAAATAAAAATATTTAAATTAAAAATTCTAAAATTTAAGGGAATTTAAAATTTTCTATCGGTTTCCACCATTCGATCGTGGAAGAAAATAAAAAGTGTTGGGGTTCATCACCGTCACCTATACACCCTTATTTGCAGAAAAATATGCCGCAGGTGTTTATTTAGAAAAAAAATTTATTATTAAAAAATTAAAACTTTTAATTTTTAATATTTTGCATATTTAGAACAAACAATGTGGTAAAAAAGCCCTTTTTTTTTGATATTAATAAATTATCTAAATTATAATAATTTGAAGTTACTTTTCATATTCATCATTAAAACATATTTATGTAAAAATAATTCAAATTCTACCACAGAAAATAGGTATTTAAAAAACAATTTTTAATATAATATATTCTTTTATATTTTTCCTTATAATAATTATTTAAATTTGATAAAATTGTTAAAGTAATTAGAAGTAATTAAACATTGTGAATGGTCAAATGTTTTCTATTTCATAATTAAGAACTTCTAAGCATTTTTTTTCATTTGAAACGAGTTAATTTAAAGTGTAAATCAACGTTTAATTTTTTTAATTATTTTTTTTTTAAATATTGTATAACATTACATATTTCAAACAAAATATATTTTTAAATATTTTTCGCGATATTTTATTCTTTAAAAAAACATTTCTTTATTTAATACAGATGTATTTTTATATATTGCTACAAGAAAAAAATTTAAATTGCTTCAATATATTTTTTTAAAGTATGTTATTTTAAATTAGTGGAAATTTTAATTTTAATAAAATTTGCTCATTGAAGGTGTTTCATGTAAAATGATACAGGCTAAGTCTTCTTAAGTTTTAAATTATTTTATTACTATTTATTATTAAATTATTAAGGCAATTATTTAAAACTTTATTAACCCATAAATTATATTTTCTAGTTTATTTATAAATATATTTTTATATTTTTTAATCATTCTTCCTATACAATAAATCATTTTCCTTTTTAAAAAAATATATTTTGAAAAAAATAGATTTTTATTACCTATAAAATTTCATATTACAATCAGCATATATAATCTGATATATTTAATCATTCCATTTTATTATATTATTCACACTGACACGTAACAAGCATTATGATTTATTATCCCGCCTTATAACTCATGCAGATGCATTAATGTATTTATAACTGAGAGAATAAAATAGATTTAGAAATAGATTAATAGAAATATATGAATAGAACTGAGTGAAATGAAATAGATTCTCATTCTCTATAAAATTTCCAAAAATTACAATCAGTCTATGTAATCTAATATATTTTATAATTCGATTTTATAACATTACGCATATTGACATCTAACAAGCATTATGATTTATTATCATTCATATAACTCATGCATGTACATTAATGCATTCATAACTGAGAGCCTAATTTATTTGATAAAGAATAGAAGCATTACTTTGATGGATAACATAGTTATTTTCTAAATGCAAATGACATCACGCTAAAATAATAGTGTGTTGTCAATTATTGCAAGGAAGACATATTAAACATGAATAATTCCTAATCAATTTCCGTATAAGTAATTTTCTTCAATATATAAAAAATGGGTGTGTATCGCGAATTGCATGTATATACGTAGCTTAATCTTTGGTTGGCGTGATACTAAACTGTATGACGAATGTTGAGGTCTGTCATAACGGATGTCACTTAAGAAGGGTGCAAAACGTAAGAAATATGGCACTAAGAATGATTATAAAATCATTCTTTTATTTTCGGAATTGTAAATAGATTACCGTGTCTCTTTAACAACTTGTAAAATATTTATATATATTTTATGTAAAATATTTATCACGACTTTTCTATTAATTTATATACTTAAATTTAGACGATATTTTTTAGTGTTGTAGATTGTGCAGCTGGATTATAACTGGGCGTTGTTGGGTTGAAATTTGTGGGGATTGAGATCTTACAGCTATATTTACACACGCATAGACATCACACACATACAATTAGAGATATACAATATTTTACACAGTTAAAGACAGATAATTCTAGATTCGTGAAAAGATTTTACTTTTAATCCGAAAACCCGATACTTAGGTTTGCACGGGATGCGCGGAATATACTACCTCTCCGGTTAGAGTCTGTAGGCCAACTTATACGCAGGTTGCATCGAATATATTTTCTATCGGAATGAGGGACTGTAAACTAAACAGAACAGCATGATTGCGTTGTACTAAACGTTTCTCAGCAGCAGCGCCAATTACGCTGCAATTCCTCTCGTATGAGAGTCTTGAGGCCTACTGACCATTTCTCCTGAACGCCACAGGTGACGCTTTTGCAGTGGGTAGGAGGAAACAATTTAATAATTATTACTGTTACACGGTTACAATTTAATAATTATTACTGTTACACGGTTACAATTTAATAATTATTTATTAGATTTCTTTAATTCAAAATGAATACATTTTTATTAAAAGGGAGGGGCTTTAATAGGGGTGAGGAAATATTTTCTTCTGTAAGTAGATCACGGATGTCTTTAAACTTACTGATCATTTTTAAAAACATTTTAGTGGTTCGAAATTACAATATTTGATGAGAGAGCAGGCTTAATGGTGAAATATTTTTCAATGGTAACTTTCCAACATTGTCACATTACAATAGAAAAATAGGTAAACTTCAGTCTGTCAACTCATTGTCAGTGCGTATTTCGATGTTAAAATCTTCATTATTTCTATTCGTTTTGCAAACTTTGACCATGATGCAAGTCACAAAATAGAATTCAAATTTCATCCCTCTAAACTATAGTACTATATGTATAATATGTATACGTGGTAAAAGTGTATATATATGTACAGTGTACCGGGTCACAGATAAGGCAATAAATTTATAAATAGGTATTAAACAATAAAAAGAAATTAGAATATTTATTGTTAAAACTCTTAGTTTCTGTAAGTCACCAGCATATAATTAGATTGCTCTAAATCTGTAATAGTAACATTGTGGAAGAATTAAAATACTTTGCTGATAAAATGGTTATGAAGTGTATGTAATATGTAATATTAATTCATTTAAATTATTTACGAATATTTTGCTTTATTTTTTAGAAGTATTTAAGAATAAATCATGCAATAAAGTAAACAATACGAAAAATTATTATAATAAATTTTAAATTTAGTAACATATTGTTTCGTATACTGATACATTAAATATCTTATCAATTCTATTAGTAAAAAAATATAATAAACGATTAATTTTTGGAACTTTTTTCCAATAATAAAACAGAGTAACAAAATAAAGAATATAATTTTATTTAGGGATTTAGAGCGAAATTCGTATAATCATAGCTATTCAGATTCTCTTGGACATTTTAAAGTGGCTTCGTTAATATTACACTTTTTTAAAAGTTCAGCTTTTATTAACTTTTCAAGCAGTTTCTTTTTAATTAATTTTGACTTTAAATGTCAAAGTCGCAAAGCTTTTAAACTGAAGCTTACGATTCAAATTTCACCCTTCTTAAAGAAGGAATGCAATTAACTGCTAAAAGTTATCATGGAAGATATTAAGGATAAAACTTTTGTTTAAATTAACATAATTACTAAAAAAAGTTAAGACGGTGCTTTATAATATATATTTTTTTCTTTTTAAAATAAATTTGAAATGGAAAAGTGTATTATCGTTTAAATGAAATAAATATTTTTTTTATGAAGCTATTTTTTTGAAAAGCCGGAGATTACTTATTTTACAAATGTTTTAAAAACCATTGTACAAATTCTTCTATTAAAAATTCAATAAACTTTCTTATTACATTTCAAAGTTATATGCATTATAAGTTATTATGATGCAACCTTAATAAACTAGGCATAAAATAGAAAAACTATTAAATAACATAAAAAATGAACAATTAAACAACAAAACTAAAATGAACAATTAAATAGACTAAAAATAAACAATTAAAAAACAAAACTTAAAATGAACAATTAAATAAGACTAAAAATGAACAATTAAATACGACTAAAAATGAACAATTAAATAATAAAACTAAAAATAAGCAATTAATTAACAAGACAAATGAACAATTAAATAACAAAACTAAAAATAAACAATTAAATATTTGTTCTTTAAATTATTTACCTATGATTTATTAAATTCCTTTTCCTTGTGCTATGTTTCTAAGAAATGAAAACTTTTAATGGATGAATTTTTTATGATAAATATTTTAATAAGACAATGATGCTATTGCCAATATTCATCGAAATTCCATTAAAAACTTTTATTCTATTTTTTGTATCCAGAGTTATTATCTTACTCTGAGTGGTTGTAAAAATGTTTTTATCAAAATAAGATTTTATAATGCGTTCAGATATTATGGCGCACTATCATAAAGACACAAAATAAAATCATGTTATAAAAACTAAAACCTGTTCACAAGTAGTTACGTGTACTTATATGTTTATCATATGTAAGAATGCTCTTTTCAGAAAATTTTAAAGAAGTAGCTGCATAGTTATATGCACTTTTACAATACCACGAGATGTTAAAGTCAAGGAAAAGACCATTACATAATGACTATGTGATTTTATCTCTCTCTCTCCCCTCCATCCGATATATATAGATATATATGTAAAACTATATAATATTTAAATGTTTTTAAGACGGAAAATATATTTACTTTCAGAAGATGCTGTAATTTTTGCTGGGGTCATTCAGTTAAAAAAAATATACCATTGGTGAATGGTCTGTATTCACTGACAATGAAATTTTTTATTTAAATGACAAAAAGAATATTAGAAATTATTTTGGTATTTGGTAGTAATTCTGTTAGTTTTATTTTTTAATAAACTTGTAATTTTTCGCAAGGCAAAACTACCATACTTGAAATATCTGTAGAAGAATATTCACACACACAAACACATGTATCATAACTTTTGGCTTTGTATTCGATGCCATGAACCATTATATAAATTTAAATTATTAAATATTTTATTCATATAAAGCTGTTTAACTACATAAAGCTCAACAACTTATATACTTTAATGCTTTCTCGTCAGAATATCATGTGCTAAACAAATGCATCCACAAATGTTGGTTAAATATAAATAAATAAATATATTTTTTTGGTAACGCATTCATTAGAGCAAAAGTATTTTTAATAAAAATTATAAAAATTTATTATACTTTACATTACATTAAATCCGTTAATTTTAAATTTAGAGAACTTTTATGTTCTCAAATAGTCTAAGGCTTTTATTTAAAATATGGACTCAAAGTAAATCCTCAGCTGCACTTTGTTTCAGAAGCAACATAGTTTTCAACTCTAAGCATTTGAATGCGTTCGTTTGAATTTGAAATCCTCAAAGTGATTTCATGTTTCCTTAATGATCTTCTTAAAGGGCTTTCAAGTGCATTTCAAAGGATATTTTGCGCTTATTTTCTAATTAAGATAACGTCAATGGCAGTGAATGGGCGGAATGTAGCGAAAGGAAAAATTCTGGAAAGGTAAAGTAAGATTAATGTCAAAGAACATAGTTGCCTCAGGTTCATGAAAGACCTATTAAAGAATATTCATTCAGAACTTTATCTTACATATATATGATAACATTTTCTGTAACAAATTATATTATTTTGAGTAAATAGTAAACAACTCATGATGACATTTTTGAAATTTTAGATTCAACTATAATGCCACTTTTACAATTAGTCACAAATCAACTTGGTACATTTACGTGGTGATGTTTATTAAAAATTTATTTAATTTTAAATAAACAACTGATGAAAGACCTATTAAAGAGTATTTATTCAGAACTTATCATATATATATATATATATATATATATATATATATATATATATATATATATATATATATAGATAGATATATATATATATATAGATATATATGAGACCATTTTCTGTAACAAATTATCTTATTTTATGTAAATATTCAATAGAATATAGTGATGACACTTTTGAAATAATTTTAAGTTCAACCATAACGATATTTTAAGAATTAGATAAAAATCAGCTTGGCATATTTGTGTGGTTGTTTATTTAAAATTAATTTAATTTATTCATTAACCTCGACTCTTAAAAATATTGTTATGTTATGTTAGACAATTAAATTTTCATATCAAATTAATAAATTATCAGAATATTGTTATCATTATTATCATACTGAATATTATCTATCATTATTATCATACTGAATATTATCTATCATTATTATCATACTGAATATTGTCATTATTATTATCATACTGAATATGTTTTGCCGATTAGGCATTAGCCTTTATAAAATACATTTTGTAATGTTTTGTATATTTCATACAATATTATAAAAGAATAATAAAAATTAAATTTTATTTAAAAATGTTGAATTTTTGCCTATTTAATTCAGTGACGATTCTTTTTAGTGAGTTATTTGTATTTGTATTTTAAATTGTATGGATTTCTTTTAATATATTTATTTTTATATTAACATTAATACAAAAATATATATAATAAAATATTACATCCATATAAATCAATTTATTTATGGAATACATCTTCAATATTTAGGCTAATAAATATTGAATAATCTATAATATTTATGAAATATCGATAAAATAAATTGATGATTCATTATACTGCAATATTTGTTTGAAAACAAAATGGCCTAGAGCTCTAATAAATAACATTTTCTCCAAGAACCTTTATTGACTCAACAAACTACTAAGCTATCATAATCTTCTTACGTACTGGAACTTGTTTCGTTCAAATTAATTTCACACTATCGTAATAAGAAAGCTCACAGAAAAGCCATAAAAGAAATATTGCTGAAAGTTTATGGAAATATTTTTAAGAAAAAAATATGTTAGTGAGCAAGTGTAATTCAGATGTTGGGTTAAATAATGCTACATACCGATGTGCACAATAATGAAATTTTTCACTTTTTTAATAGAAAAAGCAAGTATTAAATTTAAAACGGTAAATTGCAATCTAAAAATATTTTTTGTCGAAAAAAAGATTATTATCTATCTCTTTGAAAACGGAATATGTAAAATTTATATAAATACAAAAGTGTACTGATAGAATTGCCCTGGGCAGAGTGAAAAATAAGTAATAAGATAATAGAGAGTTTTTGCATACCGTACGTTAGTTACCGTAGGACGTCCGTTAGCTTTTTTTCCTTAGCGCGCATGCTCATAGGAAACATAATTTCCTATGAGCATGCGCGCTAGGGAGAAAAAGCTAACGGACGTCCTACGGTAACTAACGTACGGTATGCAAAAACTCTCTAATAATAATAGAATTGCGCTAAATACGGAGGGTGTAGTAAGCAATAAAGATACAAGGTTAAAGTTAAATAACAATTCTTTCCAAACCCTCCTGTAATAGGACATAAATTTCAATATAATTAAAACAATAAAATTAAAAAAAATATTAAATAATTAATTAAAAATTCATAAATCTATTAAAAATTAATACGATTTTTATTAAATAATTAAAAATGATTAATTTATGTCCCATTACATATGTTTTTAATGAAATAATTGGGTCCCTATTATCTGTCATTATTTCTTGAAAATATTTATCCTCTTTCAAAACACCATGTACGAATATATATATAATGTACAAGAAAGTATAAAAACTTTAAGCAAAACCAACTTGTGACTGCTATAAAAAGAGAATGAACCATATTCTAAAGTATTTTTTTAAAATATTCAATGATTCTTATTTATGCTTATTTTAAATATAATACTCTTTCTTAAATTGTCTTAAAAAACTTTCAGTTGGCGTTTCTGCATTTTCTCACCTTGAGCAAAGAAACGACTTTTACAGTAATTATGCAGAAAAAAATATATTAAACACACAAATTTTCTCCAAGCAGGAAAATAGTAATTTGTGTAATTTTAGGATGTTCAACACAAAAATTTCAGTAAAATTTGGCAGTTAGTTTCTTGTTTAGAATATAATTTCGTTGGAGACAGATCGTTAAATAGGAGATCGTCGTTTTCCTCAGTTTTTTTCTTGAAATATTTGTAAAAAATGAAAGAATATGTAATTTTATATAATTACAAATTACAAAAATTTGTAAATTATATATTAACATATATAAAAAGAAATTTATTAAATATACATCTAACCAACTAAATATATGAAATGTGTAAATAACAATATATATTTCATAAACCTGTAATATCTGAAAACGTAAGATTTAGAAATGTGGTTAAGACACTAATGACCAAGACATTAATTTCTTAAACGTTTTACAGCTACTATCGCGTAAAAACGTTGCCTCTAATTACTCTACAGAAGATGACGCCAGTTTGGCTGGCGGTATTGTTTCATGCTTGGGCTCTAACAATAAAAATGTTATAGCTGTTAGTTAGGCTCACTGTTTGTGTGAGAAAGACATAATTGTAGGAAATTTTCCATTTTATTTAAACATTTTATAATTTTAGAGCTGTGATAATTGCGTTACATAATTGAAGTAATTCCTTAATAACTTCTGCTATATATATGAAGAAGTGACATTTGAAGCCTAAAAATGTTCTGTTACTCCTTTAATCAAAATTATATCACTTTTATTTTTGATGTGAAATTGAAGAACAGGACAGGCCTTGGGTCCCTCTCATACCTCTCATATATGCTGTAATTCTTGTCCAAGGGAACTTTTCATATGGCTTCATGGCAAAAAAAAAAATCATCAAATTCTCATTTCGCCATTCCTATGATTTAGAGGGAACAAAGTAATCACGTAAATGGCTGATTGGTCCAACGTCTTTATGGAGGAATCACAAAAAGAAACGTCAAAAGGGCAGTACATGAATATACCAGCTACTATGTGACCAATTCCCCATTCCAGAACCTTCAAATGTATTTCTCATTGATCCAGAGGAAGATCAAAAATCCATTTCATGTGATGCATTACAGTATTTTCTATCAACTGCTGAATATGATGATTCTATACATACATCACACATTCTGTCTTAAAAAGAACTGAATAACTTTGTTAAAGCTTCCAAGAGTAGGATAGAGTTACTTGGATTGAAGAATATTTCCGACTGACTTTGTTTCATAATTATCATGAACAATTTTTGCCTATTTTAATATACATAAAAATAACCTGTTTTCTATTCTGATGTCAATGGTTTAATAGCGGTTTTTAAAATAGAAGATCCTCCAAAATGGCAATTATTCATAGATTCATCCACATTATGTCTCCAAGCAATATTGTTGCATAATGGAAACCAACTGTTATCTATTCCAGTCGGAGATTCATTTTCCATAAAAGAAACATATGAAAATTTGAAACATTTGTTGAACTGTACTCAATACATGAAGTACATCTGGTGTTTATGTTGTGATTTGGAAATTATAGTTCTTCTCATGGGTATTCAATTAAGAAATATGAAGCAGAGCTGTTTTTCATTCGAGTTGGACAGTAGAGCCAAAATTTTTCACTCTGTACAAAACAACAATCGCCCACTACAAAACTTATATAGGAGAGAAGAATGTGCAAAATCTAAAGAATACCACTTCGCCCTTGTACATAACTTTTAATGAAAAATTTGGGAATGGTACCTTTAAGTATGTAAATATTAAGTATTAAGAATGGTAAATGAATACTTTATGTACTTAAATAATAAATTTCTTGCGGCAAAATGCAAATTTGCTTTCTGAGAGAAAAACATTTTAAGGAATTTCTTGTCCTGTGCCACTTAATACATTTACTTACTTAATACTTTTAATTATATTACTTATATAAGAATTTATACCCTATGAAATGAATTTCTGAAAAAATTGTTTCTCTTTAACATTGACCTCTTACTTGTTTTCAAAAATTCTCAGTTTTCTTCAAGGCTTCAGGGTTATTTTCTTCAAGTATGTCATAATACGTTATGGTATTTTAGTTCCTCATTAGTATTTCTGAAATTGTATTTTAGACTAGATCTGCCAGCACTAATTCCCTATGATTCAAGTATTTTACTGAGAAAATGTGTCTTTCATATCATTTGTGACTGGTTCTATTCCATAATTCAAGGACTCTTTGAGTCTGGCTCAGTGTTTGTAAGTTAAAAAAAATCAGTTTCAAAACATACTGACATACTGCAGATTTGATTTGATTATTATTCGATTCAAAACATAATGCAATTTTCTAATATTTAATGGCTTTGACAATACTATAGTGGAACATTTAAAATTTAAAATTTTTTCAATCATTTTAGCAAAAACGGGAATTTTTTTAAAACTTAAATCAATTACTAAGCAAAAATTTTAAAATGGATGCATTTCAAAATCAAAATCAGTTTCACCGAGAAATTATTCTATACTAGTCCTGATCACATGATATGAATTATTCATATTCTGACAAATCTTTTCTGAGAAAATTTCGCAAGAATTTTTATTGAAATCATATTTTAGCATATTCTATGAATATATTATTAATATTTAATCAATCTTTAAAGAAATTTGAAATTTTTTGGCTTAAAAATTTATTTATCCTCATATTTCTTAGACATAATGATTTATATTTCGCTGCAAAATTTATTTATATTCTTCTATTCTATATGTGGGGACATACTTTTAATATAACTTTGCAAACAATTAATAGATTGAATTTTTAATTAAAAATATTTAAATTCTAAGCATATTGAAAATTTACTAATGATAATTTTTACATTACATTTATTAATAAAGAATAATAATTTCATTTATTAAAATTATAAAATGTTTATATAAATTTTGTTATTTATTAATATTTGAATTATTTATTTTTAATATATTATATTTTACGTTTTTATTATTATTTGATTATTTTTAATATTTATATTGATTATTTGATACATACTAAATTTAAATTGTACATGTTTGAATATTTTTTTTATAGTAAATGATCTTTGTGCAGGTTATATTTTTGTTTGCAACATATTTTATTGATTCATATTTGATTAAAATGCATAATTTCAACTATTCCATATTTATATCACAATATTTTTAAACTTATTATTTAAACTTATTTATATTGAATTATAACTGTGAAATTTAAAATAAATTTAACTAAAATAAAAAGTTCTTCAAAAACTGATTTCATTTTCAGAAACTTCTTTTAAAAGATTTAATTTTATATTAAAAAAATTAGTTTGATTGAGACTTATTACGATAGGGTCAGTTAACAATTATCAATAATTATTAACATTGGGAAAAAAAGTAATTTAACGACATGTAAAAAAGTATATACCTAAAATTTTCATTTACAAATAAAGATTTTTGTGAATCCCTATATGTTTTAAAAATATTGTGCTTGAATTTTTAATATATTCACATTAGATTTTTGAATAATAAAACTTAAAATTAATGGGTTAATAAATAAAATAAATAATTTGTATTTTATTTATTCCTTCATTGAAACTTAAATTTTTTTTTTGAATTGTATAAGAAATGTTGAAGGAAAAATAAATGTAAAATTACACTTTCAAACATTAATCATTTCAATTATTTAAAATAACTAATAAATAAGGAATATTATTTTTAAATAAGTTGCATTAAATTTATATGCCAAAAATAAATAAATAAAAATAAATGTACTTCCAATTCAAGCAACAAAACAGTTTTATCAAACATGATTAAATATGCCACTATTGATAAATAACATTAAAAAAATATTACATATAAAATAATGAACTCACTAAATCATAATGATTTAAATTTCCTGTTTTCCAATTTCTCTAAACAAATGCTAGATAACAAAAAAGCAGCATTAAAACCAAAATGCAAAAATTACCAATAACTAAGTTTATCAATCATAATTACTCCTTCAACTAAAAACCAAAATCACATTAGCGTTTATTATTTAAGAAAACATTTTACAATCCAAATAAATATATTGGCATAACCATACTTAATCGTTGAAAGTTTACCCAACGCACGCTATAAATTTATTTTATTCCCTAAACATACTTCAAAATTCCCTGAGCATGTCACGCACAGCCCAAGGCGGAATTTCATTAAAGGGTTATTAAAGGAATTTTATTAAAAGGGGTAGGGATTTTATTAAACCAAATACTTCGAATTCTGCCAAACGCAAAGCATTGTTTGGGGCTCTAGATTACTTTGTTCAAACAACTATATGCTTTACAGCTTCCTTTATTAACAACCCTTCCTTTGAAAATTCCTTCATTTCGTCTCTGACTTGAGCATTGTCAGGATCAAACGTATGATTATTGGACCACGAAAGTCACTGGAATTTGACTAACAAGCTATCATAAATTTATATTAGCTAATGGATATGTTTGCATTTCTTTAAAAAGCAACCACCGAAAAAGTTTGCATTTTAAAACAAATAAGAATTAAAAGTGGTTTGTATTTTTAATAGTTAATTAGCTACAACTTAATTATGTAATCATAATGCATTTTATATTTATAAGCGAATATTTATAACAGCTTTTGGATAGTGTTTTGAATTTCCAAACTGGGACAGCTTTGTTCAAAATTCGACAAGTAAAATAGAACAAGAGTTCCCATGCTTTTGTTGGGAAGGATCATGGTAAATTACAAAGGTAGAAAAACCTTTAATTGAGAACAGATAGAAAGGAAAGGGATATATCAACCACCAAGCCATCTCTCAGGTGTGCCAATTTAGTAATTTCCCATATCCTTGTAGTGTAATCCAGATAATGCTGTAACAAGTAAAATGGAATAAGAGTTCCCATGTTTTTGTTTGGAAAGATCATGATAAATTACAGAGATCAGAGAACCATATCTCGACGATATATAATTTTCGTGAAAAGAGAGGAAAAAATATGGAGGCAAGTTCGGTTCACTTAAAATAATCCTTAATAAAGACGGGAAGCAGTAATTGCATATGACATGAAGTTTTCGTAGGAAGTACTCAAAATTCACACTGTGCTTCTGCACACGATCCAATAGCCTTGGATCCACAAAAGAAAAATTTTGTAGAAACTGGAATTCAATATATTAATTTTTTATATATTCCCAAAGTAAAAAAAAAATAAATAAAGAAATCAGATATGGAGATCGTGGGCGACACAACGAGATTTCATCATCCAACTTGTCGATGCCATTGACGTTGAAATGATGGCGTGATATAAAGAAAGATGTATACTTCGTCACAATTATACATTGTAACAATAATGCCTGCAGATAAAGCACATAACGTGCCAGAAAACATTATGCAAAGCATATACAAACTCTGCCGATAATTCCCACCAACGCATCTAATGATGGCTGTTCAATTGCATAAGTTACCTAACTACTCTTATCGTTAATCTCTCTTTAAATTGCACCCGTCCTACTAGGAGTATATATTATATTTCCTTAAGTAATTTTTTTCTATCATTTCTCTAAATATTATTACTTTAAAAATTAATTTCAGTGCATTAAATATGATGGTTTTTCTAAGAATTATTTTCAAAAACTATGAATCGTCTATGTTCTGTGGTCAATTGTTACGTACCCTGAATGAGGATTCTTGATCTGCTTAGCTTATGTGGTATCAACTGAACATTTTATATAACATAATTCTTCAAGCTGCTCTACAAGATGTCTGCTACTTTAATCACTCATATACCTTTTTTTATAGATTTTACCACCCTTTAGGAGGTAAAAAATAGCTTTAAAAATAGTTTCTCAGGTATTTAAACTCGCCATTACTCTTTCTTGAGCCTAAGGGTCAGCCTACCTATTAATCGTGTCTATCCTAGGTAGAAACAAGAAAATGTTCGATATTTTTCTTTAATTCAAACGTCGAACCGAATCTCACCAGTTCGTAAATTTAACACGCTATCCAGCAGATTATTTCAAGCCCTATTATAATTAGAATATTGAATAAACGATTTTTCGACAAGAAAATGGAACCACACTCTTTCAAAGAAATA
Organism: Caerostris darwini; assembly: GCA_021605075.1. Lineage (NCBI taxonomy): Eukaryota > Metazoa > Arthropoda > Arachnida > Araneae > Araneidae > Caerostris > Caerostris darwini. Next base: position 19,332 of record BPLQ01015708.1, read on the forward strand.
TCATATTAAATTATCTCTTGCTTTGTAAATTTGAATAAATAATATACAAAAATTTTGAATTTAATATATGTTATAGTTTAGCATTAATATTGAACATGTGAAATTTGGTCAGAGAGGATTTCTACTTTTTTACAAAATTGATGATTGAGTGAGTGCAAACATTATTTCAAATGAAATTATTTAAAATAATAAAAAAAGAGTGCTGAAATCTTCAAACAGTAAAAAAAATCCTTAAAAAATAAATCTAAGCCTTTTAAAATATAACTTGAATCCCAGATCAAATTGGGACTCGTCTTACTTGTCAGATATGTAAAGATTCATATATTCATAATTTAATTTCAAGCGAATTTTTATGCAAATAAATTAATTTATAAACATTAAATCAATTAATATCAATAATTTATAAATATATTTTTTAGGATTAGAAAGCATTATCTAGTCTATATTTGTCCAGCTTACAATTCCACCCAAAATACTAGGATTAAATTCTTTCTAATTAAAAGGGAAAGAGAACACTGACAACAAGATATTTGTTTGCAATGTATGCTTAAAGTGAAGTCCTGAAAAGAAGGCTTCATCACTGTGCTGTAGCAAACCCTTCTTGCAACCATTTCACTGTGTAGCTGCAAATATAATCAAAGAGCCTAGTTTTATGCTTTTTGGTTTCGTCCCTTATTTTATTACTAGTCGCACCAAGCAAACATCATGAAACTCGTCAAATGACTTTTCTTTTATGTTTCCCAAGTAAAAGTAATACAAGGGGAAATATAGAGATTATATGTTTTTCAGATGGGATTGAGGTTTTTAATGTGAATCTTTTGTATATTAAAGCAAAGTAGTTCAATAATATTAAATTTAAATTGTTTGTTATTTTGTTTCAGTACATCTATATTACATTAGATTATTCCGATTCAAATAATTGTATTAATTCTGGTATATAAAACAATATAAGACTGCATAAGAATTGAATCAGATGAATTTATTTGAATTATTTTTAGGACAACAAATATTCAGTTAAGATTTAAAATGAATTAAAATATATTTTGTATAAGTTTTATACATGAAATAGTTTTATCTGTTTCAATGCCAAATTGTTATTTAGCAATAAGAAATCCTTTATTATCGTTCATTTTATATCAACCACATTTCAACGAATCATAAAGAATTATAATGGTATTAAAAATTAATTTAAAAATATAACTTGAAACTTAGATTAAATTGAGTCTCGTCTCATCTATCAAATATGTAAATACTCATATATTCATAATATAATTTCACATAATTTCTTATGCAAATGAATTAATTTATAAACATTAAATAAATTAATATCAATAATTCATAGATATAGCTTTAGGATAAAAAAGCGTAACGTCTAAACTTGTCTAGCTTACAATTCCATCTAAAGTCTAAGGATTAAATTCTTTCTAATTAAAAGTGAAAGAGCCACTGGCAACAAGATATTTGTTTGCGATGTATGCTTAAAATGAAGTCCTGAAAAGAAGGCTTCATCACTGTGCTGTAGCAAAACCTTTTTTAACCATTCACTGTGTAGCCGCAAATATAATCAAAGAGCCTAGTTTTATGCTTTTTGGTTTCGTCTCTTATTTTATGACTAGTCACACCAAACAAACATCATGAAACTCGTCAAATAATTTTTCTTTTATGCGTCCCAAGTAAAAGTAATACAAGGGGAAATATAGGGATTATATGTTTTTCAGATGGGATTGCAGTTTTTAAATTGAATTTTTTGCATTTTAAAGCAAAAAAGTTCAATAATATTAAATTTAAAATGCTTTTTATTCTGATTTAAATAAATCTATATTAGATCAGATTATTATGTACTACTTTAAATAAATCTATAATACATTAGATTATTCTGATTCAAATAATTGCACTAATTCTGGTATATGTTATATAAGACTGTTATACAATGAAATGAGATAAATTTATTTGAACTATTTTAAAGACGAGAAAAAAAATCAGTTAAGTTTTAAAATGAATAAAAATATATTTTTTAAAATTATTACACATGAAATTATTTAATGTGTTTCAATGCCAAAGTGCTATTTAACCATAAGAAATCCTTTATTATCTTTTATTTTATATCAAATACATTTCAACAAATCATAAAGAATCAGAAAGGTATTAAAAAAGTATTAAAGGTATTAGGTATTAGATAATAAAAAATATTAAAACTTAATTTAAAAATCTAACTTGAAACTTACATCAAACTGAATCTCGTTTCACCTAATAGATATGTAAAGATTCATGTATTCATAATACAATTTCACGTAATATTTTTATGCAAATAAATTTAAATTAGAAACATTAAATGAACTAATATTATTAATTTATAGATATAATTTTGAATTATAAATCGTAATGTCTACACTTGTCCAGCTCACATTTCCACCCAAAATACTAAGATTAAATTATTTCTAATTAAAAGTGAAAGAAATACTGGCAACTAGATATTTGTTTCTGATGTATGTTTTAAATGAAGTTCTGAAAGGAAGGCTTTATTACTTGTGGTGTAACAAACCCTTCTTGCAACCATTTACTGTGTAGCTGCAAATATAATCAAAGAGCCTGGTTTTATGCTTTTTGGTTTCGTCCCTTATTTTATTACCAGTCACACCAGGCAAACATCATGAAACTCGTCAAATGACTTTTCTTTTATGTCTCCTAAGTAAAAGTAATACAAGGGGAAATATACGGATTATATGTTTTTCAGATGGGATTGCGGTTTGTAAAGTGAATCTTTTGCATCTTAAAGCAAAGAAGTTCAATAATATTAAATTTAAAATGTTTTAAATAAATATAGATTAAATTAGATTATTCTGATTTAAATAATTTAAATAATTGTGGTATATGTTATATAAGAATGTTTTATAATTAAATTAAATGAATTTATTTGAACTATTTTAAGGACGAGAAAAAAAATCAATTAACTTTTAAAATGAATTAAAATATATTTTGTAAAAGTTTTTATATATGAAATAGTTTTGTTTCAATTCCAAATTGATATTTAGCATTAAAATAATCCTTTATTATCTTTTATTTTATATCAACCAAATTCAACGAATCATAAAGAATTAGAAAAGTATTAAAATTAATTTAAAAATATAATTTGAAACTGTGATCAAATTAAGTCTCGTCTCATCTATCAGATATGTAAAGATTCATGTATTCATAATATAATTTAGTATAATTTTTTTATATAAATAATTTAATTTATAAACATTAAATCAATTAATATCGATAATTTGATATAATTTTAGGATTAAAAAGTCTAAACTTGTCCAGCTTACAATTTCACCCAAGATGCTAGGATTAAATTCTTTCTAATTAAAAGTGAAAGAGACACTGGCAACAAGATATTTGTTTGCGATGTATGCTTAAAATGAAGTCCTGAAAAGAAGGCTTTATTACTTGTGGTGTAGCAAACCCTTCTTGCAACCATTTACTGTGTAGCTGTAATCAAAGAGTCTAGTTTTATGCTTTTTGGTTTCGTCCCTTATTTTATTAGTAGTCACACCAAGCAAACATCATGAAACTCGTCAAATGACTTTTCTTTTATGTTTCCCAAGTAAAAGTAATACAAGGGGAAATATACGGATTATATGTTTTTCAGATGGGATTGCGATTTTTAAAGTGATTCCTTTGCATCTTACAGCAAAGAATTTCAATAACATAAAATTTAAATGAATTCTTATTTTACTTTTTAAAAAAATCTATATATATTAGATTATTATGCTTTAAATAATTATATTAATTCTGATATGTTATATAAGACTGTTTTAAAATTAAATGAGATGAATTTTTTAAACTATTTTAAGGACAACAAAAAATAGGTGAATAATTAAAAATAGTAGTTAAAATTCAGTTATTAAAAATATATTTAGTAAAATGTCAAATTCAGCTATTATTTTATCTGTTCAATGGCAAATTGTTATTTATCATTAAGAAATTCTTTACTATATTTTATTTTATATCAACAACATTCCAACTAATCATAAAAAAATATAAATGTAATTAGACATAATTATAATATATTATATTGATATTTAATGAATTCTTTATTAATTTAATATCAATATAATAATTAAATATTTAATTTTATGTATAATTATACGAATAATTCTAATTCTAATGATTATAAATGCAATTAGAAATAATTCTTCCATATGAGGCAGTTAAAATGATGATAGTAAATTAAAAATGAAAACAATTTTTAACTTTAAAAATATACTAAATAATTTCTATTTTCAAAAATATTATTTTAAAAGTGTTTACATCAATGACGAAATATTATTAAGCTGGAAAAAACCTTGATTATATCGTATTTATTTTATATCACCCAAAATTCAATAAGCTTTAAAAAACTAGAAAATAGTTCAAAGCTATAACAATAAAAATTCTATGTAAGACCTATAAACTATAATATTAAATTAAGAATAAAAATATAGCATATAATCAAGATATATTAAATATTTTCATCAATGTATATATTTATTAAATATGTAGCAAATTTATAATCAAATTTTATTATGAAGTTGTGAAAAATATATGAGTTTCATTTTTATACCACAATCTAACTTTGCAATCTTTTCAAATCAATGATCTTACGCAGCATATAAAGTTATGAATGTCTGTTCTGATAACCGGAACTGTTCTATTTTTATCGTTAAGGATTTCATATTAAATAAATTTAAACTCATACAAATTTTTCCCCATGTTAGATAAATTTTCCTTCATATTAAACTAATCATATATTAGTGTCATTTAAGTTGTATATTAAAAATAACTACCTATAAAGCTTATGTAGTATATTTGAATTATATTTTTAAAAGGGAGATCGATCCAAGATCGCAAATTTAAAAAAGATAGATCGATTCTTGATAGATCACGATTTAAATACACGATACGACACGCTTCCCCTATACACTGGTAGGAGCGCCCCCTTTGGCGTTCAGGAGAAATATTCAGTTGACCTACAGACCTTCAGCCGGAGAGGAATTATCTTTTGCGCACCCTGTAAGTACCTGAATATCGGGTTTTCGGGCTCAGAAGTGGAATCTTTCCATGAATCTATAATTATATGTCTTTAAATGTGTTACATATTGTATGTCTAATTTTGTGCGTGTATAAATAAAGTTGTGAGTTCTCTATACTGTACTTCAAGTATCTCAATCCAACCATACCAAGTAACAATCTAGTTACAGAGCCTGCACACTACATAAGACATATGAATACTAATGTATGAAATAAAAAAATTAATTTTGGTCTTCTCTTTCTTCGAACTTATAATTTCCTCTCATAAAATATTAAGCTTTCGTTTTAGAGCGATCAATTGAATTTTTCTCTCAATTTAAAAACACAATTTTCAGTATGAATTACAAAATGTTTAAACATCACAAATTCATTTTTCTATTTACTGGAAATTCTTACAGTGCAATAATTAATACATCAAGTATCACATAATTCATCGATACACCCATCAAATGAACATTAAAGGAATCGCTAAAGATAACCGTTTAAACAGAACTCATTAAATGATGTGAGGTATAAATCATTATGTAAATTTAAACGCAGCGAATCGATCGGCAAAAACGTTTTATCACGTCTTCCGTGGAATTTCTCCAATTCAAATGCAAATGGTTCTCGAAGTCGTTTCTCAAGAGTACTCGAATCTTACACTCGAGTTTGATGCGATTCATCTTTTAAAAAGAAAGCGTCATCAGAAATATATCTTTTAACTGCCAGCCATAACTTAAAGATTTAAACGAATTTCATGGTTCTTGCATTTACTGCTTTTTTTTATGATAAATATTAGAGTTTTTTACAACACCGAAAAAGTTTTGATTACTGATCTGCTTGTAGCATTACTTTTTATTATTCGTATGAGTATATTTAATATCATGTTATTTAATTTTAGAAAAATGTTAAAGTAGTTAAAGTTAAATTAGTTTTGCAAGCGAAAAATTTACAGAAATAAGATTCTTATAGTTTTATGAAGGTAATAAATGTTTAAAAACGAAAATTATGACAATGAAAGAGAATCTGAAAAGGGCAAGGATTCGATACTTTGTTGTGAGTGTTTGTTATAGTAAGTACTATAATAAGTTACCCTTGTCGAATGCAATTTTGTAAATGTACTTTATTTAAATTGTTTAAAATTAATGTATCGAATTCTAGAATTCCATTAAAAAAGGATTCTAAAATAATAGGGTTAGTGAATTAATTAGTGTAACAGTGCTTCCTCCTACGCTCTACAAGGGCGCTTCATGTGCGTTCAGGAGAAATGGTCAGTTAGTGTAGAGACACTCACCAGGAGAGGAAGTATCTTTAGCGCCTTCTGCGAGTACCTGAGTATCGAGTTTTCGGCTCAGAAGTGGAATCCTTCCACGAATCTTTATGTCTCGTTATATAATTATAGATTCGTATATAAATGTTACATATTGTAAGAGTGTGGTGTTTGTGCAGGTGTATATAAAGCTGTGAGATCTCCAACATGGGCCTCAAGTAACTGAATCAAACCACATAAACTTACAATCTGGTTACAGAGCCTGCTTACTACATAGGACATATGAATACCAATGTATGAAGTGAAATATTTAACTTTCGCATTTTTCGTACTTATAATTTCATCACATAAAATATTGTGCTTTCATTTCAAAGCGATCAAACGAATTTTTTTCAATTTAAAAACACAATTTTCTGTAAGAATTACAAAATGTTTAAACGTCACAAATTCATTTTTTATTTACTGGAAATTCTTACAGTGCAATAATTAATACATCAAGTATCACATAATTCATCGATACACCCATCAAATGAACATTAAAGGAATCGCTAAAGATAATCGTTTAAACAGAACTCATTAAATGATATGAGGTATAAATCATTATGCAAATTTAAACGCAGCGAATCGATCGGCAAAAACGTTTTATCACGTCTTCCGTGCAATTTCTCCAATTCAAATGCAAATGGTTCTCCAAGTCGTTTCTCAAGAGTACTTGAATCTTACACCCGAGTTTGATGTAATTCATCTTTTAAAAAGAAAGCGTCATCAGAAATATATCTTTTAACTGGCAGCCATAACTTAAAGATTTAAACGATTTTTATGGTTCTTGCATTTACTGCTTTTTTTTCACGATAAATATTGGAGTTTTTTATAACACAGAAAAAAAATTTGATTACTGATCTGCTTGTAGCATTACTTTTTATTATTCGTATGGGTATATTTAATGTGATGTTATTTAAATTTAGAAAAATGTTGATGTAGTTAGTGTGAATTAGTTTTGCAAGCGAAATATTTAGTGAAATCAGATTCTCATATTTTTATGAAGGTGATCAAGATTTAAATGCTAAAATGATGATGATAGAGAATCTGAAAAGGGTTAGGATTCGATACATTGTTGTCAGTGTTTATTATAGTCAGTACTTTAATGAGTTACACTTGTCGAACACAATTTTGTAGATGCACTTTATTTAAATTGCTTAAACTTAATTTGTCTAATTATAGAATTTCATTAAAAAGAATTCTTAGATAATAGGGTAAGTGAATTAATTAATGTAACAGTGCTTCCTACCACACACTGGCAAAAGCGCCCCCTGTGGTGTTTAGCTGAATAGTCAGTAGGCCTCGAGACTCTCACCGAAGAAGAAGTACTGCCGCTAAGAAACCTTTAGTTTGTAATCTCTCACTCCCGAGAGGAAATATATTCAACGCAACCCTGCGTAATATTGGCCTACAGAATCTCACCCGGAGAGGAAGTATATTTTGCGCATTTTATTATTTTCGGCTTATTCGTGGAATTCTTCCACAAATCTATAAAGACAATCTAATAAATCGATAAAACATATAATCTATAAAGACATATAATGTCTTTAAATGTGTTAAATATGTGTATGTGTGCGTGTTAATAAAGCTATGCATTCTTAAACTTGCGTCTCCTGCTCAATCCAATTATACTCAGTTACAATCCAGAATTGCCCCAACCCACAACACTACATTAATAGATAAAAATGATTCAGAAAGGACTATAAAGAATTAGATGACTTTGTAACATAAATAGACACTAAAAAAAATGGTAGTAAAATGAAGAAAAATTAGGTACAAGAATTGAACCTCACCTTGAACCTTTCAGAGAGTTGCATCCGCCATTGTTCTAAGCAAAAATCAACAGCTTTTAAAATGAAAAAAAAAAAAAAAAAAAATTGAATCGTGTACGTAATTATTAATCAATAATAAAAAGTATTTTCAATTACTTGTTATTTCATTTTTCCCTTTTCATTATATCAATATTTAAATTTGTAATATTATATATACTTTCCTAATTTGTACTGGAACTAACCCATTTTTTTTTAAAAGTTATTCTGCGAAACGCAAGTTTACTGTATTAGAGCGAATTTCAATTGACAAAGCGATGCTAGTGGAATGTCAGTTTTGATGAATCAGATTAACAATCGAGAATGATTGACAATAGTAAATCAAACAATCTATTGCCATTCTCAATCACTAATATGATTCGTCAAAGTTGACATCGCTTTAGCGTTGCTTTGCCAACAGTAATGCACCCTTAATGACTAACACCTGCATTCGGCAAGGGTTTACTGCATTTACCCCAGAATGGTCTTCTCTGACTGTCAAGTTCTGATCGTGGTAACATGTGGAACATGAGGTCAGCGAGGTAAATACACTCAAGAGCCAAAACATTATGACCACCTGTCAATAACGAGTTGGCCCACCTTTGAAACAAAACACAGCTTCAACCCGCCTTGGCATGGATTAATACCACCACTTAATATAGTTAAATACCACTTCCACCTGATCACGTGCCTTCCACGTCATCCAGGCGAGTTCATTGCAAAATGTAGGGGTGGTCATAATGTTTCGGCTTTTGAGTGTATATATATATAATTATAAATGGTTATAAAATGCAATTGTATTGTAGTAATTTCAATATAAAAAAATGAAATCCGATTAAGAAGTTCAATTTATCACGTACAAACCAGCTATTTTCACTGCCTTAATGAGCAAAAAAAAAAAAAAAAAAAAAAAAAGACCTCGACTAAATGTGATTTCATTAAGCCATGAATATATTCAAGCTGCAGCAACAAACTTGCTATTGTGTAGTAGTATATGTCATATTTAAATTATGCAGTTAATACATAGTATGTCTTTACATTTCACGGACGTCAATTAAATTCAATGCCCCAAGCATTTTAGAATCACTGTCAAGAGCTGCCATTAATATTATCAGAATATAACCTTTTTATATTTATATATAAAAACGATAAATAAAATTCTGGATGAGGAAAAAAAAAAGTTTATGGATTCAATGATCATAAATTTAAAAAAAAAATGTATTGGAATTTAATGAACAAGAAAAATGTTGCTTTAGGAATTAATTAATTAAACGTAATAAAGGTCAACATTAATAAGATAATCAGATAAAAGGTCAACATTAATAAGATAAGATAGCAGTTAGACTTGTTATCATGCAATAGATTTGGTTTGTCACTCTACGGTCATTTTGTGCACACTTTCAGTTAATTAGACCGGGACTTACAGTTTAACGGGGATACAGAACCACTAACAAACTTCCATGAAACCTGTGAGACCAAAGGTCCGAGCACTAGTCACTCGGCCATCAGACCCCTTAAAATGGAAATTGTTTGGTTTGTCGCTCTAAGATCATTTTTGAATATTTAGGCTAATTAGACCGGGACCTATAATTTAACGGGGATACAGAACCACTAACAAACATCCATGCCTCCGCCAGGATTCGAACATGAAGTCTGTTGTACTAAAGACTAGAGCGCAGCCAATTAGACATCCGGTTGCGTTAAAGTATATCTACTCTTCAAAATTTGTGACGTTAAAATATTACTTCAATAATTTAAGAAACTAATACTTATCGTTTTACTTTTTCCAGGATTTCGTCAAAAGGATGTAACATATTAAATGATTTCAATATCAAACATTATTACATAATTAAAGTGGAATTATTTTAAAGTGGAATTAAGTGCAAAGTATTTTACTCACATAACAAAAGATCCTTGCTGAGATCCTAATGTAACAAAAAGTAGGATCTAGCATAAATACATTATTTTAAACTTATATATAAACTTAAAAAAATATTTATTAGTTACTCCACAACAATAATTGAACATATAAAAGTAAAATTTAAATAAATTTTAATAAAAGAGAAAAATTAATTTTTACATTCAATTGAAATATTCTAATAATAAAATCTTTAGCTTAAATTTCTGTATTATTTTCAAAAATTCTAATTTAATTTAAAGCTGTTTGACAACAGATAAGGAAAAAAAATTAAATATAAATATCAAAACATTAATATTAAAAACATTAACATTAAACAATAATATTATTAATCAATATTAATAATTATCTGCGTAATATTCAGTAATACTAAATATAATATTATTAATAAATATTAATTTTATAGTAATTATTATATTATTATAAATTAGTATTAAATTAATTCAAAACTCTATATATTTATCTTCTTTCAATACCTCTGAGAATTCCCTCAAATGTTTTTTTTTTATCAACTTTTGCTCTAAATAAATATTTCCATTTTGATTAAACTAATGTTTAATACTTTAAAAACATGTTAGTTCTCTACCAAAAGTAGATTGAATCTTCAAAGCATAGTGTCTTTTTGTCTCTGAAAATTCCTTGTTTTACAAAAGCAACTATTTGTCTTTTACAGCCTTACTTACAGTTGTAAGAAAAGAAGTCGAGAAATAAAACTCCAGTTGTTCAGCGCTTTGGTAGCAGGTGGTGTTTTCTGAAGAATAATTGTACTTCCGATACTCTTTTTGGTTACAGAAACTTTGCTACGTGATAAAACTAGAGCATTTACTGTTTTATTGCGAGTAGGTTTGTAGCAAGATTCTTCAAGGTTATCTTCAAAAAGTTTTAAGATCTGTTGTAGGAAAATTAGGCTTAAAATTGTACTTAAAAACATATTTGATGTAGGAATTTTTGTAACTTTTTTTGAATAATTTAATAATAAATAAAAGTTTAAATTTAATTTATAATTTTTAAGTCATAAGCACATACAAAAATGTACTACATTAATTAGAAATACGTGACCATTATCAATAACCGTGAATAGCAGACCGACGAGCGGCTCAATGGTAACTAGTCACTGCTGATTGATGATTAATCTCCTTTCGAGATTGTTGTAGACACTGTTTCAAAAAACGGAGAAACTCGACTGCGTTTGTGATGTTCAGCATCTTGCCCATTATTCAAACTACCTGGTAGAAGTTTTCCGAGGTTTCTCCCGAACGATACGAATATGAGTGATAGTTGCCCCAAAATTCCTCCCGGAAGGCACTACCCTTTTTCTTCAACGACTCGGAGCCAAGTTAGACTTCTACCTACTGATGCTCCATCACGAAAAAAGCTGACACATTTCTATCCATCCACGAGTAGATTGTTCATGGGAACATGAGGTGTCTGTCCCACGCTATCGAACCCTGAGGTTTAGTCACATCAACTGGAAATAGTACTTTCTATATTTTACTTAGTCTAGTAAGAGTGATATGAAATTGGATAACGTAACAGTTTCCTATGATTTTACTTCTGGTTTACTATATAAATCACTGCCCAATACTTTTATGAATATTGCAAAACATGAAATACCAAGTTTTCTTAAGACATTGAGATTTTAATCAACTTATTATATTTTTAAAAATTTAAATATATATTTAAATTTAAATTTGTTTCTTCAAATACATCGCCATATAACCTATTTATTTTCTAAATTATTTCTCATTTCAATGGTTAACATTTCTTGACTTTCTTGTTGATTTAAAATAAAATACGCTCGAAAACAAATAACGGATTGTTATGTTTCTTTTTGCCCTTTTGCTGTAGTTGATATCTTAGTTGAAGTATTTTGATTAATTTTTGTTTTAAAATTATCGAAAAAATAAGTAATATTTTTAAAACAAATCGAAATAGTTTTTTTTTCTTAAAATCTTCTTAGGAACGGTAAAGGTTGGACACAACAATTGTAGGGCATTTGGGTCAGAATACTCCCATTTCATGAGTATCCATTTCCGTACGCCTATCCATTTTCGTAATTAAATGTCTGGACTACAGAGAATACTTATAGCAGACGAAGATTCTTCTCAAACATAATATTTTTCAAAAGAATAAGCAAATTGGAATATTTTATTTTCTAGTTGCTTTAAAATAAATAGAATTTTACCGGAGGTTTACTTTGTACAGTGCAGTACTTTTGCAAATGTGTAGAAGACTCAGAGTTACTCTGAAGAACCTGCTACATTTAACCTACATTTTTCCATAAAAAGTTTGGACTAACTCCTTCAAGTGATACATTAGTGCTATTCTCTCGCTCCTCCCCTCTTCCGCTACAAATTTATACAGTATACTCCCTAAAATAATTTATCATATACATCCCCAGCATAAACATAGAAGCTGTCACTTATTCTTAACTTGTAGCTTTTGAACCCGTCTACCAGAATTCAGAAGCTATCCATCAAGTCTTTCTGAATAATATTTCTTATGTAAGGACATTCCATTGTAAGGCTCAGGGTAACATCATTTTTAGATAAATATTAATATCATTCTGTTGTTTAAAATCAATGTACCTCATGTTCATTTAAGTACACTACGACCAGCGAACCATTTAGTGCTGAAGGGAGGCCAGTGCCATTCGAGAGGTTTTTAATGTAAATGCGACAGATTTGCATGCCGCATGGAAGAAAAATCCAGAAAACTTCTACCGAACAGCCTGACTGTCAATGCGATGCACTTTATTTAGGTTGTCACAATAGCCATCGATTTTCCACATTTTTGAAAGCAATGATTTAAAGGAATGCACCAATGGTTTGATGGCCAATTTGCTAGCGTTTCGGCTGTTGGTATCACAGGATTCAGATTCGAATACTGGAGGTGGCGTGGATGTTAGTGAGTGGTTTCGGATCCCCTTTAAACTGTATGCCCCTGTCTAATAAGCCCAAAGTGGGCATAAAAGGACCGTAGAGAGATAAACCAGACCAAATACCAAAAGTTTTTTGAACTGATTTGGTTATTGCTCTACGATCATTTTGTGCATACTTTAAGCTAATTAGACCGTGCCCAACAGCTTAATTTCGATTCCGAACCCCTAACATACATCCATGCCATCGCCAGTATACGCACCTGAAACATGTGGTATCAAAGGCCAGAGTTCTAGCCAATTGATCATCAGGCCGCTGCATGCTAGCTGGAATTACCATTGTATTCTAAGTAGGGCGAGAAAATAGATTTAAATTAATTTTTTATAACGCCGAAAGAGGTGTATACATTTATCAGTTTAAACGTTAGGAAAATGTAGAATATTTAAATGTATTCAAATTTCCACAAATTTTATATTCATCCCAACTACTAAATTTTTATAGTTTTTCCTTATTAACCAAAAAATAAACAAGGGGAAATTTAAATTATTGCAACCTATAAAGTTATTTTTTTTGTTTCATATTTTTTTGCTTTTTTTTATAACATAATATATGATAAACGGTAAAAAAAAAAAAAAATTAATTATCTGTCCTTTTTTAGAATTTTTATTTTTAAAATGGAAGAGTTTTTAAATGAATATTTTATGAAGAAATACTTTTTGATCAGGCAGTTTTTTTTTTTAATTATAAGAGGAATTATTTACGTCTCACATAAGTCTCATTAATAAAAAATTTATTTTCGCTACTCTAATATTTAATTTTGAAACTCCTTCAGTTAAACGAATTTTATCACTGAATTAATTAAATTGAATCATCAACTGGGAAAGTATATTTATTAATGCTTAATTAAAGTCTCGATCAAGTAAAGTAATAAATGAATTTGCTAAACAAGTTTACTTTGTATATTCGTTCAATTAACATAGTGAAAAGTGTTTAAAAAAGATAATAAAAACTATTCAATTTAAATTACTTATTAATCAATGTTGACATAAAAATTGCTACAATAATTTTAAGGATACTTCAGTAAAAATAATTATAAATTTAAAAAGAAACTAATTTATTGAGAAAAATATTTTGTCTCTTAACTATCTTTATCAGTTAATGAGGATTCTTAGAGTATTAAATTATTTTTTTATTCAATTCCTTCTATTAGCTCACACTCTCCCTATATATATCTTGTTCAAATTTTCAGTCGTTAATAAAATACTTTTTATCAACCACTCAAATTCAAATACATTTTTTTTTTACTTTTAGTGGGTAATACCTGATGCTAACACAGTTTTTTCAAAAATTAATTTATTAATTAAATTAAATTAATTAATTTTAGATTTTTTTTACATTTAAGTTGCATGTATCTAATCATAGATGGCGCCAGATGTAAAAGCAAAATTTCAACTTTATTTGTAAGGACTTTCTGCAATATAGAGAAAAAAAAAGTAGGAATTGTTTTTAAGAATTTTTTTTATATTACTTGTTTTCTTTCAAACTTCAACGATCACGTGCAAATCAAAATCAATATATTAATTATATATTTAAAGATATATTTATTATATATCTTTAAATATATAATAATATATATATATATATTTAAAGAAAGATATTTAATCAAATTTTTATTATTAATTTTTTTAGAAGTTTTAGAAGAAGTGTAATTCTTTTAGAAGTCTACACTTCAATAAAAACTTTTATATATATATATATATATATATATATAATTATAAAAGATAAACACTATTTCCCTTTTGTCACTAAAATTAACTTCGTTTGCTGAAAGACAGACCTTTTTCTGAGATATTACTGGAAGGAACAACAATTCTTGCAGTAATTGATCTTGTCGAACACACTGGCAACAAATCTTAAAGGAAGCAGGCACAATAAAATAACAACACAAAGCAGATAAATGCTAGCTTGACGGAAGTTCAGAAGAAATACTAAATAACAAAAGCTGCTCTTACAAATAAATGCCAAATGACTTGGTAATACAAGACAACAAAATACGATTTTTTCTTGGATAAAACGGTGCTATTTAATTGCTCACTTCAGGAAGTTTCGTTGCTAATTAGAAAAATTAATAATTATATATATATATATATGTACAAAACACAAGAGTTTGTACTCTAGAAGTGCATGATACAAGAACTATAGAAAATGTAAAATCACAAGAAATGAAATCAAAAGAGAATGTTCAAAGAACTTCACAGAAACACATTCAGTTTGTAAAACAAAGGCATGAAATTATCATTCAAAATACATAAACTTTCATGTACTTTCTATTTAGCGCCTAAAACAAAATTAATCAAAGCTAGAGAGTGATAGGGTGAAAAGGAGAAAAATGTAAAAATTAATCTTTTTTTAAAAAATCTAAATTGTGATTACCCTGCAGGAACAAAACTGAAAAAAATATTTAATATTTTAAATAAACTTCAAAAGATGAGCAAAAGAAACTTTAAACGCAGATAAAAATAAAATATACAAATTTATAAATAACAGGAAGAAAAACAAGTCGGCCAGTTTATTAAAATTAACTTTAACAACTTGAATAAACTTTTAAATCAGCAGAAAACCATAATAAATTTAATACAGTAGAGTTAAAAGACAGCTTCATGAAGGAATACGTAACCTAAGAACATTTTAATCATGCTGTTTCTGCATGACTGGATGGAAATGAAAGTGCATGCCAAAAACAGAAAACAGAATTCATTCCGTTTAGAAGTGATAAGGAATGAAACTAACAAATAATTTATAGAAAAATTTGAATTTGGTTTAATTGAACAGATCAGGTTTTATAAAATATGATGTTCACTAAAATATCTACACTTTTTTTAACATTACAAAAAATGTTAGATTACACATTATCTATTTGTTTTCAGACATGATTATGAACAATTATCCTTAAATTAATTTAATTTATCTACTGCCCATATAATTTTACCCAATTCAAATGCCTTCTAATATATTTAAAATTTAGACACTCTCGCTATACATTTAGAGTTTACCAAAAATGCTAAACAAACTTTCAAATGCTATATTGAAGAAGATTACGATTCATAAATATATACTAAAACGATTAATTTGATTTAAAATATTAATCATCATCAAAAATATAATTATATGAAGTCATGTATAATACATAAATATAACATCGATATTTTTTTTATGAAAAATTTTTTAATTTTCATCGCGTTTTCTTTTTTTTTTTTTTAATAAATGCTTTAGAACAGGGGTAGCCAACCTAAATGATCCTGTGGGCCACTTTGGAAATGCATCCTAACTCAGTGGGCCGCATATAAAATTATAGTGGGCCATATTAGATTTACACTCCCTATAGATATTTTTTGAAATGAAAAAATTGAGACATAATGAGTTAGTATTTTTGTGTTTACTATTATTCTAACATATAAACATAGATAATAAAATAATATATAGCACTAAAAATGAAATGTAAAAAATATACAAGTATAAACAAAATAAAAAAAAGGAAATCAATAAAAATTATATATTTTACTAGTGTGATATTTGTTTCTCCAGTCATCATGAGTTCGCAGAATATAATTCAATTATTCTGCAAACTCATAACTGTAAACTCATAAATAAAACAGGCAATATCTGGCATATATTCGGAAGACTATTATTTTAAAAATCAAAGTTAATTTTTTTTCGCATAAATTCGACAGTTAAGTTTTGAATATATGGATGCACACATAATGTATTTTTTTAATATATTGGTTTTTCACTTAGGGCCTGAATGGCCGAGTGGCCAGCGCTCTGGCGCTCGGTACCACAGGTTTCGGGTTTCGAGTCCCGGCGGTGCCATGGATGTTTGTAGTGGTTCGGAATCCACTTGAAACCGTAGGTCCCGGTCCTAATAGGATCGTAGAGCGCTGCGGGGGTATTGTTACTCCGCGTCCGTATCTTCAAGTTACACGCGCCCCCCGGGTAATGCAAAGTGAGTAACGTCTGTGCAGCGCTGGCCTTAAGGCATCCAAGACCAAGCTGTCTACGTGTTTGCCAGCTGCATTGGAAAAAAAAAAAAAGGTTTTCACTATTTTGGCCATTTGAAAATAAATATATTTTGTAAAAGTGTAATAAATCTCCCTGGCCAGAAAAATGCTCATGGCGGGCCGTGGGTTGGCCACGCCTGCTTTAGAATAAGTTAAATGCGGTTTTTATTTTAAATCCTGATGGTGAAATAAGACACCCCCTTCTTGACCAGTTTCAAAACTGATGCTTATTTCCCCATAATGGACACATAAAATATGATGCACTATCCTATGCGAATAATTCCTCCTGACATTTATCCCAGAGATGGACATAAACAGGGAAAAAAGTATATTAAAGAATTCGATTACTTTTTAAAAAGAAACCCATCTAAAGATAAGGCTTTTTGTGGCAATTTTATCTGTTCTTTGAAACTATATGTTTTTACATCGATTTAAGGTATAGAAACCATTTACCAGAAAAAAAATTTATTTCCTGGAACTTTGTGATATTTTAGAAATGCACTTTTTTGTGTTTTAAAATTAAATTAAATTTCTTTTTATTCGACTTCATTAAACACTTTTATGTTTTTTTTTTTTTTTGTTTTATTTAGGTGCAATTATGGATTTTTTGTTTGTTGATTATACTAACTATAATAAAAAATAATTATAAAAATGGCCATTTTATTAGTTAATGTTAAGAACTTTTTAATTTATTTAACATTGATAAACTAAGATTAATCTTAAATAAATAAAAAAGTAAAAATAATTATTTATTATAAAGGATTATTTATTTAATTTATAAAGGGAATTATTTATTATTTTATTAAAATTAAAACTTAGAGATTGAAATTACTATTTAACAACTAAAATTAAGAGATTAAAAATTATATTAATTAAATAATTAATTTAGTTATTAATTAAAATTATTATGTATCTGCGGATTCGTATCCTGCAATCACTTCCTACAGCTCAGCAAATTTTTTTTTTACCTTCAAATGTATAAATGAATCATTAATAACTTGGACATATGAATTACCAGTACATCTCATCTGTTGGTTTAAAACTGGACTTAAAATTGTAAATTCAAAAACTAATTCCTAGTTATAAAAATTATCACTTTGGATCTAGAATATACATTCAAAAATTGTTTTTCTTAGATGATATTGCCAAACAAATTTTGTTCTATGTATTTTAAGACAAAATAAACAAATTAAAAATTTTATTTATTAATTTATTATCTTTACCTTAACTTAAGCCATTCTTTTAAGAACTCAAAAAAGCTTTAACCGTAGTCGTTAACCGATTAACCTAATTGCTGATGTACATAAACAAACTACGTGCTCATCAGTAAGTTAGTCAACTATTTAACAGAAATATTAAATTAAATATTTCTGTTAAATTAATAAAATTATTAAATTAATTAATATATTAAATTAAAAGTTGAAATACATAGACAACTATTTCAAAAAATAATTGATTTTAAAATTCATTAAATAAAATGTTACATTATATATATATAGATATATATTAAAATTGTTAATTTGCAAAAAACTAATTTATAGTTATAAAAATTATCACTTTGGCTCTAGTGTCTTTTTCAAAAATTTTTTTCTCAGATGATCTTATCAGACAAATTTTGTTCTACGATATTTTGCAACAAATTTGAAAATTTTATATAATAATGTATTATTAAAAGTTCAGTTAGAATTAATATATTTACACTCAAGAGCCAAAACATTATGACCACCTGTCAATAACGAGTTGGCCCACCTTTGGCGCGCAACACAGCTTCAACCTGCCTTCCACGTCATCCAGGCGAGTTCATTTCAAAATGTAGGGGTGGTCATAATGTCTTGGCTATTGAGTGTATATTAAAAAATATTCCATCACACATATTTTTGTAACACAAACTGATCCCCTAAAACTATAGATAAAAAATAAATAAAGCTTAATCAATTCTTTCAAAAACGAAATAACGTTTTCACCGTCGTCGAACAACTCAATAGTGTCTCGGGTTCTTGATAATTATCGCTTTTCAATCTCAGCACACGATAGTAATTTATCTTTTACGCCATTGGAAAGAAAAATCCATTCTGGACAACACATTTATCTTCGTCCATTTAACAGGTTATCCGCTTGAGCAGCGCAATCTATATCAAACTGCAATATTGTAACAAAAATGTGCCAAAAGCTCGATTGTGCAAGAGACCATTAAGACCAAAATAGTACAAAATTATAACTCCATGGAGAAAACTATCATGGAGACCATTTCTAACTACCATGGGGAAAATTTTAATTATATTATTGTTTTTATTATCATAAGGAAGTTAAAATACTGACATTACTAAAAAAGATATTGATGAAGAAAAAAAGGTTTAAAACTATTTTTTCTTCGCTTTTATGTTCTTTCTTTTACCACACTTATATAACATTAAAATCCAAAAATGAAATAAATTGACCATATCCCGGTGAAAAGTTTTTCTAATTATATTAGTTTTATCATCATAGGGTAGCTCAAAAACAGACATTAATAAAAAAGATATTGATGAAAAAAAAAAAACTTTAAAACTAAATTTAATTTTTTTTGTTTTCACAACCATGTTGTTTTAAACCATTTTTTTTCATACTTATATAACACTAAAATATGAAATAGGAACACTGTCTTAAAATTAAAAGGCAACACACCAATTTATGATCGATGAACTTGTATTTGGCTTAAAAATTAAACAATAGAATATATTATTACCTTTCATATAAAATAGTTGACAGAAAATTAAATTAAAAACAGATTACAGAGTAATATGAAATAATTCAATATTATGGGAGACTAGCATAAATTTATAAATTTTTCATTTAGATATAACACATTCATGTCAAAAAATATTCCATCACACATGTTTTTCTAACACAAACTGATCCCCTCAAACTATAGATCAAAATAAATAAAGTCGCACTAAAGTTTCTTCATTAATTTATCATATTTTGCTCAACCAACATCGGGCAATCCTTTCACAATGTATCATTTCTGACAGTAATTTAAATTAAAAATTGGTTACAGAGTAATATTAAAAATCAATTCCATACTGTGGGAGACAAGCGTAAATTTAGACAAGGTTTTATTTAGATATAATGAATGTATGCCAAAAATATTCCATTACACATGTTTCTGTAACACAAACTGATCCCCTAAAACTATAGATGAAAATAAATAAAGTCGCACGAAAGTTTCTTCATTAATTTATCATATTTTGCTCTATTGTGCAAGAGACCATTAAGACCAAAATAGTACAAAATTATAACTCTCAAATAATATACCGAAATAAATTTACTATATTATTTAGAAAATGTTTTAGTTATATTATTATTTTTATTATTATAAGAGAGTTCAAATAGAGATATTAATAAAAATGTATTAATAGGGAAAAAAACTTTAAAACTATTTTTTCTTTGTTTCTGGTTTCATAACAGTGTTATATCTTTTTGTCACACTTATAAAGCATTAAAATACAAAAAGGAACACTTAATTAAATGAATTAAATTAATGAACTTTAAATTAAATGACAACACAACAATTTTTGATATTTGAAATTGGCTAAGATGTGAAACAATTGAATTATTAATTGTAAAATATTATTATTGAATTATACATAATTACCTTTCTTACAAAATAGTTGATAGAAACGTAAATTAAAAACAGGTTACAGAGTAATGTTAAAAGACAATTCCCTTTTACAGAAGACTAGCGTAAATTAGAAAAAGTATCAATAAGATATAATGCATGTATGTCAAAAATATTCCATCACACATGTTTTTGTATAATATTTGATCCCATAAAACTATAGATCAAAATAAATAAAGTCGCACTAAAGTTTCTTCATTAATTTATCATATTTTACTCAATCAACCTCGGGCAGTCCTTTCAGATAGTAACTTAAATGAAAAACTGGTAACAGAATAATATTAAAAAAACAATTTCATAATGTGGGAGACTAGCGTAATTTTAGAAAAAGTTTCAATTATATTTAATGAATGTATGTCAAAATATATTCCATCACACATGTTTTCTAACACAAATTGATCCCCTAAAACTATAGATCAAAATAAATAAAGCCGCACTAAAGTTTCTTCATTAATTTATAATATTCTGCTCAACCTCGGGCAATCCTTTCAGGGGGAAAAAAAAGGAAGCTTTCTGGCGGCGTCGCACAACGTAATACCGCCTTGTCTTTTTCATAATTATCGTCTTCTATCACAGCACACAAGACAGTTTTTCCCTCCTTCCTTACGAACAGGGAAAATCCATTGGGGACAACATAAAAACTGTATCTATCTTCGTCAATTTAATAAGTCACTCGCCTGAGCAACATCATCCGAGGATTCTCCATCAAACTCAGCAACTTCGGAACAAAAAAGCGTCGGAAACTCCATCGGACAAGACATCATAAAGACGAGAACACGGGAGAAAGATTAGGACAGAGATGCCCTCAATAAATAAAACTAAGGTGGAACAGAGTGCTTAAGGTTCTTTTATATTTTGTGGGAAAATGGGAAATCAGTTTCTATCATTTGTCATTAAAGTTTATTTTCTTTCAGTCGTCAAAACAAATGGGATAATAGAAATTTGCAGTATATATAATTCATGATATTGGATTTATATCGATAGGTGATGATATACTTTTTTTCCTAATCGTAGCAGTAGAGAACTTTTTTATTATGATAAGGTAGCTCAAAAATAAACATTACTAAAAAAGATATTGATGGAAAAAAATGTTTAAAACTATTTTTGCTTTGTTTTTGGTTTCATAACCATGGTATTTCTTTTTGTCACACCGATATAACATTAAAATCCGAAAATGAAAGAAATTTAACATATTCAGAAATAAATTGGACCATATCATACTGAAGATTTTTCTAATTATATTATGTTCAAATGAAAGCATTACTAAAAATTGTATTGATGAGGAGGGGAAAAAAAAAAAAAAAAAAAAAAAAAAAACAGAAACTTTAAAATTATTTTTTCTTTATTTTTGTTTTCACACCCTTTTTTTCATACTTAATACGAAATTGAACATTATCTTCAAATTAAAAGACAACACATCAATTTATGATACTTGAACTTGTATTTGGCTAAAATATGAAACAATACAACCTATTATTTATTACCTTTCATACAAAATAGTTGACATAAAAATACATTAAAAAACAAGTTACAGAGTAATATTAGATTCTGTAGGAGAATATCATAAATTTAGAAAAATGCTTCAATTAGATATAAAGAATGTATGTCAAAACATATTCCATTACACGTAGTTGTAACGTAGTTTGTTCCCCTAAAACTATAGTTCAAAATAAATAAAGTCGCACTAAAGTTTTTTCATAAATTTATCATATTCTGCGTAACCTCGAGCAATCCTTTCAGGGGGGGGGGGGGGGAGAGGCAGCTTTCTGGCGTCGTCGCACAAATTGCTAAAATTTTTAATTTTCAAAAAACTAACTAATTCATAGTTATAAAGATTATCAATTTGTATCCAGAATATACCTTCAAAATCATTCTTTCTTAAATATCTTGTTTAAACACAGTTCCATTTTATGAGCGCCTAGCGTAAATTTATAGAAGGTTTCAATTAGATATAATGCATGCATAAAAAAAGATTCCATTATGTTTTTCGTAACATAATTTCTTTCCATAAAACTATAGATCAAAATAAATAAAGTCGATCCTAAAGTTTCTTCATTAATTTTTCATATTCAGCACAACCAACCTCGGGCAATCCTTTCAGGGGGAAAAAAACGAAGCTTTCTGGCGTCGTCGCACAACGTAATACAGCCTTGTCTTTTTCATAATTATCGTCTTCTATCACAGCACACAAGACAGTCTTTTCCCTCCTTCCTTACGAGCGAGGAAAATCCATTGGGGATAACATAAAAACTGTATCTATCTTCGTCAATTTAATAAGTCACTCGCCAGAGCAACATCATCCGAGGACTTTCCATCAATCTCAGCAACTTCGGAACAAAAAAGTGTCGGAAACTCCATCGTACAAGACATCATAAAGACGGGAACACGGGAGAAAGATTAGGACAGATATGCCCTTAATAAATAAATATAAGGTGGATCATAGCGCTTCTAAGTTTCTTTTATTTTTTGTGGGCAAATAGGAAATCAGTTTCTATCATTCGACATTAAAGGGTTTTTTTTCCGTCAGTAGTTAAAACAAATGGGATAATAGAAAATTGCAGGATATATAATTCATGACATTGGATTTATATCGATAAGTGATGATCTACTTTTGCCCCTAAACGTAACAGTGGAGAACTTTAAAGTTATTGTATTATTGATGTTTCTTCCTTGATGATTTGATGTCTTTATTAAGTTTTCTGGAAATGAGAGTTTATGAACAAATAAGAATGTTAGTCTGAAATTTTAATATAAATAACATTTACTGGAAAGAAGCTGATGATACACATACATACACTATATATATATATTACCTCTACCATAACGTAACAGCTCGGTACTAGAGGTTTCGGGTTCAAATCCCGGCAATGCCATGAATGTTTGTAGTGGTTCGGAATCCACTTTAAGCCTCAGGTCCCGGTCTATATGACGGTAAAGCATCACAGAGCCCAATCAGACATATCACTCACATCATTCCCGAAATGTAAAGGGGTAACTCAGCTTTAGGCACACTGATGTTGACTGATATAGTAGCAGTAATCATATTATTGGTAGTCAATCCTTTCAGAATGTATTCTTTCAGACAGAAACTTCAATTAAAACTGGTTACAGAATAATATTAAAAAAAAAATTCCATATTATGGGAGTCTAGCGTAAATTTAGAAAAAGGTTCAATTAGATACAATGCATGTACGTTATTTCATC
Source organism: Caerostris darwini (assembly GCA_021605075.1). Taxonomy (NCBI): domain Eukaryota; kingdom Metazoa; phylum Arthropoda; class Arachnida; order Araneae; family Araneidae; genus Caerostris; species Caerostris darwini. The sequence continues at coordinate 43,203 of BPLQ01015708.1, forward strand.
ACACCTGATTTTGTAACATAATTTGATCCCATAAAACTATAGATCAAAATAACTAAAGTCGCACTAAAGTTTCTTAATTAATTTATCATATTCTGCTGAACCAACCTCGGGCAATCCTTTCCGAGGGGAAAAAAAATGAATCTTTCTGGCGTCGTCGCACAACGTAATACCACCTTGTCTTTTTCATAATTATCGTCTTCTATCACAACACACAAGACAGTTTTTTCTCCTCCTTCCTTACGAGCTAGGAAAATCCATTGGGGACAACATAAACACTGTATCTATCTTCGTCAATTTAATAAGTCACTCGCCTCAGCAACATCATCCGAGGAGTTTCCATCAAACTCAGCAACTTCGGAACAAAAAAGCGTCAGAAAGTCCATCGTACAAGACATTATAAAGACGAGAACACGGGAGAAAGATTAGGACTGAGATGCCCTCAATAAACAAAACTTGTGCTTTACTTTCTCTTATTTTTTGTGGGCAAATGGGAAATGAGTTTCTATTATTCGTCATTAATGTTTATTTTCCTTGTGTCGTTAAAACAAATGGGATAATAGAAAATTGCACTATATATAATTCATGACATTGGATTTATATCGATAGGTGATGATCTACTTTTGCTCCTAATCGTAACAGTAGAGAACTTTAAACTTTTTGCATTATTGTTGTTTCTTCACGACATTAAGTTTTCTGGAAATGACAGTTTGGGAGCAAATAAGAATATCAATTAAATTTTTTTAATATAAATCATATTTATTGGATCGTTCTACATTCATAATTAAATTATTTGACTGAGAATTATTAATGAAACTATTTGATATTTATAAATTATTAAATTAAAGTATTAATTTACAAATATTAAATTACCTTATAATTAACATTCCTGATATACATAGGTGAACAATTACTAATATTCATAAATATCCTACATGCTCAGCAATATGTTAGTCAACTATTTAACAGAAATCAAATAATAAATTTAAAATTAATTAAGTTGATATCTACAGACAACTGTTTCATAGTACAAAAAATAATTGGCTCGAATATTAATTAAATAAACTGTTATATTATTTTTAAACTAAAATTGTTAATTTTCAAAAAAACTAATTCACAGTTAGAAAGATGATCAATTTGTATCTAGAATATATATTCAAAAATATTCCTTCTTAAATATCTTATTTAAAAACAATTCCTTTTTTATGGGAGCATATCGTAAATTTATACGATGTTTTAATTAGATATAATGCATGCATGTCAAAAAATATTCCATCACACATGTTTTCTAAAATAATTTGTTCCCATACAACTATAGCTCAAAATAAATAAAGTCGCCCTAAAGTTTCTTCATTAATTTATCATATTTTGCTCAACCTCGGGCAATCCTTTCAGGGGAAAAAACGAAGCTTTCTGGCGTCGTCGCACAACGTAATACCGCCTCGTCTTTTTCATAATTATCGTCTTCTAACACAGCACACAAGACAGTTTTTCCCCTCCTTCCTTACGAGCGAGGAAAATCCATTGGGGATAACATAAAAACTGTATCTATCTTCGTCAATTTAATAAGTCACTCGCCTGAGCAACATCATCCGAGGATTTGCCATCTAACTCAGCAACTTCGGAACAAAAAAACGTCTGAAACTCCCTCCTTCAAGACATCATAAAGACGAGAACACGGGAGAAAGATTAGGACACAGATGCCCCTCAATAAATAAAACTAAGGTGGAACAGAGTGCTTAAGTCTCTTTTATTTTTTGTGGGCAAATGGGAAATAAGTTTCTATCATTCCTCATTAAAGTTTATTCTCCTTCAGTCGTTAATACAAATGGGGTAATAGAAAATTGCAGTATATATAATTCATGACATTGGATTTATATCGATAAGGGATGATCTACTTTTTCTCCTAATCGTAACGGCAAAGAACTTTAAACTTAATGTACTATTGATGTTTCTATCCGCCATTAAGTTTTCTAGAAATGAGAATGTTGGTGCAAATAAAATATCAGTTTGATTTTTTAATATAAATGCCATTTACTGGAAAGAAGTTGATGATACACATACAAGTACATACACTTAATATACACATATATTTCTTCTTCCATAACGTATCAGCCCTATGGTGGCCAAGGCCGTCTGGCAAGGTCATGCTGGCAGATTCCAAAACATAGATGCTTTTCTTTTTTTACGGGGTATGTGTATCTACACCCTACAGTCACATTATACCGCACAGTGATGTGGTGTGGTGAAGTAGTAATAGTCATATTATACCAGGGTCCTGATGGCCGAGTGGCTAGTGTTTTGGTGCTCCGTACCCGAGGTTTCGGGTTCGAATCCCGGCGATGCCATGGACATTTGTAGTGATACGGAATCCACTTCCACCAATCCCATATCATTCCCAAACTGTAAAGGGGCAATCAGATATAGGCACAGTGATGCTGTATAGTGTATTAGTAGTAGTCATATTATAGTGTCAATTGCGGTTTAAAGTGGATTCCGAACCATTATAAATATAAATTCATGGTTACATAAGAATTATATGTAAAACATTAATGGTTAAATACCATGTTACATAAGAATTAAATTAATTCACATTATATATATGCACTCTGTGTAAAGCATTAGAAACATTAAACTAATTATGAATATGTGAATGTGTTTTAAATATTCATAGCTCTTTTTATCTATATTTTCAACAGTAATAATATGTGTTTTTATTTAAAAACAGTTTAACTTAACCTAATATAGTATACATTTTGTTGGAAATTTCAATACTAAAATAATATTTTCTGTTAGTATTAATTTAATTTATTTATAAATGAAATGTATATCATATGCATTTTTCGATAAAAATAGGAATTAAATGGAGCATATTTATTAATTACTGATTTACTTACTTCTCATCAATGTAAGTAAGCTAGCACTTTTAATGTAAAAGTGCTGACAATTAATTCGTATTATCAATTTACTAATCAACTTCAATAAGTTACGAATTCAACTTCATCATTTTAATCAATTGATTCATTTAATAAATCAAATAGCAATAAAAATACGATAAATAAATAATAAATTGTTAAAACAAAAATTTAATAATTTTAAATTCCGTTAAATAAACAATAATGAAATATTTACAACAATATTATTTTATTAATTTATATTCAATAAGTGCATGCATTTTATATTTAATAAGCATTTTTATCCATAATCATATGAATAGATATGTTATCATCTTTTTGCCTTAACTTTCCGAGCATCCACACTTATAATACAGATATTTTTCACAGGTAACATTATTTATAATTTCAATCATTCGGTTTCTTAAAGATAAATACAAAGAAATAAATATTTATTTCCTTTCATACTATTTCGTATTATATTAATATTAATAAAGGGAAAAAAGACATAATTGAATTCAGAATAAAGAGTAAATAAACTCAATTTAAACCAAGAGGCTAATGAAGAAGAGTAATTACTTTAAAAGTCAATTAACTCTCATTAGCATGAAAACATTATGATGCACAAGAGAGTAAGTTAGGAGTAATTTGTTAAAGAAAGCAATTTAAAAAGTAAATAAATCTAATTAGATTTTTAATGTCACTAACAAAAAAAGATTTAATGATAACTTTCTTAGTTATTATGCATTTTAGAAGTTGAATGTAAATAATGAAGTTGAAATTAAGTGTTTATTTATCATGGGAAACTTAATTATTCCAACAGTGTACAAATACTTACTTAAAAAATCAAGTTAATCCGATTTCGTGAAAAGACTATTTCGTCATAAGGAATTTCTATTCTTTGAATTATAAATTGCTCAGATTATTCATTATTAATGTTAACCAAACTGAAGAATTAAAGTGAATAATTTTGTAAAAAAAAAAAAAAAAAAAAAAAAAAAAAAAAAAACAAAGAGTGAATGATAAATTTATAAAGCAATGAAATTTAACAATTTTTCATTTTATTAAATATAATGTATAAAATTATGAGACATTTGAAATCTGAATAATCTAATTTAAATGAATATATCAAATTAAGTTGTAAAAGATTGAGTGGGTTTATTTCTTATTCTATTATTTATATATGAAAAGAATTGTTGATAAATGTGCACGAGATATATTAAGTGATATTTTTTATTTAACCTAACATAGTATCCTTTCAGATATATAAGTTTAAATTATTAATCATATTTAATAAAATTTGTTTTAATCTTTAAAAAGAGGAATTTAATGGGTTTAATTTTTAAAAAGTGGAATTTAAGAGGTTTAGTTTTTAAAATCAGACAGAGCAAACTTTTAAAAATTATTTTACGAGCCAAATCTATTTTTTTAAATTTGATGCTTTTTAATCAATTTTATAATCTTTACTAACTAATATTTATATTAGGTATAAGACGAGAATAAATTCTCGAATTATTAAATAGTTAAGTTACAGTATTTTAAAACAATGCATTTCAGTGTTAAAAAAATGTGTAAAACATGAAAAAATATAAATGCACTTCATTGGGCAATTATCTTATAACTTTTAACTATATTCTAACCTTAACATAACTATGAGATATCCAATATATTTTGTTAATAATAATAAAATGAGAGGGAGCATCTTTAAATGGTGAATTTTTAAATGGAGGCATTTTCTTTCTATCGCAACAAAAAGTGTTTTAGCATACTTTTTTTTTTTTCATTAAAAAGCAATGCATATATATTTAGATATAACATTCCCAAAATTACGCATAAAATTAACCATTCTATTTTTTAAATTACACACAGTATCCGCAATACATCTACACCCCAAACGCTTGTGTAAAAATTGATGAAAATAGCTAGACAGTGAGACACAACAAGGGATGAATAGATTATATACAAATAGCAACATGTGGACTTACAGACTTAATGAGCATTGTGGCTGAGAGATGGAAAATCATCCGGTCTCAACATTTGTCATAATTCCTTTTATCCAATTGTAGGGCTAGCACAGCACACACACACAAATCCCAACCAATCAGATCCTATTATGTTTTCAATGGTTTTAATATCAGAGAACAAAGACAGGCAGGAAAGCCAATGTGTAGGTTGCTTTATGCGATCAAGCATTATCCTATTTTCAATGACATTGAAAAAACCTTGAAAGAAAGTTAGTGCCACCAGCCGAAACCACATCCACATATCAATGGGCCCTCAAAGATGGAGCAGCAGTTACAGGTTATCATATATCCCAAAATCATGATTCTGCGTTGCCGGACAATGTGACATTCTACAATTAGACCTTTTACCAAGTTAGTTCGTGACTTGTATGCAGCAATTTTCATTGCTGAAAAAAAAGGTACGACTCGCCTGAAAACACTATCCTAATTCATATCTCCGTCCACGTAGTTTAGATTGACATAATTCAAACGAAGGCGTCGGTAATGTTGGGTTAACGGTAATCTTTTTAACGGATGCCATGAATGCAGAATGCTGTCAACTAAACCGTGGATATGAAAGTATGGTCGATATGAAAGCATCCAGACCATCTTGAATATATTGCAAAAAATTAACGGGTCTGCGTGGCCACCAACACTTTCTGCAGGGTGCGTTTGTCAAACTGTGTCGAAGCGTTTTTGATTGCACTAGGAACCATAAAAAGTGACACATTCCCTACTTACCATCTTCATAACAGCCGATGCACCGTGTCACTTGTAAGTAACTGCCTGCTGCGATAAGACTGCCGGATGAATCTTCCCTTCAAATTTCTATCACGTAATCCTTCGTGAATTAGTCTGTCTGCTGAAACTGTCTTCGTCGACGATGGTGTGACATGTCTGATATGGCACGTCCCTACTGCGATGATAACTTTTTTGAACCTGCCTATTCCTTCCATTATATCGTTCTCACTGTATACAGGGTCGCTGCATATTTTAGATCATTTGCTTGATCCGGTGAACTACATATACTATGCAATTTTCATATTTTCTGTACTTTCCATTTACACTGTAAGTTTCATCTTTTCATTTCATCTCGGTGTTGCATTTTCCCTGTCACGTATTTTATTTACCATTTATATACTTTAAATGTTTTTCAAATTTATAATTTTTTTTTCATTTTAATAAGCGATATTTTAAGATTTTTTTTTTTCAAATTTATTTCGGAAACTCACTTAGACTGATATTATACATTTTGTATTAAGTATTAAATAAGCTACATGTTAGGTTGAAATTTATAAAATTGGTAGTTTATGATCATAATATAAATATAACATTAAAAAATTATTGAATTTAAATTCAATAAATTTAATAAACATTTTCTTGAAAACTTAAAAAAATGAAATGCATAAAATTGTTAAGGACAAAATAAATCAAATTATTATTTATAAAAATAATGAAAGTTTATATTAATATATTTCATAGGAGAAAATGCAAAGTAAATGGATGATTTTATTTATTATCGTTCAAAAAAATATTTCCTTTTTAAAATCAATAATCAACCACAGTAGAATAAAATCCAAGTTAAAACGTTTTATACAAAAAACATATATTTTACATTTATAAACCTTATAGCCTTCAATCACATATAAATCTAAAGCGAAATCATTTTATGTCCATTAGTCATCCCCGCTCTCCATTGAAATGAAGGTTGAGTGGAGCAACAGATCTTTCGCTCTGCCATAATAGACGTAGAAAGTAATGGAATAAATACCAGATGTCCTTTCCATCAAACAACAACAAGGGAATTCATGATCTTTTCTACTACGTTGCCTCCAATCGGACCGAAGGAGACATTATCGGTTTATAGATGACCTGTCATTGCACTGGACAAACCCAAACGCCACTCTGTTGCCAAGAATTAGTTGGACCCCATTTAGCCAGGAATGTGTCTGTAAGCCTTTCAATAATGATTTGGAAGTATAAAGAAGTACTTAATGTTAAGAATGTCTTCAGCATATTTTCTAAACGATAATAATTCATTTTGTAATAGTAACATTTAAATATTTTTTTTTCTTTTTCAATGCAGCTATTTGGTATAGCTCGTAAATTGACTTCTTTTGTGCCGTATGTTTATATTTATTGGCAAGTATCCAAACATTAAGTTCAGTAAGGAAAATAATAAAAAAATATTAACCAAATCAGCTATATGCTGTTGAAGCCAGGAGTTACACAGTTTTGTATTTCCCAAGTTCTTTCCAATCGAAAGCAAAACATACAATATCATTATGTAAATTTGTTTTTAAAAAAAAAAATTTAAAAGTTCACTCAATTTTATTTTTTTAAAATCAGCTGCAAACATAATTCATTATTATGCTTTTTCAATATTTTTACTACATGCATTTTGTAAATTCTTTAAACGTGTAATTAGAATTAAGACTGCAAATCTTTAATAGACTGAATTTATAGTTACATTATGAAAATTAAAGTAAATTACCGTAAATGGGTTAATATAAAAGAAACCATAGAACTGTTAAAATTTTCATATTTTACAATTGTTTAAATGACTATGTTTATTAATTATTGTTTTACTTTATTCTGCGTTTGCTCGGTAAAATTCATTATCGATATATCATTAACACTTCACATTTAAATTATATCTAAGATAAAGAAATTATACACTGAAGTGACAAAAGTCATGGGATAGCAATATGCAAATTTTCAGATGGCAGTAGCATCGCGTAGAACAGGTATAAATGCGCAGTGCTTTCGCAGAGCTTTCATTTTTGTTCAAGTTATTCATGAGAAGAGGTTTTAACGTGATGATGACCGCACGACGGGAATTAACAGACTTTGAACGCGGAATGTTAGTTGGAGCTAGACGCATGGGTCATGTCATTTCGGAAATCGTTAGGGAATTCAACATTCCCAGATCCACTCTGTCAAGAGTGTGCCGAGAGTATGAAATTTCAGGCATAACATCCCACCATGGACAGCGCAGTGGTCGACCGCCTGCACTTAACGACCGAGACCGGCGACGTCTGCAAAGAGTCGTAAATTCTAACAGACAAGCAACACTGCGTCAAATAACCGCAGAAATCAATGTGGGACGTACAAGGGACTTGTCTGTTAGAACTGTGCGGAGAAATTTGGCTTTCTTGGGCTATTCCAGCAGAAGACCGACTCGAGTGCCTTTACTGACAGAACGACATCGCTTCCAGCGACTCTCGTGGGCACGTGAACATATCGGTTGGTCCCTAGATGAATGGAAAACCGTGGCCTGGTCCGATGAGTCACGATTTCAGTTGGTAAGAGCTGATGGTAGGGTTCGAGTGTGGCGCAGACCCCACGAAGCCATGGACCCAAACTGTCAGCAAGGCACTGTTCAAGCTGGTGGTGGCTCCGTAATGGTGTGGGCTGTTTTTTCATGGCATGGACTTGGTCCTCTGGTGCGACTGGACCGAAAATTGACTGGAAATGCGTATGTTCAGCTACTTGGAGACCACTTGCAGCCATTCATGGACTTCATGTACCCAAACAACGATGGGATTTTTATGGATGACAATGCGCCATGTCACCGGGCCACAACTGTTCGCGATTGGTTTGAAGAACATTCTGAACAATTCCAACGAATGATCTGGCCACCTAGATCGCCCGACATGAATCCCATCGAGCATTTATGGGACATCATCGAGAGGTCTGTTCGTGCCCAAAATCCTGCACCATCAACGCTTTCACAATTATGGACGTCTATCGAGACAGCATGGCTCAATATTCCTGCAGAAGACTTCCAACGACTTGTTGAGTCCATGCCACGTCGAGTTGCTGCACTTCGCCGGGAGAAAGGAGGGCCGAAACGATATTAAGAGGTATCCCATGACTTTTGTCACTTCAGTGTAAAATGCTGAGATTAACCTTTATTATTTAAAAAAAGATTTTACTAACATTTAATAAGAGAGAGGGTGAGAAATAAGAAATTTCTGTTTTGAGGTAAAATAAAAGAATTAAAAATATTTGCAAATTAATTAAATCAATAATCGAGCATAATTTATTAATCTTTAGTCTTTCAACGGAACTTTATTTTCACAAATAGATTTTATGTGTAAGGTTTGTAATTAATAGTTTATTTCTTAGAAACAAACTTATCTCAATGAAAAAAAATATTTTATTAATAATACTGAATATAATTTGAAAGTTGAAATAAAATTTAATTCTTTAAATTAATGTACTTATTTTAATTATTGATTTCAATACATGTACTGAAACCAATGAAACTGATTCCATAGCCTTGGAATTCAACTTTTGAATCAACCTTCAGTCTTTCGACGAAATTGTTTTTTCACCGTCGAATACTTTTTATTGGATTATTAATTTAAAATTTCGGTAACTCATTCAGAAATAGAATTTCCGTTGCTTAAAAAAATCTCGTTAAATCCAATAATAGCTGACATCGCATGTTTCAGTCTTGAATACTTAACAAGATGCAAATTGCTTCAAAAGAAATAGGAAAAGTTGCCACTAAAAACTCAGAGGAAACGTCACAAGAAACTATTCTTTAAATTTTAAATAAGTCTGAAATAGAAATGCTTCTTGTTAGCTGACGTAACAATGTACTTACATCTAGCAATTCGAGTTCTTTATATTGTTAAGTACCACTCGAGAAAATCCCAGAAGAGTTTAGAAATCCATTTTTCAGTCTCCGTTGACTTGCATGTTGCGAGCCAGAAGTACCCAATTCCAATAACTTTCAAATTTCAAATTTTCCAGTGAATGATTTTACGAATCACTATTATTATTACTTTTTTTTTGGTTCCAACAAAACGAACTAAACCTAGAGTAGTAAATAATTTACGTTGCTTTAAGATGAGGGATTTTCTACTGTTGATGTGTATTTAAATTTTTCCGGAAATGTTCAGATTTTGCAACGTAAAACTTTGAATGGTGAAATATGTGGGATAAAGACCTTTGGAATAAAATAAAGTCTTCAGAAAATTTTCCACTTTCTTAACTTTAAAGATGAAAATAAAAATAACTTTAAATATTCTATAAGATACAGTATATATTGTGTCTCTTTGCCCAGAAGAATATAAGAGGATTTGACAATAAAGCATGAAAAGGAAAGTATTCTAACTTATGAAACTTTTAAATATATCAACATAAAAGGATGTACACTAACATATGCAAACAACTATTCATTTGAAGTTATTTTAAAATGGTATTTAAATGTAGTTGGAAAAGTTGATTTAAATTATTTGTAGGTTTAAAAACTCAAAAATGCGTGTATTTTTTCATATTTTAAATGATTCAAACATTTATTTTGATGCATAAAAAGTTTTAAGTTAAATAATAAATAAATGAAGACAAAAATAAAAAAACTGTTATTTTGAAATGATATAAACGATTGATATAAATGTTAAATGTATGCTTTTAAATTGTTTCTTTGCTATATGTCTTTATTTTCTAGCATCTATTTATTGTTCTGTAACGCCTATAATGGCTTCGGCCTATAATGGCCTAATGACCTATTATGGTTTCAAGAAGAGGGCTGCTTTCAAATTCATGGGGATACTTTAATTTTTATTTACAAACATTTTATATATGTACAGAATTCTGGGTTAATACAAATTATTATTCACAAAAAAAAAAATTAAAAATTAAGACTTAAATTTGATTTACAAATGCAGTCCACTGTACGGACGGAGATTTTCAGAGTTCTCGAATCTAGGGCGAATTTAGTCCAACCGGTCTGCAGCAGAGATTAATTATAACAAGGTATGATACACGAAACCGAATGGGGCTCACTTTATAAACAGGCGGAATCTCTGGTCTGTTCAGACATTTCACAGAAAAAGAGAAAAACAATACTCGTCGACTCGTCGCAGAAGTCTCTCTTTCATTTCCAAAAACATCCCTTTCAGAAAATCCATTAAGAAGAGAGTTGGGGAGATGCAATCTTCCCTCACTTCTCTTTAGTGTAGACATTTTCTCAGTCCATGATCTATCACAAATCACGACGCAACAACTCATTATGTAATCTATATTCCATATTCCATATGTTCTGGCGCTCGGTGCCACAGGTTTCGGGTTCGAATCCCGGCGGTGCCATGGCTATGAGTGTAAGAGCGTCACGGAGCAAAAGTCAGGCTTCTACCTACGGGTGCTCCATCACAACAGAAGCTGCTTCCTTCCCCTTCAATCATGAGCACGTATGGGCTCGTGGGCTTGGCCAGCCAAGTGGGATAAGAAACAACAACAGCAACATATTCCACATGTAATTGTTTCGACTTGTGAAGATCGCACAGACAATGGCTAATTTAATGAGGTCTCATTATCAATGACACTGAATATCTGCTATCAGATATTCAGTGAACTATTTACTATTATTAGAACTCAGAAAAACTCTTCTAAATAATTAAAGAAAGAAATTTAATGAAATAAAGCAGATGAAATCAATGCAACATGAAGAAATAAAAAATTAATTATCTAAATAAATATACTTATTTAAATTATTGATTTCAATACATGTAGTCAAACCAATGAATCTTATTTCATAGTCCTGAAGTTCAACTTTTGAACCAATCTTTAGTCTTTTAACGGAACTTTATTTTCATTGCCGAATACTTTCTATTGGATTATTAATTTAAAATTTCGGTAACTCATTCAGAAATAGAATTTCCGTTGCTTAAAAAAATCTCGTTAAATCCAATAATAGCTGACGTCGCATGTTTCAGTCTTGAATACTTAACAAGATGCAAATTGCTTCAAAGGAAATATTAAAAGTTGCTACTAAAAACTCATAGGAAATGTCACAAGAAATTATTCTTTAAATTTAAAATAAGTCTGAAATAGAAATGCTTCTTGTTAGCTGACGTAACAATGTACTTACATCTAGCATTTCAAGTTCTTTATATTGTTAAATACCACTCTAGACAATCCCAGCTGAGTTAGAAATCCATTTTTCGGTCTCCGTTGACTTGCACGTTGCGAACCAGCAGTACCCATTCCAATAACTTTTAAAATTCAAATTTTCCAGTGAATGATTTCACGAATCAGTGTTATTATTATTATTTTTTTTTTGTTCCAACGAAACGAACTAAACCTAAAGTAAAATGAATAGTAAATAATTTACGTTGCATTAAGATGAGGGATTTTATATTGTTGATGTGTATTTAAATTTTTCCGGGAATGTTCAGATTTTGCAACGTAAATCTTTGAATAGTGAAATATGTAGGGTAAAGGCTTTATTTTATTCTAAAAAAGTTTTCAGAAAATTTTCCACTTTCTTAAACTTAAAGACGGAAATAAAAATAAAATTTAAATGTTCTATAAAATTCAGTCTAAATTGTGTTTCTCTGTTGAGAAGAATATAAGAGGATTTGGCAATAAAGCATGAAAGGGAAAATATTCTAACTTCCGAAACTTTTAAGTATCCAAACATAAAAGGATGTATACTAACTTATGCAAACAAATATTCAATTGAAGTTATCTTATAATGGAATTTAAATGTAGTTTAACAATTTGATTTAAATTATTCATGTATTTAAAAACTCAAAAATGCATGCATTTTTTAAATTAATTTAACGAATGAAAATAATTTCCATGTATGAAAAGTTTAAAATTAATTACTCAATAAATGAAGTAAAATATTAAAGCACAGCTATTTTGAAATGATGTGAACAGTTTATATGAATATTAAATTGTTTCGTTGCTACATGTCTTTATTTCCTATCATTAGTTTATTATTTTGTAACATGTTGGCCTATACTGGTCCTATAACGGCTTGAAGAAGAGGGTCACTTTCAAGATAATGGGAACATTTTGATTTTTATTTACAATATATTTGATTTTTTTCATAGTCTCGGAATACAACTTCTGAATCAACCTTTAGCCTTTCTACGGAACTTTGTTTTCACTGATATATTTTATGAGTACAATGTGAAATTAATTATATATTTCTTAAAATCAACCTTATCTCAATAAATAAAAATATTTTGTTAATAACATCGAATATAATTTGTAAAAAGAAATAAAAATTAATTTTTCAAATAAATATACCGATTTGAATTATTAGTTTCAATACATGTAATTAAACCAATGAATCTTATTCCATAGTCTTGGAATTCAACGTTTGAATCAACCTTTAGTCTTTCAACGGAACTTTATTTTCGCTGTCGAATACTGTCTATTGAATTATTAATTTAAAATTTCGGTAACTCATTCAGAAATAGAATTTCCGTTGCTTAAAAAAATCTCGTTAAATCCAATAATAGCTGACGTTGCATGTTTCAGCCTTGAATACTTAACAATATGCAAATTGCTTCAAAAGAAGTAGGAAAAGTTGCTACTAAAAACTCAGAGGAAACGTCACAAGAAATTATTCTTTAAATTTTAAATAAGTCTGAAATAGAAATGCTTCTTGTTAGCTGACGTAACAATGTACTTACATCTAGCAATTCGAGTTCTTTATATTGTTAAGTACCACTCCAGAAAATCCCAGATGAGTTAGAAATCCATTTTTCCGTTGACTTGCAAGTTGCGAGCCAGAAGTACCCATCCCAATAACTTTCAAATTTCAAATTTTCCAGTGAATGATTTTACGAATAAGTATTATTATTATTTTTTGGTTCCAACACAACGTACTAAACCTTAAGTAAAATGTATAGTAAATAATTTATGTTGTATTAAGATGAGGGATTTTATACTGTTGATGTGTATGTAAATTTTTCCGGAAATGTTCAGATTTTGCAATGTAAAACTTTGAATAGTGAAATATTTAGGTTAAAAACTTTATTTTATTCTAAAAAGTCTTCAGAAAATTTTCCACTTTCTTAAACTTAAAGTTGTAAATAAAAATTAAATTTAAATGTTCTATAAAATGCAGTCTATATTGTGTTCTGTCTGCTGAAAAGAATATAAGAGGATTTGACAATAAAGCATGAAAAGGAAAGTATTCTAACTTATAAAACTTTTAAATATCCAAACATAAAAGGATGCATACTAACTTATGCAAACAAATATTCAGTTAAAGTTATTTTATAATGGTATTTAAAAGTAGTTTAAACATTTGATTTCAATCTTTTTATGTATTTAGAAACTCAAAAATGCATGTATTTTTTTATATTTTAAAGAATACAAATAATTATTTTGATGCATAAAATGTTTAAAATTAATTACTAAATTAATGAAGACAGAAATTAAAACATTGCTATTTTGAAATGATATAAACAATTTATATAAGGATTACATATATGTTTTTAAAATGTTTCTTTGCTTTGTTATCTTATAATAAAATTTAAATGTAGTTTAAACATTTGATTTTAATCATTCATGTTTTAAAAAACTCAAAAATGCATGTATTGTTTTTATATATATTTTAAAGAATGCAAATAATTATTTTGATGCATAAAAAGTTTAAAATTAATTACTAAATAAATGAAGACAAAAATGAAAGCATAGCTATTTTGAAATAATCTGAACAATTGATATAAATATTAAATTGTTTCTTTGCTACATGTCTTTATTTCCTAGCATCAGTTTATTGTTCTGTAACATATCTGCATATACTAGACCTTTCACGATAATGGGAGCATTTTAATTTTTATTTACAATTAATTTTATTTTTTCCATAGTCTCGGAATTCAACTTTTGAATCTATCTTTAGTCTTTCAACGGAATTTTGTTTTTACTGGTATATTTTATGAGTAGAATGTGAAATTAATTATTTATTTCTTAGAAAAAACTTTATCTAAATTAATTAAATTATTTTATTTATAATATTGAATATAATTTGAAACAAAAAATAAAAATAAATTATTTAAATAAATATACTCATTTGAATTATTGGTTTCAATACATGTAGTCAAACCAATGAGTCTAATTCCATAGCTTTGGAATTCAACTTTTGAATCAACCTTTAGTCTTTGAATGGAACTTTATTTTCACCGTCGAATACTTTCTATTGGATTATTAATTTAAAATTTCGGTTACTCATTCAGAAATTGAATTTCCGTTGCTTGAAAAAATCTCGTTAAATCCAATAACAGTTGACGTTGCAGGTTTCAGTCTTGAATACTTAACAAGATGCAAATTGCTTCAAAAGAAATAGGAAAAGTTGCTACTAAAAACTCAGAGGAAACGTCACAAGAAATTATTCTTTAAATTTAAAATAAGTCTGAAATAGAAATGCTTCTTGTTAGCTGACGTAACAATGTACTTACATCTAGCAATTCGAGTTCTTTATATTGTTAAGTACCACTCCAGAAAATCCCAGCTGAAATCCATTTTTCGGTCTCCGTTGAGTTGTACGTTGGGAGCTAGAAGTACCCATTCCAATAACTTTCAAATTTCAAATTTTCCAGTGAATGATTTCACGAATCAGTATTATTATTATTTTTTATATTTGGTTCCAACGAAACGAACTAAACCTAAATAAAAGGAATAGTAAATAATTTACGTTGCTTTAAGATGAGGGATTTTATATTGTTGATGTGTATTTAAATTTTTCCGGAAATGTTCAGATTTTGACACGTAAAACTTTGAATAGTGAAATATGTAAAGTAAAGACTTTATTTTATTTTAGAAAGTCTTCAGAAAATTTTCCACTTTCTTAAATTTAAAGATGGAAATAAAAATAAATTTAAATGCTCTATAAAATGCAGTCTATATTGTGTTCTGTCTGCCGAGAAGAATATAAGAGGATTTGACAATAAAGCATGAAATCGAAAGTATTCTAACTTATGAAATTTTTAAATATCCAAACATAAAAGGATGCATATTAGCTTATGCAAACAAGCATTCATTTGAAGTTATCTTATAATGGAATATAAATGTTGTTTGAACATTTGATTTATATTATTCATGGGTTTAAAAACTCAAAACTGCGTGTATTTTTTATATTTTAAAGAATTCAAACAATTATTTTGATGCATAAATTTTTTTAATTAAATACTAAATAAATGAAGAAAAAAACGAAAAAAAAACTGTTATTTTGAAATGATATAAACAATTTATATAATTGTTAAATATAAATGTTAAATTGTTTTAAATATATTATAATATTATTTTAAATTGTTTTAAATATAAATTTTAAGTTGTTTTTTTGCTTACACGTCTTTATTTTCTAGCATCTATTTATTGTTCTGTAACGCCTTGGCCTATAATGGCTTCAAGAAGAGGGCTGCTTTCAAGTTCATGGGGACACTTTAATTTTCATTTACAAGCATTGTATATATGTACAGAACTCTGGGTTAATACAAATTATTATTTACAAAAAAAAAAAAAAAAAATTAAATTAAAGACTTAAATTTGATTTACAAATGCAGTTCCACTGTACGGACGGAGATTTTCAGAGTTCTCGAGTCTAGGGCGAATTTAGTCCAACCGGTCTGCGGCAGAGATTAATTATCACAAGGTATGATACACAAAACTGCATGGGGCTCACTTTATAAACCCGGCGGAATCTATCGTCTGTTCAGTCATTTCACAGAAAAAGAGAAAAACAACACTTCTTGCAGAATTCTCTTCTTTCTTTTCCAAAAACATCCCTTTCAGAAAATGCATTAAGAAGGCGAGGGTGGGGGAAGTCATCTTCCCTCACTTCTCATTAGAGTATACATTTTCGCATCCCACAAATCACGACGCATCAACTCATTATTTAGTCTATATCCCATATATAATTGTTTCGACCTGTGAAGATCGCACAGATAATGACTAATTTGCTATTAGATTTAAGTGACAGGTTTTTTTCCTTCAGTAAAAAATACTAATTGCATGTAATATAACTACCCACAACACGGCTTATTTACTGTCAAATTTGAGTGAAAGGTTATTATTATATACTTTAACAAGTATATAAGAGCACACATTCCTCTTTGTAAACGGAACGCTACAAGTCTTCCCGTCGGAAGAATGCTACAATTCTTTTTGTAAAAGAGGTTTTTCATATTTATTTAGATAAATGTTATGTTTTCAAGTATTTTATAAATTTAACATAAGAAATAAAAAGTAATGCAAATATTTAAAGGAAAATATTAGCAATTCTCAAAAATATCAGTTTTGATTTAAAATTAATGAAGCACTTTAAATTTTTAGCATTAATTATAGCAATCGAAACTGTTTCTGCATTCAGTTGAAGTGTAATATGTAATATATCATTGATAATTATTTTTAAATACATAAATTAAAATATAAATATTATGTCTAATCATGATCATGTTATTCTGTTTTGAATAACTGATAATAAGGAATCAATATTTAAAATAATTCAAAACACATTAAAAAAGAAATTAAAATGACATCAGATTTTCTTAGAATTATATATATGTAGAAAAAACTACAGAAAATAAAACAGAGAACGTAAAAGGATCAAAGAACACTATTAATATTCATAATAAATAAGTTAAAATAAATAGTTAAATTTACATCTGCTTTCTTATTCACTCCTATCAAAGGACGTACCAAAAAAAGAAAACTGAAAACAAATTATGTATATATCTAATCTTATATACTTATAAAAGCATATATATTCTTATTAGCATATTTATTCTTATATTAATATATAACGATATATACAACTTGATTTGCCTTGAAGAGGTACTTTGAGATTTATGTTCGCATAAGCTAAAGGATTATATATTCTTATTTAATCTTATATTCATGTCTAAGGGCATATATATTCTTATTTAATATTACAGTATGCTGATATTACTAGACCACAATACATTGAGCTTTTACAGCCGAAATAACTCTTTGTTGTTAGGAATATATCTAGGAGAAAAAGGAGCTTATGCACCGTAGAAAGAAAATGTAATGGATTTGTAAAGAGATATCTTATATTCAACAACAACAAAATAGATAATCGATAAAGGGAATAGATAGAAAACAAATATCGAATGGAAGCTTAGATATCGATAAATATAATAAGTGCAAGATGCATACCCAAATTGTTAAATATGTTTTTAATATTTAGAAATATTTATGGAAATAAATAATACAGTCATTGAGAAGTTTAACATATAAAACATTTTAACACTTAATATACAAGAATTTGTAACGATTAGGATTTGTTACCACATAATACAAAATATAATTAATATTTTTAAAAATAAATTTAAAAACATGTATCTGTGTCGTTGTTAATATAATTTAGACCGAATACTAACTTAATTAATTCCTAGTATTCAGCAAAAATAAGATATCCATTACAATTCATTATAGACGTATATCAAAACAGAAAATAATTCTTTCAGTAGCACATAATTGATTTTTAGAAAAAGTTTAATACATTTTGAAATCTGTAGATTCTTTTCATCTACAGATAAAAAAACAGGGAAAGATCATGAAACTTATTAGGTGAAAGATATTTTTTTTTTAGCAGAAGTCATAAAAATAGGCTGTAAACGAATAAAAACGTGGCTTAAAAACAGTGAAATAGAAAAATAATTATTTTAATAAAAGTCAGGACATTATATACAATATGTAAAACTGTAAGTATTCAAATAAAAATTGAATATAAAATGAATTGATATACAAATATGTGACATAAAAATGATCCATTTTGCAGAATCAATGAAGAGGAATGAAAACCTTTAAAACTCTAACCATATAGATAAACTTTATAAATGAAACATCGAGAGATTATAATTAAATTCGAAAGGGGAAAATTATTATGAGCATTTAATGGCAATTTTATGATAAATTAAACAAGTTGATTAACTTTTAGGTGTTTAAACAATGAAAATTTAAATTTTTGATTCATTATAATTTTATGATGATAGTTTCTCAAAGATCTCTGGATATATTTTATTCTTTCTTAAACATTTGTTTCTTTACCAAATTTACAAACGTTGGTAAAAAGTTTATTTTATATCCCCCATAGGACAATCTAATGGCAAGCTATAACCCTCTTTATAGCTTACAATTAGTTTATTATTGATTATAGATCACAAAAAGTATTATTTAGACATCGAACAGATGTTTTAGAGGAGGCAGATTCTAGTGGTTCCGGTATCTCAGCAATTAGACTTGTCATAGCATATTTGGTAGAGATCATAACAGTTTATGTTGTTTCATTTATATAACTAATAGATTTAACGATACTTTTGAAGACAGAGATTGTAATCTATGGTATTAATTGGTACCTTATTTTTGCATTTCTTGCCAGTATTGCAATGGATTTGAGAACAAAGAAAGATAATACTTTGATGAAGAATTAAGAAATTCAATAAAAGATTCATTGCAGTTTTAAATTTATAAATGAATTTCTTTAGGAGTGATTATAGTTTTCAAAAATTTGTAATCAGTGAAATGTTATAATCCAATAATTTTAATTCATATGTATTTATAATATCTTAAATTGATATTTTTTCCCTCGTATATTCCAGATACTATTCAATCATCTTAAATTATAAAGACTAAAAAGATTAAAATCATGTATTCTTTTGTAAATTTTAAATTTATGTGTATTGTTTATTAACTTATTTCTTGCCTTATTTAACTACAACTAGAATGTAATGAATATCCAATTTTATTGTTTCAATTCAAGGTAGTTGTTAGAAATTTGACATCACTTTTAACTGCATATCCATTGTATTTATGATGAACACTTTAAGAATCACAAGTATTTCTCATGAAATCTAGGTTTTATTTTTATATTTTATTATTTTTGAAACATGAGCTAATCGATTTCTTGTGAAATATTCATACTTATTGATTTATTACAGTAACATTTCACGTTTCCAACGATTTGCATGAATATTTTCCACATTAAACCAACTTTATGGCTGCAATGTTTTCCAATTACTCTCATTCATTGGCAATCCAATTTTCCAGTTAACTTCGTTAATGGACAGTCATTCTGTCCATTGGAAACTGATTTATCATTGAGATTCCCCTTTCACATATTTGTCACTTGTGAATTAAGTGTGCGCTTCAATTGCTTTCCTTCCTGTACACCGTGTTATTGATTTTTCTTAAATTCACAATACTAAAGATATTAAATATACAAAAATGTCAATTTAGGCGCCCTAAGGTTACTTAATTTAGGTCAGGCAGTTAATTCAATCAGAAAACCCCTATCGCTTCAAGGACTGACAGTCATTGTCGTTTCCGGTAAATGGAAGCACAGGAATTCTCGTTGGGAAATTATTTCCCGTCCGTGGATGAACATGAGCGTTTTGCGTTTAGGGCAGCATTTCGTTCAGACACGTTAATAAAGTACTTATTAGAAAAGTGGTTTTACAAATATTAATCTTAATTTAGAGTATTTTCATTTTTCCTTGTATATTTAAATGCTGACATATATTTCAATCCTTTGATTTGTTAATAACAATTAAATTTCATAAGCAAAGACTAGATCTGTTGGAAAAATATTCAGTAAAAGAAATAAACTTTATAAAAGATCCTCAAGTTTTTGTTCCTTTGAATAAGAATGGAATACGTATTACTATCCAACATGCCGTTCACTAAAATAATCATGATATTTGAAAAAGTTTCCGAAGCCAGTATTTATTTATGCATGGGGCACATAAATTTTAAAGGATATATATATATATATATATATATATATATTGTGGTGGTATACAATATATATATATTGTGACCAGGCTTCCTCCCACGCAATCATGTTTCCTCCTACGCACTGGGAAGTGTGTCCCCTGTGGTGTTGAGGAGAAATGATCAGTAGGCATCAAGACTCTTACCCGAGAAGAAGTACAGCGTAACCGGCCCTGCCGCTGAGAATTATTAAGTTTACAATTTCTCATCCCGAGAGGAACTAGCTTTATTTTTGGCTTATAAGGGGAATTTTGCCACGAATCTTTAATTAGATGTCTTTAAATGTGTTACATGCTGTATGTTGTAATTGTGTGCATGTGGTGTTTGTGTGAGTGTAAATATAGCTGTGAGTTTCAAAACTGTTTCTCAAGTCTCAACCCAACCACACAGAATTACAATCCAACTGCACAAACAACGTTAACACTACAATATACACAGAAGTGACAAAAGTCATGCGATACCTCTTAATGTCGTGTCGGCCGTCCTTTCGCCCTGCGAAGTGCAGCAACTCGACGTGGCATGGACTCAACAAGTCGTTGAAAGTCTTCTGCAGGAATATTGAGCCATGCTGTCTCGATAGACGTCCATAATTGTGAAAGCGTTGATGGTGCAGGATTTTGGGCACGAACAGACCTCTCGATGATGTCCCATAAATGCTCGATGGGATTCATGTCGGGCGAT
This sequence comes from Caerostris darwini, assembly GCA_021605075.1. NCBI lineage: Eukaryota > Metazoa > Arthropoda > Arachnida > Araneae > Araneidae > Caerostris > Caerostris darwini. Next base: position 64,327 of record BPLQ01015708.1, read on the forward strand.
CTAGGTGGCCAGATCATTCCTTGGAATTGTCCAGAATGTTCTTCAAACCAATCGCGAACAGTTGTGGCCCGGTGACATGGCGCATTGTCATCCATAAAAATCCCATCGTTGTTTGGGTACATGAAGTCCATGAATGGCTGCAAGTGATCTCCAAGTAGCTGAACATAAGCATTTCCAGTCAATGTTCGGTCCAGTCGCACCAGAGGACCAAGTCCATGCCATGAAAAAACAGCCCACACCATTACGGAGCCACCACCAGCTTGAACAGTGCCTTGCTGACAGTTTGGGTCCATGGCTTCGTGGGGTCTGCGCCACACTCGAACCCTACCATCAGCTCTTACCAACTGAAATCGTGACTCATCGGACCAGGCCACGGTTTTCCATTCATCTAGGGACCAACCGATATGCTCACGTGCCCACGAGAGTCGCTGCAAGCGATTGTCGTTCTGTCAGTAAAGGCACTCGAGTCGGTCTTCTGCTGGAATAGCCCAAGAAAGCCAAATTTCTCCGCACAGTTCTAACAGACAAGTCCCTTGTACGTCCCACATTGATTTCTGCGGTTATTTGACGCAGTGTTGTTTGTCTGTTAGAATTTACGACTCTTTGCAGACGTCGCCGGTCTCGGTCGTTAAGTGCAGGCGGTCGACCACTGCGCTGTGGGATGTTATGCCTGAAATTTCATACTCTCGGCCCACTCTTGACACAGTGGATCTGGGAATGTTGAATTCCCTAACGATTTCCGAAATGGCATGACCCAAGCGTCTAGCTCCAACTAACAATCCGCGTTCAAAGTCTGTTAATTCCCGTCGTGCGGTCATCATCACGTTAAAACCTCTTCATGAACCTTCACATGAATAACTTGAACAGAAATGAAAGCTCTGCGAAAGCACTGCGCATTTATACCTGTTCTACGCGATGCTACTGCCATCTGAAAATTTGCATATTGCTATCCCATGACTTTTGTCACTTCAGTGTATACATGTATAATTCATTGTTGTGTAAGTTTAAAGTAAATAAATTTTTTTTTAAAATGTTATTATATATCGTATGCAAACTAGTTATTCATTTGCATTTTTTATGATATTTTATGAAATTTTTTCAGTTTATTAATTGTATATTTTTTCTTATCCAATATCTTATTTTTGAGACTCGCATTTCAGAACTAAAATCTTCGAGAGATTTACACTCCCATTGTTAACAAAACATGCCTTCAACCTGCCTTCATAAACCAACCCTCACTTATAAATAATTAATTGTCATTCCTCTCACCAATCTTTAAATCCATGTATTGCCAATAGAAATAAAAGCAATAATATGTTATCTTACTTTTTAATTTAATAACTATTTAAATGTGTACGTTATTGTAGTGTTTTACAAACATTTTCCACACTATGTTTTACATCAACGGAATGACATATTAAGCCTTCCATTTACATATCAGTTAAAACAGTTTTTCCATTTTTTTTTTAATTTTAACTTGTGCTTTATTTTGTATTTATACAATTTTTTTTTTTTTAAAAATAGTATTATCTTTTTTAGTAAATAAAACGTCAAAAGCGAGTAACGGAAAATTATATTTTCTTTATATTTTTGGACATTCCAGATCAAATCTTGTAATTTCTATTACTATTTAAGGTTTCTTTAATCTGTCCCTAATTTCCTAGTCTTCTTTGTATCCTCTATTTTTATGCCTTTATTGTGCGCACGCATAACTTCAGCCACATCATTTCCAAATGGTAAAGTGATATCACAGCTCCAAGAAGTGATGTGGCGTGATGTGATATATAGTGAAATATAAATATTGACTTGGCCTAGAATAATATAGAGGGCCGAGTGACTAACGCTCTGTTAGTCACTCATGTTAGAGTTCCGGCGGTGCCATGAATGTTTGTAGTGGTACGGAATCCACTTTAAACCTTAGCTCCCGATCTAATATGACTGCAGAGCGTAACGGTGACAACTCGTCCCTGTAAAAAGAAAATATTTCATATCTCGAAATCTGCCAATAGACAGATGCCCAATGAAAAAGAATAGTACAGAAAATCGACCCAATATTTAAAACTGTAAATTAAATATTATTTTCAGGACCAAAACTATAATTTATTTTAATTCCATCCTCATCAAAATTTAAATTAATCTTTTAATTCATCTTAAATTATAATAAATTTTTAGGTCACTTTTTTTTCAAGAGATAATACTCGATATCTCAAAGCTTTTGTTTTATAATTATCTTAACTTAAATTCAAACAATAGTTAAATCCTTCACATTTTGCAATTTTAACAATAAGCATTATAAATTCTAAAAGAACAAAACTGATATTTAATACATCATTTATAAATTATGTAGGTAATCTTTAAAAAAACTATATATTTAACTAATTAGCCCTTTTTTAAAATAATCAATATTTATGTAAATAACATGGATGTAATCTTCTTTAAAATCTTTTACACGGGGATTATTTTAAAAAGAATTCTTAGAAGAAAGAAAAGAAAAGAAAGTATTATGCCTTACGTTAAGTCTTCTACCGTATGCATTCTTGCCAAAACGTAAAAGATGTTATTAAAATTAAGATCTTTACAAAACTAAGAATGGCAACACAGAATAAAAGGAAAACTTTACAACTAATTATTTTGCGTTTAAAGTTAGCATCTCGAAAGAAGTCTTGAAAAATAGCAAAAAGCAACTAAAATAAATTTTAAAAGACAAATATCTTTTATTTTAAAGAGTTTTTATTGGAAATTTTCAAGTTTTATGCAGTGAAATTTAATTTCCATCTTAAAACTATTTTAAAACGAACTTGTTTTATTAAGTATAGCTATATATTTTTCTGCCAACGGCCGTACCATGCTGAATATACCGGTTCTCGTTAGATCACCGAAGTTAAGCATCATTGGGCGCGGTCAGTACTTGGGTGGGTGACCACCTGAAAACACTGCGTGCCGTTGGCAAATTTGGGACCTGAATGGCCGAGTGTCTAGTAAAGCGCTCGGTGCCACAGGTTTCGGGTTCGAATCCCGGCGGTGCCATGGATGTTTGTAGTGGTTAAAAATTGCCGTAGGTCCCGGTCTTCTATGACTGTAAGAGCGTCACGGAGCAAAAGTCAGGCTTCTACCTACGGGTGCTCCATCACAACAGAAGCTGCTTCCTTCCCCTTCAATCATGAGTCCATATGGGCTCGTGGGCTTGGCCAGCCAAGTGGGATAAGAAACAACAAAATATATTTTTCTTGGAAGGAATTACTTCGTATAGTATACGAACTTCTAAAATTCCAAAACTAAAAATCTAAAAATCGTGAGTGGATGTTATGAAAAGATGAATTTTTATTGAAATACTAGAAGATTTCTTTGTAAATTGAAAAAAATTTGTCTTTTATAGTAATGTGCTACATTAAAGCATAATTAAAAATTTTAAAAATACACATTGATTAAAACATTTATAGTTCATTTCATAACTCAATTTATATTTTATATCATATTTAAACTCATTTTATGTTTTCGTCGATGTATAATGGTTTTGCACACTGCTATATAATGATGACACATGTCATGCACATAAATGCGATATAACATATTATTTAGGATAATATTGTAACCCTATAGCATATTCTTTATTTTCATTGGCGCAATATCCGCAAAGTGAGTCAAGACCGTCTACCTACTGGTAGATTTCGAAACAGGAGATATTTTCTTTTTACGGTGTATGGAGTCATATTAGACCAGGGCCTACGGTTTAAAATGCATTCCGAACCACTGCAAACTTCCATGGCTCTGTCGATAGTTATAGCATATTAAGATTCAAAAATATTAAATTGCTTTTAAAGTGACATATAATATTTGTATATAGGACATTTTATATTTTACATCGTATGTCTCGTGGTTCACTACAAACAGCTCACCAACAAGTAGAGTGAAATGATTCCTTTCGAGAATACTTTTTGGTGTAATTATCCCGAAAATGTGTGTCTGGAAAATCTACTCCACTCTAAAATCAGCGACAGCAACATATGCCATCAACGAATTCAAATTTACACGTTTTTCACGCTTCTTGCACGAATTTCTCTCGTACCATGAATCGAGAAATTATAGTAGTAAGGCCTTATCTCCGATATTTAAAAGGAACTCATTGATCACAAAAGATCTTTAAAAAAAAAAAATAAAAAATAAGTTGGAATATTTTGCCCTAGGATTACTAGTGCTACAAGATCTACAACAAGATAAAATTATACGATTAAAAATTAACAAGTGAAAAATGATATTAAAACGAACATTTTTATATCCACACCGGGAAAGGACACGATAAATCCGTATCCCTAAAAGTCCATCCATTGTGATCGAAAAGGAGTGGTGGAGGATCTCTGATGTCCTCTCTGAAGATGTACGTTTAAAACTGTGTTAGAAAAATGTGGCCCCAATGTAATAGCCCTCATGTTGAGTAAATTCCAATTTACTCATTACTCAACGTGAGTAATTGTGGAATTCGCTACATTTCTGCGTTTTAATGGTGAATGACAACAGGCTAAGGTATCCAACATTTGAAAGCAACAAATTGATATTAGTTTTGTTTTATATATTGAAATGCATCTATTTATACGTGCTGTTTAACACAGCATGCGAACATATTCAATATCATAAATATTCAATATATAGAATGTACAGTATATCAACTTAAGTGCTGCTATTTACTACTCGGAAAGCAGCCAATTTTTATAATAAAGGCACTAAAGTCCCTTGAATCAGTCCAGTGTAATAGCCCTCATGTTGAGCAAATTGGTTAATACGGAATTTGCTATATTTCTACATTTTAATGGTAAATGACCACAGGTTAAAGTATCTAGCATTTGAAAACAACAAATTGATGATTATTGCTGTTTTATATATTGCAAATCTATTTATGCATACTTTTTAACCAATCATGCATACATATTCAATGTCGTAAGCATTCCATGTATAGAATGTACAGTATATCAACTTAAGTGATGTTCTTAACTTCTAGGAAAGCAGCGACTTTCTACAATAAAAGCACTTCGAAAATGATGAACACACAAACGCTAATCCTATCCCACTAGTCCCTTGAATCAGTCCAGTGCAATAGCTCACAGGTTGAATAAATTGGGTGATACGAAATTTGCAACATTTCTGCATTTTAATGGTGAATGACCACATGTTGAAGTGTCCAGCATTTGAAAACAACAATTGAAATATATTGAATTTGAAAACAACAAAACAACAACATTGATATATATTGAAAAGTATATATTTATGCATATAATATATCATGTATAGATATTAAATGTCATAAATATATAATGTATAGAATGTATAAATTATCAACTTAAGTGGTGTTCTTTACTTCTCGGAAAGCAGTCACCTTTTATAATAAAAGCACTCTGAAAACTGTGAACACACAAACGCGAAATCTATCCCATCAGTCCGTTGAAGCATGCACGCAGATTACAGAATTTATGTCACATTCATTTAAATGACATCAATATTTCAACCAATCTGTTCACATAACCTGATATTTTGAAACAAGATGCATAGCGCATTACATTACGGGTATCGAATGTTAGCTTACTCTGCCGCTGATATCGTATGCATGAACTATGATTCAAGGGCCATTGGGGAGTTGAGCTCTCCAACTCATTTAAAATCACCTGATATATCTGTTTCGGCTGGTAGATACCTTTAGAAGTTTGCCATTGAAGTGTGGAAATTCTAAATATTAAAATGTAGAAATGTTACGTTATTTAGGTTAAGGAAGTTAAAGCTGAAGGAAGTCAACGTTCTTATTATATTTATTAGCAGATAGGACCCAGCGTTGAACAGTTACAGAATAGGAAATTAGGTAAATTGTATTAAGATACGGAATGAAAGGCATGAAATTTTAAATAAATCACATGGAATGGCATAAATTCATTCTTTTCAAATCAAATCATATATAGCAATGATTCTTATCCAAGAATTCCAAATAATATATTATTTCACCTCTTAGCATTTATTTCTAAGAATATGATAATGTTTATTTGTGTAATTATCTGAAAACTAATACTGTTAACTTTTAATATTATTTTTTGCAAAAACTTATCTAACGGTTGCAGTTTTTAAGGCTGACGTCATCTAGTTTCATGAAAACCTGATAAAAGTAAGGAAATAAAGTTTCTAATTAAAAATTTTCTAACTCTAATTTTCTGATTAAATTTCTAAGATTTCTAATTAAAAAATAATTAAAAGAAATTTTACCGTAATTTTTAACTACGAATTTAGGAACAAAAGAATAAATTAAAAGGAAAAAACAAAACAAAATGGAGCTTCTAGTCTATAAGTTATACTGGAATATACACATTTATTTTTATACATCACTCCCATCTATACATCATTTATATATCTATTTTTATATATAACTAGAAGACCCGGCCACGCGTTGCAGTGGCTTTCTTGTATTTCGTTCAATTATTAGATACTATAATTGGTATTGTTATCGTTTGCTGTCGTGGTTTGATTTGTTGACATGAGGGCCCTCTCAGCACGTCTACGTCGTGCCTCACGCCTACGGGCATTGTTGAGGTTAGATTTTTTTGGTGGCATTTTACTGAAAATGATAATTGACAAAATACAATACAATTAAAATAAAATCGGGATATAATAATAAATGACTTAAAAAAAAATTCACAATAAAATGTAAACGATTGTTTAAGGTACACGAACACCTTCGAATGAATTTTTTGAAATTTTTTTATCTTTGTACACATTTTTGGATTGAATGTATCTAAAAACTAATGATTTCACATAAAAAAATTTCATTATTATTATTATTATTATTTTTTTTAAAAATTTTTATAAGCTAAAATAAGGGTAAAAATGGCCAAAAATTGATACTGTTACAAAACATGATAACTCAAAATCAAATCAATATTTTTTAAATTTCTAAGTTTGTATTTGTTTGTACTAACATATTACAGGGAATGGACCTCTGGTAAATTTATATCTTTATTATTTATTATTTTGTGCTAGTTTAAATGCTGTCGACACAAAATTCTTTCAAAATTTGCATGTAATTCCAAGCTTAACAATTAAAATAAAAAATATTTATGTAGCTATAATCATTTCAGAGGTCTATTACCTGTAAACATTTATGAAAAACATAAATACAAAGTTTTGTAACATTTGGATCAAAATTACTTGTGTTATGGTGTTTCACATGAAAACAAAAAGCATAAAAATTCATTCTGAGAAAAAGCTAAAAACAACTTTTAATTAGAGATATTACTTTTAAAAATGTTGTAAATATATTAAAATGCCATTGAATTATCAAGTTCATAGTCTTATTTATTAAAAAATATAGTTTTATTTTTCCTTAAAGCTCTAAATATTTTCTGAGCTTTGTTTTGAAAAAGTTAAAATTTGCTCGACAAATTTTTTTTTTTTTTTACAACTTCCTCCTATTTGCAAAGGCTTTTTAATATGAAATGACCTGGATTTAAAATATTTAGCCTTTTTGCAAGTGTTTTGATTAAATATATTCAAAACCTTTGAATTTCACATAAAAATATCAACTTTAACTATTTTTTATACAATTTATTCTTTAAAATATGGATAAACATTGCAAAAATGTGATATTGTTGCAAAATTTGATAATTCAAAAATAAATAAAACATGAATAGTTTTTCCTTTGCAAGTATTTTTATGCTGGGAATATCCTTATGTAGGTAATATACTGTTTTCAAATTTATATCTTAATTATTTATACATTTTTGTATGCTTAAAGTTTGTCGACACAAACTTTTTTTTTTTTTTACAAATTTACAAAAATTCTTAGTTTAAAAACTGAAATAAAAATAATTTATGAATTTAGGTTAATTTCCATGTTCTATTCCTTTCATACATTTAAAGAAAACTTTTACATGAAGTTTCAAAGCATTTAAACAAAAATATTAGTATTATGGTGTTTTGAATGAATACAAAATGCATAAAAATTCAAATAAGAAATAATTAAAACCAACTTTTAAATGTAAATAAAAACAAATGTACATACATAAAAATGTTATTGAGCTTTAAATTCTCCTTTATTAATATAAACACTTATTTATTTGTTTTTTGTTTTCTTTAAATAACTTCAATTTAAAAGTACCATTTATCAATTTTTCTTCGACAATATTCAAATCACTCAAATTTATAACTCAAATTCTTTATTTTCAAATAACAAAAGTTTTTAAAAAAAAATGTCCTTGATTTTCAACTTGCAACTATTATAATACCTTTTATAAAATTTTAATGTTATCATTATATCAAATAATTGCAGAGTTTACTTCATTTTCACACTTTTCAAAAAATCCTTAAAATTCATCATCTTTCTTTAAAATTATATTGTCTATATTATATTATCTTGTAGATCACATTTCATTTTAGAATTCTTAATCAAATAAAACACATGTTGACAAACTTTAAGCATAGAAAAGTTCAATGTTTTGATTCACAACTTTTCATTCATATATTTTATTCAAATTCAAATTTAGAAAATGTGTTTTTTCTTCTTCACAAAAATGTTTTATTATTTTATGATGAAAGAAATCACAAAACAAATGGAAAAGTTAATGAGCTTTAAATTCTCCTTTATTAATATAAACACTTATTTAGTTGTTTTTTTTTCTTTAAATAACTTCCACTTAAAAGTACCATTTATCAATTTTTCTTCGACAATATTTAAATCACTCAAATTTATAACTCAAATTCTTTGTTTTCCAAATAACAAAAGTTTTTAAAATAAAATAACCTTGATTTTCAACTTGCAACTATTATAATACCCTTTTATAAAATTTTAATGTTATCATTATATCAAATAATTGCAGAGTTTACTTCATTTTCACACTTTTCAAAAAATCCTTAAAATTCATCATCTTTCTTTAAAATTATATTGTCTATATTATATTATCTTGCAGATCACATTTTACTTTAGAATTCTTAATCAAATACAACACATGTTGACAAACTTTAAGCATAGAAAAGTTCAATGTTTTGATTCACTACTTTTCATTCCATATATTTTATTCAAATTCAAATTCAAATTTAGAAAATGTGTTTTTTCTTCTTCACAAAAAATGTTTTATTATTTTATGATGAAAGAAATCACAAAACAAATGGAAAAGTTAATGAGCTTTAAATTCTCCTTTATTAATATAAACACTTATTTAATTGTTTTTTTTTTCTTTAAATAACTTCCACTTAAAAGTACCATTTATCAATTTTTCTTCGACAATATTTAAATCACTCAAATTTATAACTCAAATTCTTTGTTTTCCAAATAACAAAAGTTTTTAAAATAAAATAACCTTGATTTTCAACTTGCAACTATTATAATACCCTTTTATAAAATTTTAATGTTATCATTATATCAAATAATTGCAGAGTTTACTTCATTTACACACTTTTCAAAAAATCCTTAAAATTCATCATCTTTCTTTAAAATTATATTGTCTATATTATATTATCTTGTAGATCATATTTTACTTTAGAATTCTTAATCAAATACAACACATGTTGACAAACTTTAAGCATAGAAAAGTTCAATGTTTTGATTCACAACTTTTCATTCCATATATTTTATTCCAATTCAAATTCAAACTTAGAAAATAAAAAAATATTGATAATCAAATCAGGTAATACTTACATTTGATTTATTTCGCATAGAAATAATATAAATTTCATACAATATAATTTTCACAAAATTTAAAGTAGTACATAAAACAATAATATTCAGAACATGAGAATTTTGCGGTTATGTAGTACAGGCATCGAGCGCCATCTAAAAATAGTCATTATATTGTTCGAAAAATGAAGCTACGAATTCCTCTAATTGAAGTATTGCAACCTTAAAGAAATTGGCGGAAAATTGGCGAAAATTCAGGGTTGCAAGATTGGCGCCTTCCTCAATGCTAGATTTTAACCGATTTTGCATTTAAATACAAAAAAAATCTGAATAAAAACTATCCTATTTCTCAAGTTGGAACAAAACACACATTTAAAAAAAAAAAAGTTAAAATCGGATGGTTAGTTTCGGAGTTCATCGCGAACAAACATCGTGACACGGGAATTATATATAATAGATGAATAAAAATATTTTTGAATAGCAGTTGAATTCCACCTTTTGTAATTATAATATATATATATATATATATATATATATATATACATATGTAAATTGATGTAGTATATAGTTGTATATAGATGGATACCTTTAAGCATAACCAGCAGAACATTTAGTTCCAGCTTAATTTAAAAGCTTTGACAGAAATTTAGTGTTCTTCTATGAATGTTAAGAAAATGCTCATTAAATATGTATTAACTAAATAATATATTTTTTATTACCATCAGGGTTTTTACACCACAAGTTGGTGCCGCCCTTAAAAATTGAGTGGCGCTATTAGTTAATTTAATGAAAAAAAAATAATATGGTAATTTCACAATATTAGTTTTCAATTTTTTTTCAAACTGACGCTATTATATTTCTAAAAATGCATAATAACAGATTAAGTGGAATTTATAAATAAAAATGATTGCTTTATTTAAGTGATTTATATTATTTTAAAGGATTTACTTAATATCAAAATCCTTCAGTTCTGAACTCTTTTTTCTAAATAAAATTTACCAAAACTAAAAATGTTTTATTTTATGTAACCGTACAACATCGGGTCAAATCTGCTATATTTAATAATTTTAAACAAGTTGCAACATTATATTTATGCACTTAATTGCATTCAACATAAAGCACCATTTATTTTTTATTTAAATCTGATCACACATTTTCTCCTGTCTTATTCATAATTGTGCTTTCTATATACATAAAAATAAGGCGCTTAAAAAAATCAGTAGACCTTTTAAAGTGACAAAATATGGATGAATTACGGAGTTTGCGTTTGATTTTTTTTATGGCTTACATCGAAACTCATTCTATGAATTTTGATTTTTTTTTCGGCCATTAAAAAATGTGTTTACAATTTTGCTAAAAAGTACTGTACTGTAATCTAATTTTCTGGGTGATATTAATATAAGCAATTTAACATTTTAGATCGAATAAAATATGTCGACGTGTCCATCAGATTTCCGAAAGAAAGCTGACATAAATAGAGTTTAAATATTTCTTTACACGTGGTTTAACGCAATTATTTAATTACAGATATACGTGTATTCCCAGACAAAGACGTAATGGCGTTGGTTAAATTCTGCGTAATTTACTACTTTGTAACTTTCACGAAAGTAGAAATGTAACAATTGAGAGGAGACATTGACACAAACAAATCGTTTATTTTCTACAAAATAAAGCAGACTACTAACTAACAAAGCAATCACTACAGCTCGAAGCCTAAACTGTAACTAACTAATCCATGACTAACTAACGTGTAATTTTTTGAAACGATAGAACTTTCTACTGTTGCCACACATGAGCACAATTTACTTAAACATTTTTCTTTTTCTCTTCGCACGCGGTCTGTTAAGCAATTCTCGTGCGAATTCATGGTGGATCCAGTTTATTTAAACATTTATCTCCACCAGTTTATTCTCCACCTGCTTCCCGCTACATAGTTCTCATGGATGGTGGATTCTTGCTAACATGTAAGAATTCTGAAATCATGTAATCATATCATTCCCCAATGTATCGAACATGTCTGGAAGCAATGAAAACACTTTACGGCAAATATCATCAAAATAAGTTTGTAAGTGTTTTTAAGAATGCAGAGCTATTTATAGTGGCAGATTTTAAAGAAAAAAGACTCATTAATATTTAGTATAAAGCAGATAACTTAGTCATCTATAAGTCGTAATACAATAAAAGATGTAGTAATAGGATTAGAAAGAAATATTTCTTTTCAAATACATAACAACTTAAAATTTTCAGAAATATAATCAATTGTTTTAAATGAGCGTAATGATGTAAATGAGTCCTTAAAACTAGTCGTATTTGAGCAATATACTCGTTAAACAGGCAAATTAAGAGCTAAAGAAAATAATAACATTGAAAGAGAAGAATACATGTCTAGATATTTTTAAAGATTTTGATATTGATTTTAAAGAAATGAATATTGAAAATTTAAGGAAAATATTGAAAGAAAATATGAATATTAAAATAAATTAAGAAATGACTTGCTAATTTAACAACGGACTGTACACTCATTGGATTGTGAAAAACATTAGTTTTATTCATCATATGAAGCAAAACATAAGACATTCTTGGTCAAATCGCAAAATAGAGGCCGTTGGGATTTTGTGCCTTTTTTGTGGCGCCAAATGAATGAGAAGTCGCCAGAAGTGGTAACGCGGTTTATAATTTACTTCACTTACAGTTACAACCCGTTACTCGGCGAACTTTGGCGAAAAGAAATGACAAATTCCAACGGCCTGTATTCTGCGATTTTACCACATTCTCTTTGATTGAATTTCATTTTATAACACACCAGAAAGTTCTCTGTGCTTAAAAGTTGTCAACTTTATAAACGGAAGAAATCGTAATAAACGCACAATTTGCACAAAACGCAGTATTTGCACAATTAAATGGAATTAATTGATATACAACAGCGTCCGACACGTAAGTTGTCGACAAGTTTTTAATCTGTTTGTCAATTTATTAGAATAAATAAAACTCTTTAGTAAATGGGGAAAAAATATAATTACATACATAGAATTTACAAATATAGATAGATCAAATGATTTAACGTCCTTATGTGGTGACAACTTATGTGGTCCTTATCAATAAACTGAATATGAAATCTCAGGTAATTAGACGAATTATATTAATGATGTTAAAAATATTAAACTATTTATGACGAAACGTGACACCTTCACCAAAGATTTGGCAATGAAAATCTTGAAGTATTTTCCTCAATTACAAAAAAACATTTTCCAAACACAATAATTTTTAAAAATACATTGATATTTAAGAAAATTCAGTTAAGGATATTTAATAATTATATAATAATAAAAACAAGCTTTTGAGAACAGATTTAATTAATTTAAGAGTTCTTCTTTTTTCCCAAACAACTTTATATCTAGTTTTTCTGTTAACAAATTTTTGGTGTTTCCAAAATATTGACTTAGTGATATTATATATATTCTCATCATTGATTTAGTGATATTCTCAGTATTAAAAAAAATAAGGATCAAAATTTGATGCACTTTTCAAAATAGATTTTCATTTTGAGGTGATTTGGAGAACTGAAGCAGTGACTATGATCAATTCTAATAATTTAAAAATTTCATTTCCGTTATGTGTATTGCATTAATCTATTAATCTTTGTTCTTTTTTTCACTTTATTTTTTCATATTTTTTGTTTTATTTTCTAATCTGGGTTTGATATACAAAATAAAAAAAAATAAAAAATCAGAAACTATGTACTTATACCCTTTTGCAATTCCAGTGACAGGATATATGGCATATGAATATAGCAATGAATAATTTGCTTTGTGTGAATAATATGGTCTTTTTATCCAATTATCATTAGTTGCGCCATCTGTTAACCATATTTTAAACTACTTTTATTGCCACACAAAATCTTATATTGAGGGAAAATTAAAATGAAAATCAGATATCTCTCTCGCCTATGTATTTTGTACCGTTTTATTTTTGTTTTCAATTTTTGATTTATAAAGTTGAATTACCGAAAATTGTAATTAAATTTATGAATTTTAATCATTCCAAGAATTTAATTCATAAAATATTTTTTTAAAAATTTATGCCACGAAAATATTTCTAATCAATTTTTAAAGTTGTTTTGCCTTAAGAAAATATTTGAAATTATACGCTTTTTTAAAAAGTCAAATTATTTATTAAAACAAATATAGAAATTTGAAAAATTATATTCTAAAAAATGTGAAAATATATTTATTATAAAATGAAAATATAAATATTTATCAGAAAATTATTTTACAAATTTAAAATTGTTTTTATAAATTTTAATTAATTAATTTAATTTTTTGAAAATGTAAAATAACAAATACCGTTCTTACTAACATACATAAATATATAAAGTCGTAATTTCATAGTTTTTATTCTTAAAATAAACCGTTTTAAATATAAGTACATTGAAAAGCTATTTTCGATTTCATTTTCACAAACGTTATATATAAATGTAATATATATATATATATATTAAGATGAAAATATTTTTATCTATATTTACATGAAGAATCTATATTATATCCAAATGATTAGAATACCAAAGATGAAATCGAAAATTCACAGAATACCGTTGTATACGAAACGATTTTATACACAGTTATTCATAAAAAAAGAAATTTTACATTTATTCTACAGAAAAACGAATTTAATACTTTTCGTACTAGCATCAAGATTTGTCGAAATGCATATCCCAAGTGAATGTATAGAACGATTTGACTAATAATTTTCGCCTTTTATAGTATAGAATAGAATTGGTAATTCTAGAAACGCTTTCGTAATGCAAAATATTCTAAATGGTGTATACATATATTCTGAAACATCGTGAAGCTATTTAAATATTTCTGCGTTTTGGAATACCACAAATGAACAAAAAGCACATATATATTTATAAGATATTTTCCATTATATGCATATCTGAAAATATAGATAGATGAAATAGATAGTATGAAATAAACTGATATGTGAAAGAAATTTTAAAAAGGTTTGAGTATATATTTTTGTCCTTGCGGTAAATAAATAAACTTTCCACTATAATTTTTCTTTCAACATAACATGATAAAATACTACTTATTAATAAAAAAATGTTCTTTTAAAGTACTACTTATATACTACTGCCTTCATCTTTAAAATTGCTTGTATACTATTCTGCTCTTTTTACTTGTCATGTACTCATTAATATTGTTTGTTAATGGGTTTCCTCAAACGTTATATAAACATACATCCAAGGGACATTGGTAATTTAAGATAGAGTTTCGAAAGTCATAAAGTTTCGAAGTAAGAGGATACTTTTAGGTACAATTTTTGATTAATTTGAATGACTTTGAAACATTAAATAGTACACAAAAAATGCATGTGGCAGGAATTTTCGGCATAAGCTTTTTTCCCTAGTTTTTCTCAACTGTAACACTATAAGAGATATTGTTTTAACTTTTATTCTTCTGGAATCATTTACTATTACACCACGCGGGAGTAGGAGAGAGTAGTAGGCGCTCTTCCATCAGTGTTGTCCTGAGCAAAATTAAATTTGCTTTAAAAGTTAGAACACTGTAAAAGACATCAACTCAATTAACTGAGATTGAAACAAATTCATAGTTTTTCATTGCTTCATCAATGTTAATTGTTCGTTATTGCTTCATTGCTAGATTAGAAGCAAATACTATAATTTTTATTAACGAATTAATTTTTATTAGTTATTCGAATAATAACAAACCAAGAGAATGCTAAAAAAAGGCAGTTTTGAATATCGATTATCGATTTCTTGATTGAAATAACTCATAATTTTTTTTTTTTTTCATATCTCACTATGCATGTATATTACGAAATAACTTTTAAAATAATTTCTTCAAAATTCTACTATTTTCATCAAAATTAATACTGAGTGGTAAAAAAAAAAGGAAAATATTTTGTCACTTACTTAAAATGTTTAACCATAAAATGACAGCATTCAGTGATCACTTACCTAAAAAAAAAGAAAATAGCATTAATATATTTCACATGTAAGCCTCGATTAAAATATATTATATGTTAAACATAAAAAAAAAAAAAAAAAAAAAAAAACACTTTGATCTAAGAAACTTTTTATATTAGCTTCTTAACTTTCTATATTTTTTAAAAAAAATATTAATCATGTATAGTAATTAATATAAATATTATGTATAAATATACAATTTTTTTTCACTCTATTTTCTAAAGCTTAAAATTATCAGTATATCACAGCAACAGTAAAATTAGCAGTACATCGAATGGTAGTTCAGAATTTCATTATATAAAATTATTTAATTTTTTAAATAATTTATTTTATTAAATTTCTGTATTTTTAAAATTAAATTTACCTTGTACTCTTTACATTCATTTTTGACAAGTTATTTAAAAATGATAACAAAAATTATTTTTTACAGCGATAATGTAAAACAAAGTACAAAATGCAATATCTACAATTTCTAATACTCAAGTCTATGAAACTCTAATAAATTGTTATATTTAATCTATCTATATGAATATTATATATAATATTAAGAATTTGCATTTGCATTTGAATTTAGAATTTACCTTAGAATGCACAAATCTAGATATTCAACTGCTTTATAGGACATATACCAATTTTATTTGAATTTTTGCTTGATCATTATCTGATTAATTAACCTGAATTTTTAACCTTTTCAATTAGTCTAGTAAGTTTCTAATGCTTAAAATAGTCCTATGAAATTATTTTAATTTATATTTGACAATCCAATTAAATTGCTGGGTAATTAACTGTATAATGTGCAGTAAGGAAGGGTAATGCGGCGTAATGATGCCGTCTTTTGCAGTCTCTTTGTAGAAATGAGAAGATTCGATGATGATTATGGCAATTTGCATAAGTGTAATCTAAATCCTTTTTGGGGAGTTTTTTGGATTTTGTTCTATACCACACACAATGTCGTTTGCCTTATACGACACAAAAGTGGAACACAAGGCTTATTAATGTACAATGTAATATACGATAAATAAAATATTAATCTTCACAACAATTACGTTACATATTATAGTATTTATTATAATATTATTTATTTGAATAAATTTTAATTAGCAAATAAGAGCATTTATCCTCTTCACAGGATAATAATGATATTTAAAAAATAATGGCAGTTTAGATACTTGTAGCTGATTTCCAATACTATATTGTTAAAATACTTGTTTTCTTGAAAAATAATTTTAATGTTTTTGAAATTTAACCCTTAAAAAACAACTTTTTCTCTATTAAAATAATATTAAAGATAAACCTATTCAGGCACGTGAGTTCAAGAATATTAAGCGCAGTATCAAAGAATGCGAAGACATTAAACTTTTGGGGAAGACGTGATATCTTTGTAATGTCTTCTTCAACATCACAAAAGAAAAATTAATGTGGTAATTCGAAACAGAATACGTGCTGTGAGTACACTTTAAGAAGTCCGTGTTTAGCTTATTTGGAGCTATAATGACTGAAATTTGAATGATGCGATTCGCCTAACGACTTGGAATGTCTTGACAACAAGTATATAAAAAGATCGAAATAAAGTTCAATAAATTATTTTTTTCAGATGTGATAAAGGAAACGGAAAGGCAAAAATAACTGGCAACTTTATGTACTAATTTTAATCCTGTTTCCTACAGGTGAGGCAAGCAAAGAAGAAAATATTCTTTCACAAGAACACAATGGAAATTTCCCAATTGGATGTTTAAAATACAAGTGGAAAAAAGAATGGATTGGCTTATTCAATGTATAAAACACCTATATTGAATATAATAGTTTGTATTTACAATCACAAATATTTATAAAATTGTTTGCCACCTTATAGTGCATTTTCAGACAGCTTTCATTTTACATCATAAGACATATTTGTAACAGTTTAGTTTTGTGATTAAATAGCACCTATACTCAAAAGTGTCTTTCACTCTTCGTTAAACGAGTATTAGTTGCTAAACAGTTAGTTGTTGCTATTACTGCAGCTAATAGTTGTTACACAGCTAAATAGTAAATAACTAGTAAGTAGTAGTTGCTACCGAACTAAACCAAAAAAGTTTAATTTAAAGAAACTACATGTGTTTGTACATTCCTTCTAAGACTAAAACGCCAACAAAACAATTATTCTCTGTACATCTAATATCAAAATAGTATGGATTGCAACTATTTAGTTGCTAAAAATAACTAAATAATTACCAAAGTAAAAGACTACATTAAAAACAATATGTTTCATTTTCGTTACTAAACAATCCCTGCACAAAATTCACCAGTGCGCTGCTGGCTTAAGATCTTCCATCCAATCATCTACTATCCCATAATTCACCAAGCAATATGAATTGCATTTTCGTCCACATGTTCCAGTATAAAAAGTCTGGCTTATTTATGCTTAAATTATTTTTAGTTATTTCTTACATGTTTTATTTATGTTTGCACTATTATTAAATTTAAACTTTATGGAAATAAAATTATATTGAAAATTAAGCTAACCATTGATGCATGATTAAAACTAATTGTAAATAGTAAATCATGCATGCATATTTATTGAAAGAATGCGTACTGCTCTCTGCAATAAAAAAGTTCTTAACAATAAGAAAATATATTTTTCAATTACTAAACAATAATTTGTTAAAATATTATTGTTTGTTAGTGCTGTAAAATGAAAAGAAATATCACATTCAAAGCGTATATCGAAAAATAGAATTTTTAAAATAACATTTATTTTATGATTATATTTAAATAAATAAGCATGTATTGTTTTGTATAAAAGTTATTTTAAAAAGCATTTTTAAAAAAAAGTATTTGTCAATATTTTAAAACATGAATTATTCAGGAATTATTTTAATTTTTAATTCTTAAGGAATTAATTCAAAAAAAATATTTATAAAGTTTAAGAACATGATTGAAATATTAATTTAATTGTTAATGATGATGCATGGTTAAAATTAATATTTATAATTTATGATATATATATATATATATATATATATATATATATATATATATATATATATTATATATGTTATAATTTTTAATTAAGCATACCGAAAATTTAAAAAAGTAACATTCAGAAAACAGTAAAATATAAAAAATTTATTTTCAATTAATAGTTTTTTTATTATCGAGATACTTTTGATGAACAAAATAAAATAACAGTTCGCTTAAAAATATAAAAGAAAAAATCAAAGAACAATGTATTTAAATAAATTCTGTGCATATTCTTCATAATATTTTTATATTTTAATACTTTATATTACTTAATTATCAAATATAAAGAATTTTATATTTAGTACATAGAATTTAATTAAATGTATACAAAATTACATTTAGTTACTTATATATTAAGAATTTCCAAAATATGACAAGTTTCTATATTATCTTGCAATTTAATTATATTTAATAATAAATTGACTAAATCTTTTTATACTAATATAGAGATGCCTTTATGGCTAATTTCTCTATAAAAGTATAAACATATTCAAACAAATATAATAATAAGAAAATAATCATTTAAACAAAAACTATTTTTATGAGAATTTTCAATAGTGAAAGTAGAACATTTACTATTACAGGCTCTAAATGTTTTGAAAATAGTCGATGTATTTATCTTTCAGAGGAAAGTTTAAATAAATGCATCTCAATCACTGAGCGAATTCCAATTCGAAGAGTTCAAACAACGCTTTCCCTATTAAATGAAGGAATTTGAATACTAATTCACGAATTTCCTAAGTTTGGGTATGCATGAACAACTAAAAAGTTTTCGCTTGCAATTTTAGAGATTGCAGCACATAGAATTCTATTGGTCCGTTTTATTATTTGATCTTAAATCTATTTTAATTTAAAACCGAATACAAAATAGAAATTTTCTTGATTATTATTATTAACATTAATAGAATGAATAAATGTTGTAGTCGAATATTTTTTATTTAAATGTAAATTGCTTTTGTATATTAAAACGTTCCTTGAAATTTTTGTACATTTGTATTTTAATTTTCTTATTATTTTTAAAAAGATATAAAATTAGTTAAAAAAATTTTGATTAACTTTTTTAATGTAAAGTAAGTGCTATTTGATCATCGTAGCTACAATAATATCCAAATGTTGAGGTATTTCTATTTGTGTGTGTGCGCGTGCGCCTAACGTAAAAACAAATTTTGATGGATTGTTCATTTTACAGTTATTAATTGCATTTTATGTTTTTCTTAAATTGAGTTTGATTTACTATATAATAATTACAGCTTTAAATTTCTAAGGAAAATTAAAAACTAAATATTTTTTCAAAGTAATTTTATAAGTTGGTTTGAATAAAGATTAATAAGTATTTTTGGCATTGTCTCTTCTAATTGGGCCATTCAGTTGTAGGAATAAAAAAACAAAAAGACAACATATTTTTCCAGCTGATTTAAAAACTTGAAGCATTCCCTGGAAAATACTTAGAGACGCTTTATAAGATGGATGGTCCAATACAGACCCTTTGGTGTTAAGACGGACAGATCTATTTGTATCGATTTTTAAACCATCAAGGTTGTGTCTTTCGGCGATATACAATTGGTAGTAACTGGTTAAGTGGTTTTATTTAATTAAATCACAACATGACTTGAATCATTATCTAAATTAAACATAATTTCATCAGGAAAGAGGACATAATTCCATTACTATCCATGACGATGATGTCCATGTCCTCCACAATCCAGACACCATGCCTTCTTGCCCAACGAGATTGGACATTTCTATCAGTTCGAGAATCAATGTTGTCCTATATGCATACTTTGCTTACGAAGACGTTTTTGTACAGTAGTTGGATATTTTTTAGGTTTTGGGACAAATTGGGTTTTTTATTGCTGGGACACAGAAGTATTCCTCTTCTTTGGCTAAAATCCCTGGATTCTTCAGAAGTATTTGTAACTTTTGATGCTGTCCAAGTAATTTTAACTCTTTGAAGGGTGAATTTTCGAATTGGAACTAATTCCAAATCTTATACATGCATTGTAAAAAAAAAAAAAATTGTATAGCAGCTTCAGCTCGTGATTCTCTTTTCTATCTACCCGATTGCTTGCCATTTTTAACTAATCTGGTTAATCGATGTTTTTTTCATCAATATTTTTATACCGAAAATCATCTATTAGAAATACAGAAAGTGCGATATTAAATGCTACCTATATTTCCTCATATAAAAAAGTATTTGTAATTTTCGATTTTAATTATTTTACTAGTGTAGAAAAATAAATGTTGTGCTAAATGTATGCATTTTGAGAGTACTGTATTATTAAGGAAAATTTGGTACTCATTTTCTATTTTTCAAAGAGAACGTAAGTAATTTGAGAGTTAAATATCGAATTTTAATTTCATCATATGATTTTTGGAAATGATATTCATACAAAGTGATTTTTTTAAAGATTCGTATTTCTCTAATATAATAAAATATACGATTCTCAAGTTTAAAAAGAATGAAATGTAATGCAATAAATTAAAAAAAAAGGTAATTTTTTTACCTTATATCACTATTAAAATATAGTGATATTTTAATCTTAATTAATAATCTTTATCACTATTAAAATATAGTGATAAATATTTGAAAAACATAACAAATTCAGTTTTTAGTGCTTTTTGAATTAAAAAAAACATTTCAACGTAATCATATTCGGTTAACATAATTTTTTAGTATACAAGACATAAAAATATCAGATGCGATTTCTATTAAAATAAATCTATTCAATCTATCTGAATTTAAAATATTTAAAATATCTCTGAATTTAACGATTTTATGTAGATTTTAAATTCAAATTCACTTCGAAGCGAGAAACAGCAGAATAGTTTCCCAGATATATTGTATTGATTTCGATAGATCTTTTGCATTCCATCACATAGTATTAAGTCAGTTTGGACGAAATGTGTCTGATTTGCAACATGAGAAGTGGGAGCACGATGAGTTCAGCATACAACTTCAAATTAGGAATGAGTTAGAGGAGATGTTTGCCTTCATTTCCAACAAATACCTCATTCGCTCAACTGCTTATGCAAATCGAAATGAAGTTTTATTTGATGTTTCATTAGTGCTTACCCTGTTTGGGTTTCCATGGAAACCTAACTGACACATGGAAATTATTGAATAAATAACTTGCTACAAAATCAATTTCGATGTTTATTGTATAAATACTTTCACATTTCAATGATATTGTTTTATAAAACGTAAATCATGGTTACAGAAAATAGACATTTGGCCCTTTTTTTTCCCAGAACGACTTAACTAATAAATACAATTCTTTTTTATCTAGGTGATTTTTCGAATTATCATATATTTACCATCAACATTTTGCCAGAAGAGACAACTTCAGTATACAAACGTTGTGCCTTATAAGAAGGATGTTATATACTCCATGATGACTTTCAAGTGTAACCGCCAAATATTTAGTGTTGTATGAGTGAACCTCGTATGCTTTTCACTCAAATCGTCCAATTATCACTGTCTCAAAATGTCCACATAACTCTATTTATGATTCGTTACCAATGATTGCAAATATGGTTTGTTTGCAGTTACGGTTGTTTAATGATTGCAGTTCACTCTCATCTGCAAGCAAACTCTCATCCAGTAAGCTGAGATCCACGTTCAATACTGATGTCTCAGTATTGAATCCACGTTCAATACTGAGACATCAGTGGGGTTTATAAGAAAATTATAAAATTATGCATAAAAACCTATTATTTTTACTTCAAATACTTACTAAATGCTACTAAAAATTTGTAATATGTGTATGTTTATTTATTTGGTTACTATTCCAAGGATTCCCCCGAGGGACGCTCACTTCGTGTGGATAACACACAGAAAATCTGAATCGTCTATGTTATCTTTCGGAGTGTGGGTGGTACAATAAGGTCCCCAGACTATCTCTCCGGACATGATCCCAGGGAGCCTCTTCACAGA
This sequence comes from Caerostris darwini, assembly GCA_021605075.1. NCBI lineage: Eukaryota > Metazoa > Arthropoda > Arachnida > Araneae > Araneidae > Caerostris > Caerostris darwini. Next base: position 86,899 of record BPLQ01015708.1, read on the forward strand.
GCGATAACAAGGACGTGTCACAGACACGGTCCGGCGTCTCTGCTCTTTTGTTCGACACGTTTCCGGGGTTTAGGGTGCATCTGGTTGGCTGTTTACTCCTCTGGATGGGCTATTGTGGTAGAGCACTACGCATGTGGAGCATAGGCCTCACCAGAGAACTGGTGTCCCACTGATTTGTGTGGGATTCGCCGCTTTATTTTCTCTCGTTTCACAGAAAAAAAATGGCTAAATAAGGCTCAGTTTATGCTTGTGTTAAGAAATGCATAAAAGAAGAGACTTATAACTTTCATAAGAATTTTTTCTTTATTATATATTGAACTTTTTGTATTATATTTTTATATTGTACAAAATTTATTTATTATTATAATTATAATTATATTTGTATTATATTTTTGTATTATATATATATGTATTTGTTATTATATATTGAACTTTTATATAATGAATTTCTTTATTATATTGAACATAGAATATTTTAAAAGCGTTATAGTTTATGCAATTTATATATTTATATTAACATGCATTATAATTTAACAGGTTAGATGAATATATTTTTATTTTGATGAATAGCTATTATACTCATGTATTGATCATTTATAATATTAACTTATTTAGAATTTTTTATAGACATGGATTTCATGAATCTGTAGCTTACCATTTTTTGGCGACTATGTAATTAATAAGAAAGGGGAAAAAGTCTATCAAATCAAATGTATTATTCTTTTTCTAAATATTTGTAAATTTAAGGTTTTAAAATATTTGCCGATTTCCTGCTATCCATAAATAATACTACGTTAAATAATTTCCATATTCCTCGGGAATTATTTACCCTATGCTAATTATTTAACATATTAATATGTATAATTTATCCTGTGTATTTTACTATTTCTTTATTCAATTCATATATGTTACTCTTTTCGAAGTATTGCATGATGTAAAAGGGCCAATTAGTAACGAAAGCCTCTCTAGTATCGATAAGTATGGCAAATGTTCAGAAGTAACATTTTATGGCTTCTCAATAGGGAGACTATTAAGAGCCTTTTATAACTACACTATGGCTGCTTCAACAATGGCATAGAAGTGGATACAGTGGATATAGATTTCTTTGTCTAGAGCACTAATGTCGCGTGATTCTTACCATTTATTCTCAAGTGGGAGCATATCAAAATAACGAGAATATCAAGAATTCAAGAAGGAAAAAAACAATAGAGAATATAAATTTCTAGGTAATAGATGTGTCAATATTTGAGCAATGTTTTGATAAGAAAATCAAAATGTATGCACGAATTTATTTACAGTGTGAATACTTAAAAGAAACTTTGTGATGTATAAGTATTGTATACAAAACTACTGAAGGCAACAAGATACAAAACATCAATTTCCTTTTTCTCTTCGAGTGTTTTTTAAGTAAATAAAATTTCTTCATTGTGTAACTCCGTGATTATATTGGAAACGGTTAATGTAAATAAAATATGGGGTGAAAGTAAGTAATAATATCAAAGTAATTGACATATAAGCAGTATTTATCCACACATATCTATTCAAAACGTAAAGGTTTTCAACAGTTCATTGAGATTCGCAAATGTAACATACTTAATAATATAAAAGTGCACTTAAGATATTAAAATTGGAAATATAATTCATATTTCCTTGTTTGAAATACTTCTCAAATATTGATTATGTGTAACATATTTGTACATATGTGGTTATGCATAAAGCGTTTCACTGATTATATAAGAAAATGGCGCTGTTTTTTTTTTTAAATAATAAGTGTTCAAGTATTAGTAAAGAATTTACGGATATAATCGGCATACATTATATTATTGATCATGCGACAGATATAAAAGTTATTTTTCTAAAATATTTTATATTATTATTAGAAAACACCACTAAGCATGGACATATTTGCAAATTATAATTTGATAACACAATCTAAAATGTGAAAGAAATTATTTTAAAATTATATTAATAAATTTGTGTTTTTTTTTTTTTAATTTTCTCAATTTTATTTATTTATTTATATATTTTTGTGTGAGGTTTATAATCGGGACCTGAAGCTTTCCTATGTTGTCTGTTTTATGTTTTTGACTTGAGAAAACACAATTGAAAATTAAACAAATTCATCCGATAAGTAAAACCTTTCATTTGTAGGTCAGAAAGTACAATGAGAAATATGAAGAGCTACAAAATAATATGAAGAGGTGGATGTGTAGACAAATATGTCAGACGCTACTTCTCGAAATGTTTGTCTAAAGTTTAGTGAGCACTAAAGACTTGTCTACTAAATATTTCACTATTATAATTAATGTCTTACATAAAACAGCACAGGATTTCGTCATTGGTGAACATTATTTTGATTCATTTTTTGTAAATACAAGTATTTATTAAGAAACAGACAGTATAGAAAAAAATATATATATTAAATTTTAATATTTTATCACTTACAATTTAAATAAATAGTATAACCAATTCGACTCGACTAGAAATTCAATCGTAACTTCTACATAAATTCAATTCAAAAATAATAGTTCAATGTTGCTTTATAAATAAAGATTACTTAGTATTTTTTTAAAATCAAATTATGTTGACAAGTACTGAAAGATTCTATTATTTGCATTTCTTTTACGAAATTGAATATGACAATTGTCAATCTTGTCATTTAATAAATGTTCTTTTTATTATTTATTTCATTTCTGTACCTGCAATTTTGAACCAAATTGACAAGCAGAAAAAAGACAAATACTAGTTTTAACCCATCAATCAAAAGTAAACAATGTCCCCTTTTATTTCAAATAGAACGATGCTTTAAGAAGAGTATTCAGTAGGTGCAGGAATACTGGCACATGTCAACTATCATTACAACAATGTTAAGATTTTTAAAAACTACAAATTCTATGTATTGGTTTAGTTATCTGCATTTATTATTTGCATTCGAAGTTCAAATTCTATGATTATTTTTGAATCAAAAAGACATCAAAAGAAATCATCAACAATAACCAAGTATGGTTTTCAGAAATATTTTGTTCTAAAGCCAGATGAAAAAAATGACAAATTAAAGGTAAAAAAATTCAAATTTATCACTTAGTTTAAACATAAAAATTTGTTTATTTATTATATGTAAATTTGAAGAAATTTGCCCCCTTGTTTTTTTTTTTTTTTTTTTTTTATGAAATTTCTAGGAAATAATGAGATAAACAGTTGATAATACATTTTATTTCACATATAACTAAACGTACTATTGATATTTTAATATAATAGTTTTTATTGGGGAACATGAAGTTTTTTTAAATTATGGATAGGATTATTTTCTGTAACATATGTATGCTAAACAATTATTTAAGATTAAGACATGAAGAGGATATGGATTTATAAATTTTATGTTTAATATATGAAATATATTAAAATTACAGCAAATAAGACTTACTCACTTTGAATTTTAATGGTAATCTAATACCAAGTATTAATGTTTACAGTTCTTAAAATGAAGCTACTATAAAAATTGATTATGTTGTTCCATTTTTGAAAATGCAACATCATACTATCAAAGAATTTTAAAATTATGAATTCACTTTGTTTATTTAGATAAAATGTCAGGATTATTAAATTTTATATAAAATATTAAGTATGTATTAGTTATAATTGATATATTTCATTTATACAGCACAGGTGTTTATCGTATACGATTAATTTATTTTTTATTAATTTATTTCTGTATTTAGTTTAGAAAAAAATTTGATAAATAATTTTTCATACACTTTCAATAAAAAGGAAATGTAATAATATTTTTAAGAAACGCCTTATCTTTTTCCAAATATACTAATTTTTATATTATATTATATTATTAATATTTTTTATACAAGAGAAAAAAGCATACAAACAAAGTCATATCGGTAAAATATTTTTTAAAAACTAAAATATTAGAAAAATAAATTTTTGTGTTAATATTGAAGTAAAACACTTGATAATAAATATAGTTATTTGAAATAATTGTAACAAAAACAACTCTATGGAAATATTTTATTTGCGTTAAAGTTGTTAAAATAAAAAGATATTTATAGATTTATTTTATTTTGAATAATTTCTTTTTAATTTCTTGTTAATCTTTTTTAGATAGGAATTTTTTTGAAAGCGAAATAATAATTATATACTTTCATTTGATTACATTTATTAATTTCAATTTTTTAGAATATCAGCCACATTTAAAAATTGCTATACGCAATACTGATAATGGAAAGTTGCGATATTAAAATTACGTTGAATGATAATGGAAAGTTACGATATTGAAGGTTAATTTAATAATAATGGAAAGTCACGATATTGAAAGTTAGTTTAATAATAATGGAAAGTTACGATATTGACGGTTAGTTTAATAATAATGGAAAGTTACGATATTGAAGGTTAGTTTAATAATAATGGAAAGTTACGATATTGAAGGTTAGTTTAATAATAATGGAAAGTTACGATATTGAAGGTTAGTTTAATAATAATGGAAAGTTACGATATTGAAGGTTAGTTTAATAATAATGGAAAGTTACGATATTGAAGGTTAGTTTAATAATAATGGAAAGTTACGATATCAAAGGTTAGTTTAATAATAATGGAAAGTTACGATATTGAAATTACGTTGAATGAAAATGGAAATTACGAATGCAAATATTACATGCATTCAAAGCATTCTTCATTCTTCACTAACATTTTTAAAAAATCTAGCAAGTATATTTTACTCCATTTATGGCAATATATTTTGAATATTTATAAAACAATAACGTATATTCTTTATCGTTAGATTATTTATAAAAACATATTATTATATTTAATAACATATCAATCGTGATCGTAACTTTAATGTAGAATAATATTATTGTAAAGAGTTTTCCATTATTTTTAAAAAAATATTAATAAATTAAATAACAAATCAATGATGATCATGTCATATTTCTTTTAAGTTTCCTTAAATAAGAAATTTATGGCAAAGTAAAAATTCCCGACTGTATTAATTTTTTCATATACTTTAAACGTACTTATCGTATATTAGTAGCTCTCGTAGAAAAGCAGCTGTTTTCAAACATTTTAATTTAATTAATTAATTTAATCCCTTATAAGGGGAAAATAATATCATATCCTATCAATGTTTTATATTAATTAAACGTTATTATTCTAGCATTGAGAGGATAATAATAGCTATAAAATAATTTTTCCTTACATCAATACTTTGTCCCTTTCACTCTCTTGTGTATTGCCCTCTACATTTTGAATAACATCAAATTAAGCAATGACTAATATTATTGAAAACATCTTTATTTAGTGAATAAGAAAGTTAAGAGATATTTTTCAATACAATTCGATAATCTTTTTATTGGATAACAGCCATTATAATTTCCCCTGAGGTGTAACAGAACTGTTAAAAATTTTCCTGGAAAAGATCTAGTATTGATTTAGAACATTAAATTGTGTAAAATATGTCCTTACAATGGAAAAAAAAAAGCCGTTAAACTCAAGGTTATATTACAATAAATGGTTCAGTCAATAATCGATATATCTAATCGATTGAATGGCTGAAAGTATTATCAAGAGTAAAATCTAATCGATATAGATTTTGAATCTTCGTTACTATCACAAGCTCTTTTATTATTTACCATACGAGATTTTGGAAATACGAATATCGATTTTTATTATGTTTACATAAATATTATATAACATAATAACACTTTAATTTTCAATAACTACTTCTTTACTGTTATTTATCGTTATCACATATAGTTAGTTTTCACACCACATTAAAATTTCACGTTGTAAAACTACAGATTTTTTGAACCCTGATCTTCTATCACATCAGCCTTCCGAAAAAACTGGAGTATAGCGACATGTGATTTTAGAATGCGATGGAAATACCCGCATTAATGTCTATGGTGTAAAACTGATGATTTCACGAGTATTGTGGGCACAACAAATAGACGTCTAATAAAATATTATGTTAATAAGTTTCATGCATCTTTACATAAATACATTTATTAGAAATACTATATAACACATAAAATCTCATATATGCATGATTATAATTAAAGTCTCACTTTCAAAATGTTGTAAAAAAAAGAACCACTCGCCACAATGAGTTCAAATTTGATTTTTCGAACTAAAGATAATTGTAGGAGGGAGAAACGGTATGGCATCAAAAAAATTTCCACCGATTTTTCCCGTCCAATTTGATATGACTTTGCCGTGGTGGATGGGCTTTCCAGTAACAGTGCCTTAACTGGGGAATGACTTGGAAGTCATTTTTTTCCCGTCAAAAAAACCGAAACAATCAAGCACATTGTACACCACAGTTGGTTTAATGTGTAACTCATGTCAAATACGTTGTAATTTCGATTCAAAATAATACTGGTAGCGTGAATTCACTCTCTTTATGCCGCTTACAGCCCCATCTATTAATGCACTTTGGAACCTTTTTTTGATACCGTACCATTTCCCCCTTCTTCGAGTATTTTCAGTTCAATTTTAACTCTTTGTGACGAGTGGTTCTTTTTTACAGCATTTTAAAAGTGAGACTTTAATTATAAACACCCTGTATATTAGATATTATGAAAAATACATCTTAAAATAAAAAATACAGATGATAACGCTATAAATCTGGTCAATTTAAATTATTCTTCTATGTTTATCAATAAGGGCCTGGATGGCCGAGTGGCTAGCGCTCTCGCGCTCGGTACCACAGGTTTCGGGTTCGAGTCCTGGCGGTGCCATGGATGTGTGTAGTGGTTCGGAATCCACTTTAAACCGTAGGTCCCGGTCTAATATGATCGTAGACCGTTGCGGGGGCATTGTTACTCCGCGTCCGTGGCTTATCTTCAAGTTACACGCGCCCCCTGGGTAATGCAAAGTGAGCAACGTCTTTGCAGCGCTTGCCTTAAGACATCTAAGACGTCCATGTCTGTTTGCCAGCTGCATTGGAAAAAAAAAGTGTTTATCAATAAAATTGGTTTAATTATATTTAAAAGTATTTATATGCTTAATTTACTTTTTATTGAAACCTATTCCGCATTGTTACTGAAAAGAACGTCCTATTAATTCTTTTTGTGAATAATAATGCGAAAAATAAATATTGCAGTATTGTATTAAAACAACGAAATGAAAATAGCGGAAAACGACAACGAGAAAAATTCACGACATAAAATGAAAATAGCTTTGCGAAGCAAGCACAAATTCAACTTCATTAAAAGATTAGATAGATTAAAAGTAGGCAATAAATATTTTAAAAAAAAACTCTCGGGCTAATTTAATTTTCAATTTTGTTAACTCGATTTAGAATACTTGGAAAACAGTTTTTTTGCTTCAATTTGATATTGAAATAAAGCAAGTTAATAATTAGAAAATTCTAGGAGAAATAATATTATTTCAATTCTAAGCAATGTGGTTTTATTTGAATTTTAATTATATATTGTTTTTTTCTTGCGAACTCAAATAATTCTAAAAAAATAAACTTCAAACGCACTCGATGTTTTATTACTTGAACCACCATCTTCATAAACATGTTGATTGAATTTAAAATCTTAGAAATATGAATATGTTGGAATTTAAGATGAAGCGCACTTAATTAAAAGCCTTAAGAATCAAATTAAAATTTCATCTAACTGATATTAAATTTCATGGATATGTCTTCAAAGATTGTCAAAACGAACGTGATTTCCAAACATTGTTCTCTTCAATATTAAAATATGATGCAAATTAAATTTTATGTTATTCGATAATGTTAAATTGAAATTTTAATTGAATACTTAATTTTCTTATTCCATCTACGGTGATTAAAATAAAAAAAAAAAAAAAAATTATACAGATTGAAAATTAGAATTTTAAACCATGTAATAATAATTTTGAACAATGTATTCATGAATGAGTTTTCAAATTAAAACAAACATTCCACGAAATTGAATGTTGATTATCTGTATTCGTGATTTAAAACCTTTGCATTCGTATAACATAGGTGTATGGAAACTGGAGTTTGAACTAATATTAATCTAAGATTACTAAGAGTATTTTCTATTAAAGATTTTTACTATATCATTTCAACTAAAATCCTTACGATTCCTAAAAAATCAGTTTTAGAAATCGTAAATGTGTAATGATAGTCAATATTTATTAAGGAAAATGCGATTCGTTAAAACTTCGATTTGGAAAGATTGTGAAACGCTTTGAAAGATCGCTTTATTTATATCATCTGTTATAAAAGATGACTTGTTTCCCATTCTTTTAGCGTGATCTTTAATAAATTTTTAAAGATCTTCTTTGCTTTTAATAAATTGCTTTTTTAAAATTTAATAGCATACCATCTCCTCGCGTATTACACAAGTATAATATGAGATTTACAAACGTTTTTTTCCCCCTTTTTTTCCCCCATTGCAGCTGGCAAACACTTGGACAGCTTGGTCTTGGATGCCTTAAGGCAAGCGCTGCACAGACATTACTCCTTTTGCATTTCCCTAGGAACGCGTGTAACTTGAAGATAAGCCACGGACGCGGAGTAACAATGCCCCCGCAACGCTCTACGATCATATTCCACCGGGACCTACGGTTTAAAGTGGATTCCGAACCACTACAAACATCCATGGCACCGCCGGGACTCGAACCCGAAACCTGTGGTACCGAGCGCCAGAGCGCTAGCCACTCGGCCATTCAGGCCCAGATTTACAAAAGTAAAAGAATAAATAAAAATAATAATAATAAAACAGCATATTGCAGTTTTTTTTTTTTCCACAAGAGATGAGTTTTGGCATTTCATTCCCAGTAGAGAAGGAATGTATGTTATTCGAAAAATATATTATAAATCCAACACTTAAATTTGACAGCAGACGAGCTTTATTGTGTGTAGTTATATTTAATCTAATTAGCGTTTTGTACTAATGAGAACAACCTGTCACTCAAATCTGATAGCAGATGTCATGCATAATGAAACTCAGGAAATTAGCGAAAGTCTGAGCGCACCTTCACAGGTCAAAACAACTAAAGATTGAATATGAACTCTAACAGGAGTTGTTCCATCGCGATTGATGATAGACCACGAACTGAAAAATGTCTACTACTGAGAAATACTATGAAAAAGCATTTTTTTAACTGTAACCATGCCTCCTCCTACGCACTGCAAGGTACCCCCTGTGGTGTTCAGGAGAAATGATCAGTAGGCCTCGAGGCTCTCACCCCTGAGGAAGTACAGCACAACCAGCGCTGCCGCTGAGAAACGTTTACTACAACGCTATCATGCGCTTCTGATGTGAAACATTTAATTTATAGTCTCTAATCTCGAGAGGAAATATATTTAAAGCAATATGCGTAATCAACATTCACATTCACATGGAGTGGAAATATATTTCGAGCATCCAGCACGTAGCTGAGTATCTTCATTTTTGGTTTAGAAAGGGAATTCTTCCATGAATACATAACTATATGTCTTTAAATATGTTAAATATTGATTGTCTCTAATTTTTTATGTGTGGTGTTTGCGTATGTGTGTAAATAAAGCTGGGAGTTCTCAAACTTTTGTCTCAAGTATCACCGAACCATTTCAACCCATACACCAGTTACAATCCAGCTGCACAACCCGCAACACTACAGTCTGACACCCAACGTGGGGCCCGCTTGAATTGACAACACTTCATAACTAAATTGATAAAAATTTAAATACTATATCTTGATTCGTGAAACCACAACCAAAGTTCTATCTGTACTCTAACTTACCAGGCCATGAATTAGACTTAACAAAAAATAGGCTAATTTAAAGTATTACCACACAGAAATTAGAGAGTTTTTGCATACCGTAAGGTTAGTTACAGTAGGACGTCCGTTAGCTTTTTCTCCCTAGCGCGCATGCTCATAGGAAACTGAGCATGCGCGCTAGGGAGAAAAAGCTAACGGACGTCCTACGGTAACTAACCTTACGGTATGCAAAAACTCTCTATTGTCTGAAACATTGGCAAACAAAAGATTTATCAGCCAGCTTAAGTAAAGTTAAGTTAAAAGACCGATCAAAGCCAAGGCTTTTGCGAAATTGCAGCCTACAATATTTTGACGGCTAATTGAAGACGAAAGATCAAACACTGTCTGTATTTACCTACTTTGATGAGTAAACAGATATTTTGTTTGGTATGAAAAGCTTGTGAAATATTTCATTAGATAAATCATAAGCGAAAGAAAAGCGTAAATAATGATGTTAGTATAGTACATAAAAACTTGTCTGGTAAAGGATTTTTTTTTATTTTTTGATTCCACTGATCTTTCAGGTTAAAATTACTCCATGAAACAAGAAGTGATATATCACAAGGCGATAAAAATGATGACAGAAAACGTAAATAAAAGATGACATATGCTTGTACACAAGCTAAAAAAGAGAAAACACCACCGAAAAAATAAGTAAGTTAAATAAATAAAGGTACAGGTATTCTGAAAGGATAGCATGTATTTTCCTCATGCAGTAATAAAAGATCTTAAGACAATGTTTAATCTCAACCTCTGTTTTTTTAAACCAATGTTTACCGATTTCGGGAACAATTTAAAATAAAATCATGAAATATCATTTTTAAGACAATTATACAGTTGTGTATACCATATTCAATTTATCAAAAGTAAACTGTTTTGACGAGATGCGAGATAAAAGGAATACAACAAATGTTTCGTCAATTTGGGATTTTTTTTAAACTAGTAAATTTTTTATATGTCTATATAATCAATTGGGAATAATAAAAACATATATTTTAAAAAAATGTCTTAGGGATGTAATTATAAATAATTTAAAGGTAAATCAAGTTTTAATTTATGTTTCCAGTGGGAAATATTCATTCATATGTGTTCCTGTAACATATGTTGCTATGTTCCTATAACATTTCAAATGTTTGGTCATTACTGAAATGGAAATTCTACAGCAAAATAAAAATATTAAGGAAAATGGGAATAATATATGGAAGAGTAAAAAATCAAAGACCTCCAAACATTGTCAATTTATAGAACTCTTAAAGAGTGTTAAAATATTTAATTGAATCTTTTCTCATTGGAAAATAAATTATTTACAATTTTTTTATGAAACAAAGATTTGTTTTTACTTTTATGTACTTGTTCTGTTAATTACAAAAAATAAAGTTGTAACAATTAAAGAAACGTTTGGGAAACTAGCGTGCAACCACAACTTGAGTATTGCTGCTATAAATAATGTAAGACATTATTTATTTATACAACATATTGTTTTAATTTATGCAAAATTTAAAATTGACATTGTTAATGGTCATAATTCATCCATTAGTCAATTAAATTTATTTTTATTTAATTTGCTATTGAAAAACATTTATTCAGGGTATTGATCGGTTGTTTCAGAAAATCAAATATATTTTAAAAATACAGAGCAAGGTTAAAACAAAATCTATATATGAAGATCTAATCATAACAAAAATAAATTTACGATCTTTATTTAGTTTATAGTTTATAGTGGGTGAGCAGAAGATCTACCTCCCCATGGTGCACCTGGTAACACTTTTTAGTGGCTAAAAGGTCTGTAACTTGGCATTATTGTTTAATTAAGGAACTCTGTTTCAGCATGTTTTGTTGTATTATTTTGTTGTTGTTGTATGTTGTATGTTTTTTTTATTTTTTATTTATTTTTTTTTTTTGCTGTAACTGTTCATAATCTGCCATTGGAAATAAAAAAAAAAGATTTAGTTTAAAAAATCTTAGAAAAATAGGATAAAGAAATGAATATCACCGAGGAATTTATGCAAAAATTTAAGAACCACACTTGAAACATCCATTATTCAAGAACCAGCTATGTTAAACTTACCACTTTCTTGTTTAGTTTACTATTCAGAAATTTGAATAAAAGAAATTTTAAATAATACAAAACCTCAATTATATCATTTAGTTCTTACATAATATTATATTTTTATGATTAACAAATATTTTTTAATGATTCATCCATAAGCTTATAAATTTATTTTTATTTAATTTGCCATTGAAAAAATTTTATTCAGGGAATTGAACAACTATTTCAGAAAATCAAATATATTTTAAAAATACAGGTCATGGTTAAAATAATATCTATATTTAAAGATCTAATCAAAACAAAAATAAATTTATGATCTTTATTTAGTTTGCCCACTGAGAGTGTTTAAAATAGCATCCGTATAAAAAGAAAATCAAGCGAGTTAAATTGTCACGTTTATAGATTCTGATGAAATAAATATATATTTGATGGGAAAATCATAGCAATTGCATTATTATTTATTGAGGAATTAGATAAATTCTATTTTGATAGAATTACTAGGTCACTGTACTTTTAGTACTGTAAAGTACATTTTAAAAAAGGAATCAAATGAGATGGACTATTAAATTTACAACGTAATTTATGAAGATATAATGTATTTTAAGTATAGTATCATGCAATGGTTTAAAATTTATTTTTAATGATGCAGATTAAGAAAGCAAAATAATTTTTGATCAGTTTAATATTAATAAATCTGAATAAATGTTATATATTTAGGAAACGAAAATAGTTTTAATGAGAACAGGAATTTAATATTAAAAATTGAACACAATGTTTAAACCAAATTTATATTTTATAAATAATTAATAGGCAGATCAATCAATTTTTGCTCCTTATTATTTTCTTCCATGAAATATTCTTTTGATTATTAAATTAATCTGCTTTTACATGCCAAACACTTATTCGTATTAATCCAAATTAGCATCTGAAGTCTTAATGTACCATGCTGCATTGTGCTAATAGAATTTTTCTGTACTGAAAATAACACCTTAAATACATTTCTTTCAAATATGAAATTCTGTCAGAATTTAAAAAAAGAAGTCATATATAATGGATCTTCTATAATATATAACCTCTCCATTTAAAAAAAAAGTATACTCCGAGGACCAAATATTATTAATCCTTATATCAATATTGATGGATATCCTCTAACTTTTTAAATGTATCATATCTCAGCCTAGAATTTTAAACAAATTCAGTAAATTTGGGAGTATTTCATTCACAAAATAAGTGGGAATTTAGTAATCAACTCAATCAATCAGTCAATGGAAACTTTTTCTTACCATACATAATGTGAATACAGGATCATATTTGTTTATATATATTTTTATATATATATATATATATGCTTTTCATATATTGAGTTTTAATACATCATATAACATATTCATTTCAGAGAAAATACTACTACTCAAAGGACCAAATATTATTATCAATATTACTCCGAAAGCCAAAATGAGAATGAATTTTATATGATGGTTAATAATTTATGTACTCAATATTGCTCCATCTCATATATATATATATATATATATATATATATATATATATATATATATATATATATATATATATATATACACACACATCACTTAATTAATAGTCACTTACATTTGCATCATTGCACATTTTTTGTGAAAAATAAATTAATATCTAAATTACTAATGTACCATAATATATTGTGATTAATAATGATGCGCAACTGAACCAAAAATAAATCTTTCAATTATCTAGATAAAGGTATGTTTATATTTATAAATATTTGATAAATTATTAACATGTTGTTTCGAATTAAACATATTTAAAAATGAAATAAAATGTAATTAACTAATCAGTAGACATTAATATAATTATTTCATATTGCTCTTTTACCCATATTTTCCCCCTTAAACTTTAACAATAACCTGAACATGCATAAACCTAAATATTTCTTATTGGACTGTAAATAACCAGCTCACATCTTAATAAGAAGGCTTATTTTGCAATATACTGAAGCCTTCCCTATACTGAAACCAAATCCTGACCAGTCTAATCCTAACTAAATCCTGACAGAGCAGGATCAAATCCTGCTCATCTTTTGAACAAGAAATTTCTTCATGAATTAAAATAAATAATGAACCACCCACCAACAAAAGTTTTAACATGCAGCCTCTATTGCTAAATCCTCAGTAAAATTTAATTCTTTTAATAACAACTAACAACCACCTGGACTTAAGTAAAATTAAGGCATATATTAACATTCCTAATACTAATACATACACTACATTGTGCGGCTTATACGGTTCCCACTAAACCGAACATAAATCCTTAAACCGTTTAACTCAGTGCCGTTGCCCCCTTTTCAAACAGGAAATTCGTACGTACAAGGCGATCCGCTTTCCTCACTTACCAACCCACGCAAGTAACTCGGCCCTTGCTTCATTAGTGCTTTGAACATGATCTAGCAGCGTCCCTTGAAATTAAATGGAGCTAAGTCAACTACGTGAACAGTATTAATTAACATTTTCGAGTAAGTCCAGGGATTTTCAGTTTCCGTGATGGCTGCCATTTTCTGACACTAAGTCTTGATGTTAAACTCGTATTACATTTTGTGATCTGTGACTGACGCAGATGAGTTATTTTCACGACTTATAAGATTTTCCATTAATTGAGGTCGTGTGTTAAGAACATTAAGTTAATGTTTGCAGATAAATGGAAGGTTGCTTAAGAAGAATGAAGCATTCATGCTAATAGAAAAAGTTGATGGTTTAAAATATGACTTGTTTAGTCATGGGATGTACCTACATTATATAGTTAGATTTATTGAATTTTAATATATCATATAAAAATTTTCATTAAAAAAACAAACAAAAAAAACATTAAAATTAATTTTTTTATATAAATTCAAACTAATTTTAGAGATACTAAGTTCAATGTTCATATAATTTAATTTATTCCGTCTATCATAATAATAAGTTATAATAATCACATTTGTTTAAACGAGATATTTAAAAAATTAAAGGAAAAAAGAATAAGACAAAAATTCAAGAGAATTTATTTTCTTATTCACTTAAACCATTGACAATTATTTGATACTACTTTTAATTTTTTTAAATGTAAAATCATATAATTATATCTCAAATTTTTCCATTCGCTGATTTTCTTATTCAATTAAACCATTGACGTGATTTTCTTATTCACTTAAATCATTGACACGATTTTCTTATTCACTTAAATATAATATGATTGTATATGCATATGAACATAAGATTCTAAAAAATGTTTTTGATACTGTTACCAAGACAATAACTTTAAATATTATAAACGTCATGATATGACATTATAACATGCATGCGATATGACATTAAACAACTTGTATTGTTTACAGAAATTCAAATTGATAAAAAATTCGACATATTGATTCCGATGAACAAACACTATTGCTGAATTTATAATTCTAATTAAACATTTTATGGATAGCAATTTGTAGTTTGTTATTGAACCAAGAATATTTTGTTATTAATTTTGTTTTTAAAGTAATTACCTGACAAATAATATGATGTTCGTATGATATTTTTTAAAAATTTCTATGGCATTTGTTAACAATGCTAGTACTTTTTTTTCAAATGTACAAAGATATATTTATATCTCAAATTTTACCGATTTTCTAAAAAAAAAAATTAAAATAATAATTTACAAATTTTTTTCTTTAATTGTCTATAACCATTATTAAATGATTTTGAGGTTTTCCTGATGAACATATTTATTTTGATGAATTTTATATACTTCCCTCACGAATATATAACCTAATGCATGTGATCGCAGGATCATAAAGAAGTGTTTGACACTGTTAGCGACACAAAAACTCAAAATATTACAAGCGACGTCATATGATATTATAATATGCTTGCGATATCGCATTAAGCAGAATGCATTGTGTACAGATATCCGATAGATCTGAAATCCGACATATTGATTCCGATGAACAAAAACTGTTGATAAATATAAAATTCTAACTATGTTTGAAAATAATTAAGAATTCTATAGATAGCAATTTACAGTTTGTTGATATAGATTCGCTAATATTGTGTTATTAATTTTGTTTTTAAAGTAATTTCCTAATAAAGATCAGGGTGTTCGAATGATTTTTTTAATAATTTTTAAAATTTTTATTATCGTATTTTTAACAATGTCACAATTGTCAATTATTTGATACTACTTTTAATTTTTTTAAATGTAAAATCATATAATTATATCTCAAATTTTACATTTTCTAAAAAAAAAAAATTATAATAATAATTTTTGTATTTTACCTTTATAGCCATTATTGTATTTTACTTTTAACATTTTTCTGAAGAACATACTTATTTTAATGTACATGTATAACTCCCTAATAAATATATAATCTAATTTTCCATCGTTTTATGACACTACTTTTTATTCTCGTAAAATATAAAAAATACATATTATTTTTTTCATATTTTGTAAAAATAATATGTTTTTATTTTACCTTTTACTGTCTATTACAGCCATTATTACATCTTTTAGATTATCCCCTGATGAATATATCAGGTAAAATCTCGATAATTCGCTGTCCTGTGAATAATGGACAAAGGAGCCCTAAACATCACCTTCAAGGTTTAATGATCCATTGAGATTTAGAAAGTCCTTTAAGCCTTAAATGCACTGACCTTGTCATTTTCAGACAAGCTTTCACAAAAGGGGATTTGCTGTTAGCTGATGCTTCAAGACGACAAATTAAGCTATAATTTTTATTTTTCTACATAAATATAGTCCTTGATCTGGTTTTTCATACTTTTAAAAAGTTTAGTTAAGAAAAAGTTGATAGTGTTTTTAAGTTTTACAATGAATCTTTTTTTAATTTAATAGGAATCTATTTGTACCTAATAGAACCTATTATTTTAATTTAATAGGAACCTATTTGTACCTATAGAATCTACTAATTTCATTTAATAGGAACCTATAAAATATATTTAAAATGTTTTTTGTTTTTTTAACGTAGACAATTTCTTGTATAATATTTCTCATTGCCATCATAAAAACATACCATAATCCTTATTTAAAGAAAGTTCCATGCAATATATCATTCAGTTTACTATCTTTAAAAAATATTTGTTAAACTATAGAAATACGATAATATTAATCCTATATTTCTCAATTTATTAAAAACACTTAAAAATTATAAATTTAAATTAAGCATAGAAGACAGTAAAATTCTTTCTCGTTCTACGTTTTTTTTTCATTACGATTTCTTTCTCGTTCTACGTTTTTTTTTCTTTTCACGGATAAGTACTTCTTTGATGAAGAAAATAATATGTAAATATAAACTTTTGTAAACATATTTTATTATTAGTAAAAATATCGCCAATTTTTGAAAAAAATCTTAAAATAATAAATTATTTTGTAAAACATTTTAATCAAATTTATAAAATTACACAGACAATATTTATAATCAAATACAAACAATATGATATTCAATTTTTTAAGATTTCTTATTTCTTAAGAATTTAATTAGAAACAAAGCTTAATTTTCTAAATAAGTTTTTTGGTTTGTAATTCATTGTATTCTTATTTTTTTTACGAAAAATAATTCGTATTGCTAAATTAATTCAAGAAATAAAACTAAAAGTAAAGTAATTTTTGTAAGTATGCAAAATTTGATTCATTTAAAGCTTTTTTAATTACCAGAACATTTATTTCTACTTCGTTATTTCTTCTCAAGTTAAAAAGAGAGAGTTGTTTTAATAATTCTTACTATCGCATATATCACTGAATATCTGTTGATAAAATGTGGACAATTTTAATTGGTTAAAACTTTTTTTTAATATTGCAATTATAATTTTAAACAGAATATTTTAGTAAATTCTTTTTAAATAAATCAAGAAAATATAATTATATTGTACTCGTATGTTAATAATTATTTATTTTTATTTAAACTATATATGAATAATTTATGAAACGAATTTCAAAAACATAACCAAAAGTTTTATTTTAAATTGCTTCATTTATTATTGTATATTATACAATGAATTAGTGTGTAATAATTATTTCATATAAAATAAATTAATATAATATATAAACAATAAATTAATCTTCTTCCGCAATACTTTTGTAATGAATTTCTGCAATGAATAAACGATTGTTACATTTTTTTTATTTAACAATTCCTCTAATTTAGATTTTACATTTATAAGAAATGTCTTTTCCATTCAATATTTTAATTTTTTTTTGTTATGAAAAAAAAAAAAACTGAATCTTTTACTTGTGAATATATGGAATTCATAAAAAACTGACCTTGCTTAATACAGTAAGACAAGATTATTATTTCCATTCAGAAATGGTACTTAAATATTTTTAAGAAACAATCCCCAAAAATTTTTAACTAACTAAAATTCTTCAGTTATTTAAAAGGAGGGTACATTCACTATAATATTTATTCGAAATGGCAGCTGAATATTAAGTGTAATTTTCAAAACAGCTTATTTCCCAAAAACAGAGTCGTCCTATGTGAGGAATTTACTTTGTTTTCGGTTTATTATGTACATGATTCATGTGAGAAGGGCTTTTAACTTCTAAAACAAAGGAACAAAGCTAATTTACACCAACAATTGCCAACCGCATGCTGTAATGTTATTGCATTACACCCAAAATAATAGTGAGGAACGTTTTCTTCCAATGGTACTTCGACATACTAATAACATTCCAAACGAAAGAAAGGCATTCTTGTAAGGCTTAACTTGGAAAATTACTCGAGTCTTCTAATCGAATTCAAGTGAAGGCTATTAAAGGACTTTTCTTTCTTGCTTCAGCTTTTAACTAAGGCCTGTTTACCTATGAAGCACTTAGCTCGGAGGTTTAATTTCGTTGTCAAGCTTTTCTCCTGCCATTGGTCTCGAAACTTGCACACTTTGGAAGATTCAATTAAATAAGTCTTGTTATGGAGACGTTTCAAGATCTTCCCGATTAGGTTGAGGGTGCCATCTAAATTCATGGTTAACTAAATGTTCCACAGGGAAATCCTACCTGTATTTGTATATTAAATTGCATAAAAAATCATTACAGTATAGTAAATTGTATAAAAATCATGACAGTATCATTACAGTATTGTAGTCTAAATTCATGATTAACTAAATGTTCCACAGGGGTACTATCTGTATTTGTATATTAAATTGTATAAAAAAATCATTACTGTATAATGAATAGTAATTTTATATATAAAAGTTGAGATTGGATATCCTATTATTTTACATCACAATGATCACGATAACTAAGACACTGATCAATCTTGCAAACAATTAAATTTAATTTTATAGAACAATTAAATTGAATAAGATTACAGAAAAATAACTTGATAACAAAATATATAGCCAAATAAATAAAATTAACAGATAAATTGAAAAAGACTATTCAGTAAAAAACAAAACAACAGCAGTAATATCATTCTATGGGTGTGTTTTATTAAATATCATTTTTTTTAAATTGTTGTTATTTTTAAAGGTTTAGTTTTGTTATTTTTGTTAAAAAATTATTAATATATTAAATAAGTTATTATATTTCTTAATAATTTTTTTTTTCAAAACTAAAAACCTAATTTCATGTAAATTTACTTCCATTTCATCAAAAATGACAGTTACATTTTGTCTCAATCATAACCTGTTTTATTATTAGTAAATATATATGAAAAAATTATTGAAAGTATTATGTTCTATTAACTTGGCATACGCTAATCCAACAAAATTACAACTAAAAATAATGAAAAGCAGAACTTCAGAACGATTGTTAAGAAAAAAACAAAATCACACAAGTAATACGTGTGTTTTATGCCGATTGTTTTAGTGTGTGGGATAATTAATTATTACGTTTTTTTATTTTTGTACCTTTTAACCTATTTATTATGTAATGTTTCTCAAATTAACAATAGTTTCCTGATAATTTACTTCGATTTAATCAAACATCACTTAGATATTTTGTCACAGTTATAGTCTGCCCTAGTTATGATAAGGGAACCTGATTTTCTATTCACCTTTTATTGAAAATAATTAAAATTTATTTGTCTTTATATATATATATATATATATATATATATATGTATGTGTGTACATGTGTGTGTGTGTGTGTGTATGTAATATGAAATTAAAAAAAAATTAATTAATAAAAATATTATTATTAAAAGAATTATTTATCAGTTCAGTTTGATATTTCATGAAAATGTTTCTTTAAACTGTTCATTTTGCAGAAACATTTTAATAATACATTCCCTTTGAAGAGGAAATAACTTCTTTTTATGAAGGAAAATCTTAAGATTCATTCGTTTTCTTAATAATTTTTTCAAGTTTTGAAATAATAAGCAAATAATAATTAAATTAAAATCTGTTTCAATTTATAATTCTAATACAATAAAATTTTTCGATTACTTCAATTCAATGAATGTACTAAATTATTAATTTCAAGTTTTGCTTCTGATATAGCATTATGACTTAGAAAAAGGCCGTTTTTAATATTTATTAAGTCCGACAGTAAAATTAATAAGTTTAAAATCTTATTTATATAAGAAAAAGTAATGTACAGATACGTAATTTATAGATACATTCATTTTTAACAAGTTAATAAAATGATTGCTTCTTTAATATTTACCCTTTTTGAGTAGAATATAAAGAAAATGGGATTTTTTTCAATTTTATAAATATATTAGAAAAGGATTAGATTTTAGATTTTAATCTAGTCATTTTTTAATAAAGATTTAATTTTTAATATAGTTTAAAGATAAAAGAGTACTCATTTAAATGTCTCCTTTGACTAAATATAAAATGTATATTTTAATTTACTTTATTATTTTTATTTTATTTTATTATTTTTTTACATTAGATTTTAGATTTTAATTTAATCATTTTTAACAAAGTTTTAATTTTTAATATATTTTAATGATAAAAAAAGTCTCAGTTTAAATGTCTCCTTTGACGTAAAATAAAATGTAAATTTTATCTATATTTATGAAAATGTAATCATACATGAATTATACCTTAAGGCTTAATATAAATTATTTTAACTGTCTATGTTTGGATTTAAAAACAAATAATAATTTACAATTGATATAAAATTGATTATTTTATTTTTAAAGCTCTACAGAATTTTACTGTTTATTTAGAATATGCAATTATAAGGACTTATAAATGTATTTAATATATTTAATGTTATTAAATTAATACAATTTTTGTAGAAAATTAAATTGCTCTTGAAGGAAATGCGACTAACATTTAATATTGTACAAATAAGTATAAGTGACAAAAAAACCACATACAGAATTTTACAGTTTATTTAGAATTATACGCCTATAAGGACTAAGAAATGTATTTATAAATGGAATGTTAATAAACCAATAAATTTTCGAAGAAAATTAATTGGTTTATTAACATTCCATTATGCGAAGAATCTTTATTATGAATTATTATGCTTCCATTATGCGAATTATCTTTATTATGCGAATAATCTTTAATATTGTACAAATAAGTATAAATTACTACATTTGCAGTACTTTACTGTTTGTTTAGAATTATACACTTATAAGGACTAAGAAATGCATTTACTATATGGAATGTTAATAAACCAATACAACTTTTGAAGAAAATTAAATTGACCTTAATAATATTTAATACTGTAGAAATAAGCATAATATACTTTATAAGTGATAAAAAAACTTTACAGAATTTTACTGTTTATTTAGAATTATAGTACACGCTTATAAGGACTAAGAAATGTTAATAACCTAATACAATTTTTAAAGAAAATTTAATTGACCTTTAAGAAAAAGTGAATAATCTTTAATATAGTACAATTAAATATAAAGTAATTTATAAGTGACAAAAGACCTAAACGCTTAAACCATCTGATTTTTGAAAAATAGTATAACATTTTAGTTAATATTTTAAGTAAAATTATCTGTGTAATTGCAACTAAGAGGATTACATTTTTAATAATGCTTATGTGCAAAATGGTAAATATTAAACTTATGAATTCTTTAATAGTGCAATCAATGTAATACGAATAAGATGCATGTAATAACAATACATTATGTAAATGAATTAATAATTATAAATTATTTCTATCACCACAGAAAAAAACCTCTTAAAATACTTTCATAATTATAGCCACATTAAATATCTGAGGAATCTTACCATAAATTAGAATATTTTATTTTTTTCTTTTCCTCAAATATTCTACGAAATATTCTTTTGCAGATTTAATCAACTTGAAAAAAAAATCATTCATTTTTTTTTTTTTTTTTTTTTTTTTTTCATTTTGTCATAATTTCAGAAATAAACAAATATCTTTCACCATTAAAAATAAATTGCTAGCTTTTATTTTTATTGATCAGTGCTTTCAAGCGAAATATACAATTTTTTTTTTTTACATTTTTAAATATCCTATTTTTGAAACAAAAAAAAAATGTAGTAGCTACCAGGTTAAGTAAAAAAAAAAAAATCATTTTTAGATTACTGTAATTTTAATCTTTTCTTACGAAGTTTATGAAAGAATTTTCTTTTTTAAAAATAAACTTTTGCACAATGTATGACTTCTTAATTGCTTTTAAAGCTTAAAAGTCTTTGTGAAGTCATTAGCTATTAACTTTGAATGATAAAACTCTGGATTTAAAAAAAACTTCATAAAAGTTTGATTTATTAAATTCAAACTTTGCACATAGGTAATAATTATTGAAATTTTAAGGGTTTCAGGCTACCTTATTGAATACATTATTTTTAAAATACATAAATTTTCGGTCATTTTATAAATAATTTTATAAACTAATTGTGATGTGAAATAGTCGAAATCATGTAGTAAAACTTCTAATAATTCTAGACCCTATACACTTCTGACTACTCTTTTATTCGGATTTTACTTTTAATTATAATTTATACCCAAACTAAATAAATACTTGGATAAAGTTAAAAATTAATATAGAGAGTTTTAGATCACTTTCAATAAATATTTCAAAGTTAATCTCGTGAAGGACAAGTAAATTTAATACAACTGTATTTTGTTGACTCGAGCAGGAAAATAAATTTCTATACAATTTTTTTTTTTTTATATGGGACAAGAAAAATAGCCATATACTATTAATTTCATAATTTCATGATATTCTTAGATTTGAAGAGGATTCATTGATCGAATATAAACATTTAATTAATAATTACATTAGCTGCATAATTTTACATACATATATTATTCTTTTAATAATTCTAGAGTGCAGGTTTGAGAACCAGATTGTTACTGGGTGTTGTTGAGTCAAGATACTTCAGGTATAGGTTTGAGGACTCACAGCTTTATTTACACATGCACAAACACCACACACAATTATAAACATACAATAATTAACACAATGAAAGAAAGATAATTATAGTTTCGTGGAAGGACTCCACTTTTAAGCCAAAAACCCGAAACACGGATACACGCAGGGTGCGCGAAATATACTTTCTCTCCGGGTGAGAGTCCATTGGCTTACTAATGCGCTAAACATATTCTCTTGGGATGAGAGACCATAAGCTAAACGTTTCTCAGCGAGTGTCTTCAAGGGTGAGAGTCTCGAGACCGACTAATCATTTATCCTGAACGCCACAGGGAGGCGCTTTTGCAAGTGTGTAAGAAACACAGTTACATAACTGTGATACTCCTATTTATTTAATATTATACATTTCTGGTGTTATTGTAAAACACTTAGTTTATGAAAGACAATATATGATGCAAAATAATTTATTCTACTTTTTGTTTTTGAACAGTCAAAATTGCATACTTTATAAAAATAATGTAATGCCTGGGATATATTAATAGATTGGTGTTGTTTTATTTATTACTGTTTATTGCCCGGCATACTATTTATATGTTAAAACATTTAACGATATAACATAACAAAATAATAATATATCCTGCTTAATAACACATCATATAGGAAATGTTTCTTTTTTTTTACATTGTAGAACCAAATTATAATAAACAAAAGTTTATAAAGATTACATTTCATCTATTGACACTGAAAATTACTACGACAATCATTTAAAAATAAAGATACAATAAATTTAAAGATTTATTTAAAAAAAAACTTTCATCATTCCTTATTTAAATAACCGAACTTACTGTTTCATATTAGTCTATGCAAAATAACTTTAAAATAATAAAAAATAATGCACAGAAATTCAAAGTAATTTATTCAAAGAAATCTTTTCCTTCCAAGATAAAAATATTTCTGTATATGTGATGCATATTGAATGAGATCCGTAATATCTTTTGACATATACTTTGATCATGTACATAAGTATCCAGATGCATTTGAGAGAAAACGAAGCCGTCTGTTTTGAAAGCAAATGCATTTTGAAATCTCAAACCTTTTTTACTTCTCCCCTGTGGAATAGATACTCTAAGGAGGTTTAGAATTTTTTGCTTTAGCAATTCGTCTGCAAACAGTGGTTTTCTTAAACAGTCTTACATTTCTTACGTGGCGATCTTTTTATAATTTTCTTGGACTTAATGGAATATTAAATTAAGATTAAAAATTCAGTTAAACAAAATGAAAAATTTAATCAAAGTAATGAAAAGTTTAATTCTATTAGGACATACAAAAAACAACCAAAATAATGTATAAAGGAAAATGAGAATCGTTAAGAATCGAAGTCTGAGTCAACAAATTCCTAAAACTTACGAATACGTAATTACGTTGTACGTATTACGATATATGTGTTACATTATAATTACTTAATACGTTGTTCAGTAACATATTACGTTGGTAACATATTACGTTATTCATTTTAACTATATTTTTCAAATTTTTGCTTTGAACTGACTCCATAAATATCAAATTACATAAAACAATAAACTTATTGTTTTATTTACCATCGCTCATGGTGTACCGCATTATAGTTAACAACTGTGATTTTAACTTGAAGTTATTTTACAATACTGAATACTAAAGTATTAATACTCAACTTAAAGGATAGCTAATTTTCTAATGAATGATTAATAGTAAATAAATGAAACAATCGAATTAAAATAAAGGAAATAAAACGTTTTGGAAATGATGCACATGAACACATTATAAATAAAGTGTTTATATAAAATAAATAAACGCACATTCTTATAATTTCTTTAAAAATCATTTTTATAAATATTTTTTTCATATATGATGAACCTTGTGTCTTTAATGGACTTTGAACCTTTAGATAAATCCTCATGCATTTGATGAACCATGAGTTATAAATACGATGAACCACGTAATACGATGTACCACGTAATACCACCATATACGATGAACCTCGTAACATACTACAAGAATCATAAGTTATACGATGGACGTTGAGGCTGTCGAAAATGTTACATTTATATCCAGAACTCTTTAGAATTTGTAACTGAACTTCTTCTATAAGCCCTTCTCACACGCTTCATTGTTGTCAGTTGCGGAGTAGAAGCAGGTTATGTATATGTATCTTTAATATTAAACATTATCTATCTATATCTTAATAAAACGTCGTCTGTTAACTTGTGCAAATAGAAATTAATTATTTGAACTATTTTTGATTTTGAATTGGGATCATCAGACTCGTGCAGACCTAAAAAATTGGAGAAAGGTAAACCCTTCGCGTATTTCCGATAAGCCAAGACGCAAAGAAGCGGCGGCCTTTCTCCTGTTTATAGGACATGATTGCCTTGCCGCCTCTCTGTACCGCATAGGCCTTTCAACCAATCAAATTTGACCACTTCGTGACTCTGGAAAAGTAATGGTCAGGGAATATCTACTTCGCTGTGGAGCTCTTCGTGGACCTACACAGGAGTCAAGATATTGGGAAGCAAGATCGCTCATTAGGCAATGATTCTGGTCTTCTATTTGTTCTTAGTTCTTGGTAGTTTTATTGTTCTTAGTGCTATTGTTCTATGTAACTTTTTGCCTAGCCATCGGAAATAAAAAAAAATTGTTTTTGAATTTATTTTTTAAATATGCCTATCCATATCATTTATATTTTTAATAAGACAATTTTTTTTTCTTTTTTAATAAATAAAGTCTAACTAAGAATTTTTCATGTTGATTTATTTGATTTATTTATTTTCACTTTAATATGAGTGACATACTTTTAAAACAAAAAAAAAATACTACCTCTTTGAATATAAAAAGCAATGTATAATTTTTAAAGATGTTTTATTGTTGTAGGAGTAGTTGGGCAAAGAGAATATCAAAACACTTTCCATAAGTTAACATACTATTACTTTGATTGGTTCTAAAACATAGTAAAAATATAACTTATTAATCATAGGTTTAGTAACACTGATGTAGAATATTAAATATTTATTTCAAAATATAAAAAAATTTAAATCAACAAATATTTTCTGTCTACTTAACATTGTAAAAATAGTTCTGTGTATTAATGGATCATTATTATCATGTACTTTACTCTTAGAGAAAGATACTTTCTTCATTAAATACTTTAACAGGAAATCTTTAGAAAGATTTAAGGAATTCCTACACGGTAATTACGCGATTTACCTATTAGGAAACATAATTACTCAGCATGATAGCTCCATGTTAATTAATGACGAAAGTATTTCGAGGCATTAAGGACTTTTTAAGGCTGAAAGAATTAGTTATCCATTGTACGAAGATTTTCTTTTTCAAGTAGCGTCTCACTTAGTGTTATATATTTTTTTAAAACCCCACTGTCATTCAGAATGTTATAGATATGAGTTGGCGTCACACAGACTGAAAAAAAACCTTTTTAGTTTTGGTGTAATTTATTAAGAAAAATAAAAGTTGTGTGCACAATTAAAAGTTGAAGATTTGAAATAACTCTCCTTAATATTAATTGATGCCAAAAACAATCATTCTTCATCAAAATAAAAAATAAAAAACATTTACGTTAAACGAGCTAAAAGTATTTCTTATGAATTAAATATTTAATTAGATTTGTTTTGAATATTTTATATAATATTTTTCATTAATTCCCATAAGAATTGATTACTTGTGTTTAATTATACACATAGGTAGTGAAAATTTATTATTAAAATTGAAATTTTACATTAATACATGAAGTTTTGTGTAAATTTAATATGAAATATATAAGTAATAAGCCATAAAAAAATCCTAGTTTAAAATTATTTAATCTAAGAAATCACCCGATATTAATAAGTTTACAATAAAATCAATTATCTATATAAATATACTAAGACAACAATGATATAAGACATTAATTTTCTGATTAATACAGTACTTATTATATACGCTGCATTGATTACATAATATGTTGCTGTCGACCAAGTGGGACATTACATAGTAATACAATAAAAATAAATAATATACTTATAAATAATAATAATATATTCTCTATAAATGCGTTAGATTAAAGAAAATAATACACTCCTGTAGAGGTATAATTGTTAAAAATTTATAGTTTAATCCGTCACAAAAAAGGGTTATAAATTAAAATTATTCTTTTATTAATAAATTGTGTAAAATTTTTAAGGAATAATAAAATCGTGATTGAATATTATTTAAATCTTTTATATTGTGTTTATTGACACTTAATAATATACTACAAAATCAATTTTATTGTCGTTTCTTATCCCATTTGTTCGACAGCAACATCTAGATCAAGTCTATGAACCCATGTTACGTTAAAGGGTAAAAAGACAGCTTCTTTTTCTCTTTGACTACGTGGCACAAAGACATGAGGCAACCTAAGGGAGAAGTCTGACTTCTAAGCTGGAGTTCCAACTCGGCTATACCCCAGGGCACTGGGTATCCATTTTAGTCGCCTTTTACGACATGCAAGGGCCAGAATGGGGTTATATATCAATTTTTGGATCCATATCCGTCCGAAAAATATCCATTTTTACAATTCTATAATAATTTTTAAATTTACAAACTCTTTCGCAAATATATTTAAAGAACAATATTTGTTTTTCAAATTTACGTTGTAAATAATCTTTAGTTTAAATTTTAAACAAACATCAATTCAAAAGTAAAAAATAAATTTTCTACAAATTTTTAAATGTATTTAAAACAACTCCGAAAATTAGATAAAATATTTTTTTCATAAGACGATTCAAGTAAAATAAAAAAGATATATTTGGAAAATAACCTTTTTTTTTTTTAATAAATATGTTCATTTACAAGATAATATATGATGGTGTATGAAAAAATAAAATTTTAATAGGTCTTGTTAGATTGGAATCAGTTATTTTAAAGAATTAACAGTTACCAAAAGATATCTATACTAGGTTGCATTTTGGTTAAGGATTCCAAAAGTAACTGATATATAAAGTTATATATCAAAAATTATAGACTACAACCAAATTCATTGACTCTATAGATATGGTTTAACTTCATTTCATTTTGTATATTGCTATCTGTGCATAATTTTTTTATTTCAATATTATAAGTATTTATAATTAATTTCAACGTTAAGTGTCCCCTCTAATAGTAAAACTATGAGGAATTTTGAAAATATAGGAATTATTCATTAAATATAGCATTTATAAGTTTAAGACATGTATTATTTTGTAAAAACATTTCTCTGTTTCGATTAAACATGTTTAGGTATTTTTAAATCATCCTCATGTACAAACTATTTATTTTGGAATGGGTAAGTCGGTTTCATTGTCCTATAAGTGAATGTACATTGCATAATCCTAAAAGTAATAATAGTAATGTTGTAAATAATAGTAAGGTTAATGTAGGTTCTGTAAATAATGGCAAGCTTAATTCCAGTCATGTAAATAAAAGTAGTCTCAAAAGTAAAGTAGATGTACCTGTTAAGAATAAAACAAACGTAATGCGAGTCAAATCGCTGGCTATGAGGGAGCCAAGGACTCCGGGGAGTTTCAAACTCCACATAAAAAACTGACTGCGAAGGCAACCTTTACTTATAGTAAAGACAAAGTAAGTGATGCTATTGTCACAAATAATCAGTTTCTTGCCTTGAGTACTGACGCAGCAGCTGAAGATGAAAGCGTCACCGTGATTCGGAAATTACCGCCAATCATGGTTAAGCCAAAAGCCAATTTAAACGACATGTTAAAACTGATTGATACTAAATTTGATGGCGATGTACATATAAAGCTAGCTGGAGAAATGATAAAAATCTTTCCAAATTCCGAGGATCAACATCGAGAGATCACTCGCTTTCTAAATTCTAATGATATAGAGTATTTTGTAATTACTCCTAAATTTCTCCGTCCAATCAAGGGTTTGCATCGGGACACAGCTCCGAATGAGATTAAAGCCGCTCTGGCTGATAAAGATTTTAATGTTGAGAAAGTAGTACAGCTGACCAGGACTAGGGATAAGCAGCCTCTCCCTATTTTTCAAATCACATTGCCACGATCGAATAAAAATCAAGAAATTTTTAAAGTAAATCGTCTCCTGTATTTAGCTGTTGTAGTTGAGAAATTCAACAAAACGCCTGTTACACTTCAGTGTTTCAAGTGTAATTTTTTTCACCACAGTTCAAACAACTGTGGCTTTAAAGCCCGGTGTTTGAAGTGTGGTGAGGAACATTCACATAAGGACTGTAAACTATTTGATAAGCTTGAAATTCCAACTTGCATTAACTGCGGACAGTCGGGACACACAGCCGCCTGGAGAGGTTGCGCCAAGTTTCCCAAAATAAAAGTTAACTCCACCAAGTACGCCACATACCCAAAACACGTATCAGCCAGACAGGTGACACCAAACTTTTCCTATGCTTCGGCAACGAAAAATCAACCACCATCTCAACAACCAGCCACTACTGCCACCATCAACAATGACTTCTCCCAGAATCAATTGACTCACTTACGGAGCATCGCGGATCAAGCCCCCTTTATCCAAAAGGCTTCGCTACTTATGAAAGAATTTGTATCCATTTTCTCGGAATTAAAAAACTCTGGAGAACTTCTCCAACAAATTAGAAACGCGGATAACAAGGTAGATAAATTGCAGGTCTTCATTAATGGCCTAGCAACTAAACAACCCAAGTTTCCAAGTTCTAAGTTTTTATTTTTACTTTAAAATTATGCAATGTGTTTTACATTTACTATGGGCCTTGAGCCGACTGACAATATTTTTATGTTGCAACTAGGAGGTTTGGTCGCTTCGCGACCAAGGTACTCCGTTCACCTACACCGATTCAACTATTTATTTTTAAGGTATATTTATAGTTTATTTACTAATAGGGAAGTGGCAACGATAAATCACAAAACTATAATTTATGACTACCGTAAAGTGTTACCATAGCAACCTTGTCTCGACTAGTTTTGGAGGTTCCAAAGTGTGATCTCCAAATATTCTTGTCCTTTCAAGTTAAAGATGAAAAATCATTTAAACTTTTTGTTTTGCCACCATCAACTTCAGAAGCCATTAGACTTACTCGTGAGAAGAAAGTTTGATGGTGAAGAAAGAAGAGAGAACTGAAACGAGAAAAGAACTTGTTTTATACGTATCGAATCGAAAGAAATAGTTTGAAAACAAAATGACTAGAAATGACACTTTCAACTTTCTGTTTTACATTCTGTGGTAAGTTGCAACCCATGGACTACATGGAAAATCATTAGTTTAATTAACTTTATAGAAGAAAAATGAATAATTAATTATCTCAAGAAACCTTTACCCTTGAAATACTACGTGAATTATTTGAGTCCATTCTATCATTCTTTATTTATTCCTTTCGTATTGTATACTTTTCATTACACTTATGTTTATGTTAGTTATATAGTACCATAACGTTATTTCTTTTCTGTAGTATAATTTATTGTACCTCTGTAGTTCTAAAATTTCAGTTTCTTTTATGATTTTTGTATGATTTTTGATGGGACAAAATAAAATAAAGGAGAGCTTCGAGTATTTCGTATATAAGCTAAAAGATTAAAAATGCATATAACTTGAGGATTTAAAATATATTTTAATTTATTAGAATAATAATTATTTTAATTGCTTTACATATGATAACGGCCAAATCGTAAAATAGGGGTCTTGTGAATTGGCAACTATTTTGTGGAGCTAGTTGGGATATAAATAGCCTAAAGTGGCAACTCGGTTTCTTGTACTGCTTTCAAATCACTTCACTTACAATTGTAACCCGTTACGTGGCGCACTTTGGCGAAAATATTGTTTGACACCAATTCCCAACGGCCCAATTGTGTGATTTTACATGATAACAATGGAATTAAGTTTTTCTTTTTTCATAGCTTTATCATTAAGAATGAAAATTATTTACAGTATTAATATGAATTATGTTTTATGTTATTATTAAGAATTAGTATTGTCTTTTGTCCTAAATCATTTGATTAGAATTAAGTATGTATCTTATGCTAATAAGAATTAGTATCGTCTTTAATCCTTCATCCTTTAATTAGAAATAAATATGTATATTATGGTATTAATTAGAATTCATATTGTATTGATCCACCATCGTTTAATTAGAATTAAGTATGTATCTTATGGTATTAATAAATCCTCTTATCTTTTATCCTTTTTAGAAAAATTTATTTTCTAAAAATAATACAGTTTCTAAAAGTATTAAATTTAAAAATAATAACTTTCTAAAAATATTATAAAATTATACATATATTATGTGGAATCAATACAAAATAATATCTCGAAGTATATGTAATTTTAGGGTATATAATGAAGGATATACACTGAAGTGACAAAAGTCAAGGGATAGCAATATGCAAATTTTCAGATGGCAGTAGCATCGCGTAGAGCAGGTATAAATGCGCAGTGCTTTCGCAGAGCTTTCATTTCTGTTCAAGTTATTCATGTGAAGAGTTTTTGACATGATGATGACCGCACGACGGGAATTAACAGACTTTGAACGCGGAATGTTAGTTGGAGCTAGACGCATGGGTCATGCCATTTCGGAAATCGTTAGGGAATTCAACATTTCTAGATCCACTGTGTCAAGAGTGTGCCGAGAGTATGAAATTTCAGGTATAACATCCCACCATGGACAGCGCAGTGGTCGACCGCCTGCACTTAACGACCGAGACCGGCGACGTCTGCAAAGAGTCGTAAATTCTAACAGAAAAGCAACACTGCGTCAAATAACCGCAGAAATCAATGTGGGACGTACAAGGGACTTGTCTGTTAGAACTGTGCGGAGAAATTTGGCTTTCTTGGGCTATTCCAGCAGAAGACCGACTCGAGTGCCTTTACTGACAGAACGACATCGCTTGCAGCGACTCTCGTGGGCACGTGAGCCTATCGGTTGGTCCCTAGATGAATGGAAAACCGTGGCCTGGTCCGATGAGTCACGATTTCAGTTGGTAAGAGCTGATGGTAGGGTTCGAGTGTGGCTCAGACCCCACGAAGCCATGGACCCAAACAGTCAGCAAGGCACTGTTCAAGCTGGTGGTGGCTCCGTAATGGTGTGGGCTGTTTTTTCATGGCATGGACTTGGTCCTCTGGTGCGACTGGACCGAACATTGACTGGAAATGCTTATGTTCAGCTACTTGGAGATCACTTGCAGCCATTCATGGACTTCATGTACCCAAACAACGATGAGATTTTTATGGATGACAATGCGCCATGTCACCGGGCCACAACTGTTCGCGATTGGTTTGAAGAACGTTCTGGACAATTCCAACGAGTGATCTGGCCACCTAGATCGCCCGACATGAATCCCATCGAGCATTTATGGGACATCATCGAGAGGTCTGTTCGTGCCCAAAATCCTGCACCATCAACGCTTTCACAATTATGGACGTCTATCGAGACAGCATGGCTCAATATTCCTGCAGAAGACTTCCAACGACTTGTTGAGTCCATGCCACGTCGAGATGCTGCACTTCGCCGGGCGAAAGGAGGGCCGACACGATATTAAGAGGTATCCCATGACTTTTGTCACTTCAGTGTATAACGAAGCATATATAATTTTTCCCATAGGAGGATGTTTAGAATCTAAAAGAATTATTTCATGTAATCAACATTTAGTGAGTTACTATTTCCTGCAATGTGTACATAAATTATAATAAGCACTTCACAGAAAAAAGTTGTGAATTATATTATCATTGAAAGAGATTATTCAGGAATGATAAATTCCCTGTGTATATGAAATGTATTGTATCCTCCATTTCATTAATAAAGAATGTTATTTAAATTGTATTCTATTTTTACATATTATTTTCTGTCTCCAGGATGTTCAGTTAACATAGCAATTAAAGTGCACTATCTTCCATTCTCTATTAACAAATATTTCTCTATTTTAATAAAATTGCAGATAATTCAGCATTAAAAAACCAACTTTGAGAATTTGGTTTCACTTTGTTCCCTGATTTATTATCCTACTTATAATATATAATTTATTCATCTATTTCAAATGGAAGCATATATAGTGCTTTTTGTAGGAAAACAGAAGCAGCTTAAAATGCCATTTGCATTATCCTTAAATGCTGTATTCTCAAAATTTGTGCTTTTGCAAGTGTTTGTGTTTTTTGTAACAACTAGAAGTACAATAATATTGTTTTTACCTAGTAGTAGATAAGTGATATTTCAATTTGGAGTTATTTAATTAATTGAAATAAAACAGTTTATTAAAGAAATTAAAGATATTTTGACGTATAAATTCAACATTTTATTAATAAATTTCCCCTCAATTTTAACTTCAAATTAATTTAGAAAACTGTTTAAACATATATAAACAACGTTTCTAAATTAATTTATAAACGTTTAGTAATTTCTGAAGAAGTATATGAAAATAGGAGATTCCAGAATGGCGAATATAGGTATTACTGAGTTACCTTTAATATATTTCAATTGCCGATAATTATACTTAAAATAAAATCTCAAATATCATATAACTCGCAAATAATGGTATAAAAGAAAAAATAATTAATATTAGCAAATATAAAGTCTTTGTACGCATGAACAGATTAAGTTTGTTATTGCTACGAAAAACAACTTAATGTTTGTAATTTCAAGTTACGAAACAAAGAAATTAATATTAAATTATGTATTAATATTCATTAAAAACATGAAAATATTTATTAATGTTCATTAAAAAAGAAAATATGCATTAATGTTAATTAAAAAAGGTGAATATATATATTATTGTTCATAAAAACATGAAAATATGTATTATTGTTCATAAAAAACATGAAAATATGTATTATTGTTCATTAAAAAGATGAAAATAATATTAATGTTTATTAAAAGACACGAAAATGTGTATTAATGTTCATTAAAAAAATTATTTTATTAATATCTTTCTTTGATTTTCTTTATTTTTAATAATTTTAATAAAAATATAATTACTAGGAATAGCCAAAATTGGAATATTAAATCCAAGTAAAAAATTTAGTAGTATCAATTGCTTAAAGATATATTTATATGTAATACGATTCGGAAGAGATAAACAATTTAATACTCGATAAACACTGTAGAATCCTACAAGTCAATAAACTTTAAATGGAAACCTCTCACTATATATAGATCTCCATTAAAACTTTTAAACTCAAGTCTGGAAGCTGACAATACTTTTAAAAACTTCACTTACAACTAACTCCATCAGCTAAAAACAAATCCAATTTTCAACAGAAGCTGCGAAATTCAGGGAACTTTAATTTCGCTTGTCGGACAGAACCGTTCTGGAGCTCATCGATTTGTGTACACGGAGATAATGAATTCGGCAAAAGGAGGTAAACGTTCTATCTGCATGGGTTTTTGGGCTCGACTTTAATTGGATTTCATGCCGAAGGAGACAAAGCAATTTAATTTGGCCATGATGTGAGAGATTCCTGATTTCCTGCGGTATAAAAACGCTGCAAAAAAATGAAATATTTATTTTAAAAGCTTTTTAATTCAGTTTTTGATATTTTTTTCAATTCCTTCTATTAAACTCGCACTCTCCCTATATATATCTTGTTCAAATTTTCAATAGTTCATAAAATACTTTTTATTCATCCACTCAAGTTCAAATACATTTTTGTTGAACTTGTAGTGGATGACACTGGATGTTAATACAGTTTTTTCAAATGTTGATTCATTAATTAAATTTAATTAATTAATTTTAGTTTTTTTTGTAGATTTAAGTTGCATATATCTACCAATAGATATCACCAAATAAACTTTAAAAAAATGAATGAAAATTATTTATAAAGAGCTTTCTGCAATATAGTGAAAAAAAAGTAGGAATTGACTTTAAAATTTTTTTTTATATTACTTGTTTCATAGTTTTTTAGATTAAACAGGAAATCGATTGGTTTGGAAAACGTTTAGATATCGATTTTCTTGAAATCCAACGCACGTGTAAATATGAAATCATAATATTTTCTGTCTGATTAAGTTTAAAATGTTATTCTTGATTTAGGTTTATATGAACGTTCTAGGGATGTAGCAATTTCAAGCAATATTAAGTTTAAATTTGCTTTTTGGGCAATTTTTATTTAATTTTAAGCCCATTAATCATATTTTAATAAAAAACATTTAGTACATACATCTCAAACTATACTAAATTGCAGTTTCTCATACATTACCACATAAATCGCAGTTTCAATAGGAAACTCTATTCTGCTAGACGTAAGTGTATTATTAATTATTAATTTATATTGTAACTTTTAAACTTATAACCATATTAATTTGATTTGTAACAAAGAATATATTTATTGGGATACCTACCTAGAGAAATGTTAAATTTTTGTGATGCATTTTCTGTATCCAACAATTTTTTAATCTGTAGTAAATTCCTAATTCACTATACGAAACAAAAAAAATGAATAATCACCTTTTGAATAAGCTTTTTTTTCTAAGGGTTTTATATTAAAAGAGATATTAATCTTAGAAACCTTTGTTGTCAAAAATTTTTAATCACAATGGATATGTGGATTAATTGAATAAAATAAAAGATTTATCTATAAGCATAAAAAGTCTATAGAAAATCTTTAAAAAATTGATAAAACAAATAAGGTTTTGAATATATAAATTTTCATACTTTAATATTAATAGCTTTTTCTTCATTGCATTCTGAAAAGATGGTAATCATAAATTTATGCATAAAAAATCGGTCTGTTAATTCATCTGAAAATTTATTCGCGATTAAAATTTTCATTTTTTTAAAAGAATTTTTTTTGTCCAATATTTCTTGATAAATTTCATACAAAAAAGATGGGTCGTTGTCTGGTTTTAGTTTAACATTCTTTATTTCAACAAGTTTATAAAATTGACGAATAAAAAAATTAAATAATTAAGAATAAATAATTTAAAAAAAAATAATTAAATTAATGAATTAGAATTAAAAATATTTTGCCCTACATATAAATAAAATATGTATTATATCATCGCAACCTATCCTATCTTTAAGCAATTCCAACAGTCTCCTCTGCAAAATATATATTGTAATATACATGTATAATTGCTTTTGCATGTATAATTTAATCATGCAAAAGCAATTAAAAAAGTAAAAATATATAAGAAATTAAAAACAATAAATAAATATTAAAACTATCAAGCAATAGAAATTTTCAATAATTACGCTTTAAGTTTTAAATAAGTTATATTTATATTCAATTAAAAAATAACGCAGTCGCGTGTGAGTTATTAAACACAGCTCTGGGTGAAACGCTAATCAACCTTTCCCTGGCAAAAGAGTTAAATGTTTTAACAACCGTTAAAATCAACTGCTAATATCAAACCTTTGTTATCCGAAGAGTTAAATCGAATGGTGTTAAAATGCGTGCTACTCTACCTAGAGCCAAGAATGTGAAACATTGAAATAAACCGTTAAAAAAAAAATAAATAAATAAAACATTAAACGTAATCGTTAATTCTTTGTTAAGTCAGCAGTATTTGGCAGTTAAATCTATTAAATGTAAATCTATTAATTTATTAAATATACAGTAGGTTTGTGCAAATATTAACAAAGTTGTTAATTTAAGTACATTTAATAGATTTAACTGCCAAATACTGCTGACTTAACAAAGAATTAACGATTACGTTTAATGTGTTTTTTTTTTTTTTTTTTTTTTTTTTTTTACGGTTTATTTCAATGTTTCAAATTCTTGGCTTTGGGTAGAGTAGCACGCATTTTAACACCATTCGATTTAACTCTTCGGATAACAAAGGTTTGATATTAGCAGTTGATTTTAACGGTTGTTAAAACATTTTTTATATATATATATATACACACACATATATATATATATATATATTTCATTAAACATCATACTTTTTTAACAAACAATACAGTGAATATTTGAATACGCTCTTATTTAAAAAAAAAACTGTAAGCAATTTTTTTCCCGCATAATTTGAATGTGAATCCATTAACTCATGCGTCACGATGGTTATTTGAGAAAATGAAACCAACTATACTTACGACAAATTAGCATATGTTTTTTCTCTAAAGAAAGGACATCTGGATATTATCGATTTTTCAGTCTTCTGACTGATTTTTATATTCTGCACGAGATATGCATTGTTAAATTTATGCAGTAGAACATTTTTTTTGCCAGTTTGTAGATTACATAAACATATTTTGTTTGCAGATCTAAAAATACCATGCCCAGTTAAAAAAAAAAAAAATTAATTAATTAATTAATATTGAATATAAAAAAATTATCTATTATATTTCGTATTAATTTAAAAAAAAAAAAAAACATTGCAATGCGTTCATTGCTTTTAAAATAAATTATAATTTTTGTCAGAGTTCAAACAATTTAACTCAAACATTAAACGAATCTAATGTATTCATTTATCGCAATAAAAAGCTGCTACAATCAAATTATATGTTTTCTTTTGAAGTTGATTTAGAAAGCAAATAAAAATTTAAATACATCAAACACTGAATAAAGAAATAAAAAGTATTTCTCGAGACAAAAAAGATTAAAATAAAAAGGAATTTCAAATCTTTTATTTCCTGTAAAAAAACATTTGCTGAGCAAACTTCGCAAGAAAATATTTAATTTTTAAATAATTAAATACTAAATACACTTTGTAAAATAAAAAGATCTAAGTGTTTATTGTTAATTTAACAAATGTAAATGAAGTAGAAGATTAAATATTGAATACTTTAGAAAAATATTTTTTTTTTATATTTAATAGGAATATGTACTTATTAATTACTATTTTTTAAATTTATGGGCTAATTGATTAAAACTTAAATTACAGAAACGGTTTTTGCTGATGCTTCTCTAATACAAAATTAAATATATATTTACGTGCTATAAAAACATTAAATACATAAAAATTCCTATGCCTTTTATAAGTATAAATTATAATTTATAAGTAATAACACTCTTAGTTACATATGATATTAAAATATCAATTAGCCTTGCTCTTTATCTTTTATTTTTATAAGACTTATAAAAAAACTTTATTTAATCCTAAGACACAATTTTAAAAATATTCTATTTGTTTCAACAGCTCAACAATATTGTAATAAATATTATTGTTAGAATTTTTTTTTTATTTTACATATTAATATTTTAATACCTAATGTTTTAATGCTGTAATTATTCTGTTTAATCAAATATATCAAGAATTTGATATTTTTTTTATTTTATTTCTGTTATTAAAGAGCAATTAAATAATGAAATTTAATGAAGTTCTTTAGTATTATAATTACATAGCATATTTATCTCAATTTTACATCATCAATGTATGTAAATGATAAACATATTGAAAAAGTTGGATCATTTTTAAAATAGATTATTGACTTTAAAAGTTAATTATTTCATTAATAAAATTCTATATTTATGGCGTATCAATTTATTTTTATTTTTTTAGTAAATAATTCTAGATTTATTTTTTTCAAAATTTTAAAAATTTATAATTACTACTAAATAGCATTAATAATAAATACAAAAATACACAGCTCCAAAATTATGTGTTTACTTTCAAAATACCCTAATGAATTATTTATGTCTATTAAGAAATTTATTATCGTTAAATCATAATTTCTTAATAAATTAGATCATGTTTTCACATAGAAAAAAAGGTACTCTGTTGATTTAGACTACATAATTTTCCAGTTATTGTTTACATAAATTTAATTTATAACATTTATTATTAATAAAATAAAATTATTTTCCGTAAACTATTTGATTAAATTTAATATTAAATCTTAAACTAAAAAATGTAAATAATTAATTTTTTAATTTCTTTTATTATAATAAATAATTATTTTAGAGATAATTTAAAAATATCTAGGAAATTGGCATCAGTTTAGTTAATTGTAGAAATTTCTTTAACTTTTGATTAAAATACAATTAGATGAATTTATTTATTTAATTCATTTTTTTTTTCTTTTCATACATCAATTCATACCTTAAGGAATTATAAATTTAATGGACATAAGTAAAACGTATTTTTCAAAAAAATTAAATACTGTAACTTTGTAAAAATGTTTAATTCAAATGCAAAAGTTTTCATGCAAAATTAATACAAACTTTGCTTCAAAATTTTTCATACTGAAACAGATTTTCAAACTTTAAAAGTTAAAAATAATTCTTAAATATTAAGGGATTTATAAAAATTAAATGCTTCATTTTTATAAAAAGAGTCCGAGATATTTTAATTCTTGACATACTTTAAATGAACATACGAAAAAGAGATGCCGCATATTTGTATCCCCCCAAAAAAAAAAAAATAATAATAACTTCATTCTCAAAGTAACAACTATTTTAGATGACACAAGTATTCAAAGAATTTCACTTACGTTTTGAATTTTTAATATTATAATTCATTTTAAAAGAACCAGCTACAAAAGCGAATGGTAGAAGGATAAAAAATTCTATTTTATATAAAGTATAAGAAAAATTTATTCTGCATTGTTCGTCATTGTTACTCAACGTTGAAAGCCGTAGAATATACAGAAGGGGTTATAGGGTTTGAAAAGAGGCAAACATAGCTTTAGACAGGAGAAAAAATAATAAAAATAAGGTTTTTTTTCCAAAGAAAAAGTCTGATATACTTTTAGATTTGTATATTTTTAAAAGAAAAAAAAATATTCTAAAAGCCTATTCTAACAAATTATTTTTTAAATATTTTTAGTCATCTCAAAAGGATAAAAAAAATTAAATTTATCGTTTTGCAAAAAAAAAAAAATTAACTGGAATTATCTTTCACATGGAATATTATTTATTTTTATTATCCTAATCTAATATAATTTCACTGGTTGGTAAGATTATACTAATAAATTTGTAAATCTGATTGTAAATGTATTGAATTTAAAAAAAAAAGATATTCTCGTTATTGTATATCTGATGTAATCAATTAATAATAAGTCAGAATTTTAATTTACGGTAATTGGATTATACCAGATATGAAGAAAGATTGTACTATAAAATAATATTCCACATTCATATTCCCATCACTTCATTTAATTAAGGTTAATTAACATCTACAAAGAAAATTATGTAGAATGACGAGACGTTTATTACGAGTTAACGTTTATTACAGAAAGTGACATATTGAATCATCCCATTCTATTATAATATGTTAAGTTGGTTTTTAGCTTGAAATGTAGTGCAGAAAATAATCTACTGAAGGTTTGCCCATTAAACGTCAGGATTGAGACTCTACATCACTCAACTACCGAGTGAACCAGAGAGAGATAATTTGTTTTCAAATATCACGAGTATGAAGTCAAATTACACTTCCATTTTAGTGGACTTTGGGAAAAGGCATTGTGCAAACTTGGTAACTATTTCTTGATAAATTGTGAAGCATGTGGATCTGGCATCCGATGCAAGAAGGCTGATCAGAATTTAGGACTACAAATGTACGAATTCTAGACTATGGAATTAAGTGTAATAAAAGAATTTGATTGTCCTGTCATTACTTTAGTTGGTTTTCAAGCGAAATCAAGTTATTGATCAAACAAAATATTTTCAAATTAACCAGAAGATCACAGTTCTGTAAAAAAATCAGCACCTATGATAGGTTTTGAGATATGGGCAACTATAAACTGCCTGTCAAAATTTCTTCTCAAACAAAATCGAGTTTAAAAAATTAAATTCCAAAAGTGGAAAATAGTACTGAGTTAGCCGCCAAAAGTTTAAAATTTGAAGAACTCGTTTATTTAAATTTCGATAGTGGCATCATAGAAACAACAGTTTCCTGTACATATCAAATAGTTTTATGATTCGAATTTCGAATAGAAATAGGCGACAGTTCAAGCGGCCATAGATGGTAGGCTCCTCAAGTGACCAGCCATTTACCGGTCACTTGATTAATTATTAAATGATTAACATTATTAATGATTAAATGGTTAACCATTTAATCATTTACCATGTCTTAGATAGACCATTCACAATGTCGACATGTTAGATTTTCTAAATTCGCAAAAATTTAGAAAGATACTCTCGTTGTTGTATATCTGATATAATCAATTTAATAACAAGATTGCATTTTATTTAGGAACAATAATTTTATTTATATAAGTAGAATAATTATTTAATAAGAGAAAAATCGACCCAAATAAAAGAATTAACAATCTTCCTAGTGCAATCAACAGAGCAACACAAGAATTATTTAAACACTGCTAGCAAACAGCAAAGGATTAATAGATCGCAACAACAATATTTGCACTCCACTCTACGAATACGATCACTTACAAGAGAGGTCCAACAGTTTTCAGACGTCAAATAAAAAGCGAATTCGGTCACCAAGCTAAAGAAAATATATAAAAAAAACCTTTTTTTTTATCGGTAGTTTATTGGCATATAAATACTATTTACAACAAAAAGTGAAATTTTACTATTTTATAAAGTACTTTTATTATATGCCCATGTAGATAATGGGCATCATGTTATCGAAGAGTATTTAAGACTTCAAAATGGAGAGCTGATAATTGAAATGTAAATACAATTGTGACGCATATTCACAAATATTTATAAAAAATATTTCAAGTAAGAATATATTAAGATATAGTTTGTAAAAATTATAGAATATAATGATCCTGAAAATTTCTTCAATGCTAAATTGTTTGAAAGATTTAATAAAAAGCAAAGGTGATATAAGCATTTAAATAATATTTTTATTTCAACTTTTAATTAAAACTATATTAAATTTTAATTATACAATTTCAAAGATTTGATTTCTACCAAAATGCAACTATATTTGTTTATATGTAACACTTTTTTTAATTTAATTCCAAAAAAATTCTCAATACTTCATTCCAATTTTCATTGCTTCCTGAAACTTAGCAAAAAGGACTTACTGTACATCTGCTAAAAATAAAATTGACTTCATTACAAAAGAAATCTTTAAATATATAGTACTTAAACTCATCACTATAAAATGTTGATTATGATATATTTAGTATATTTCAAGCCATCAAGGTGGTTGTAACAACATGATAAGAAAGTCAGGTGAAATTAGGGGAATGCCTTTTGAAAACTTTTAAATGTAATTATCCACTTATTTTGATTAAAATAGGAAAGCACTCCAGAAGTTAGTACAATTACAGCAAGTCATCAACTAAAGAAGTCAACAGTTCTGAATCATCAGTCAATCATAAGTGAATCTAGTTTTCCCATCAGGAGAATAAAATATGGCCTTTAAATCTAAGGTATCCATAAATTCTGCAATCATCAAACCATTATTGGCCATGATATGAATAAAAACTGCTTAATTATCATCCCTCAAATCTCAAAGAATCTAAAATTTTTTTTTTTGTGATAAAAAAAACCCTTCGATTATCCAGTTTAAAAATCCTTAACATTAAATTGCATCTGATATTAAGAATGCAAATTTCCATTATGCGTATCAAACTAAAGCAGATAAAAAAAAATATTTCCCCCCTCGCATATTTGGGCGCCATACACAAGCAGCAAACATTAACGAGGAACGGAAAAGATATACCTTAATTACCCCGAAGTTCGAACTTGAGAAGAAAATTGAGTCCTCAATCATTATTAAGATAGAAAATCTGACGCCATTAATTCTTTTTAACTGTTACATTTTAGCACCTTTTCAGTAAAGGGATGGGAGAATGTGTTGTAGTAATTATTTAAACTTTTGCTTTATTTAAAAAATAATTTTTTTTGCTAGCAGAGTTAATTTTTATTTTGTAATTAAGATAATAAATAGTCAATGAATTTCTTTTATAAACTTTGAAATTTATAACTATTAAATTAACTTTTTTTTTTTGGCATTGTGTTTTATCAGCATTGGTTCTAAACGTCAGTAATTTTTAATTTTTAACAATTTTTTGTTTAAAACGCATAAGTGTCCTGTATTAAGATTAATTTTAATATTAAATTTCCATATTAGTTAAAATTAATGTAATTTCAAATTAATTTTGAATAAGTTTTTACGTAACAAAAATTTTTGTTAAAAATTGAGTGAACTAATTAAATAGTCAGTTAATCTCTTTATAAACTTAGAAATTTATAACTATTTAATTAAATTGTTTTGGCATTGTGTTTCAGCGTTGGTTCTAAATGCCAGTATTTTTTAATCTTGTACACAAATTTTTATTTGAAATACTTATTTCTCATGCATCAAGATTAATTTTAATATTAAATTTCCAAATTAGTTAAAATTATTCAAAATTAATTTGAAATTTCATTGTGTTTACTCACAAAAAAAAATTATGTTAAAAATATGTCCATAGCATATAATATTTTAAATGTAGATTTTACAATTGATACGTAGTATTAAAGAGTATGCTACATTCAATTGATGATTAAATATTGTGCTTACATTCAACTACAAATAACTCATCATAATACAGATTCGATTCATTGCTATAATTCTGTTAATAAATGTCCCATCTAGCTGGAAGGCACGTCCTAAATGGAACTAGAAACTCAAACATTTAACGAAACTACGTCTGTTAGTAGTGGAACCTCTTATCATCTTAACAATTATTTCGTCTTTTATTTAACTCAATTTCATACATGCGCAATATTATGCAAGCTTCTTTGATTAAAGAACTAATTATGCCTTCTAATCAATTTTCTTGGTCCTTTAATTTATAGTTCAATTATTTATTATGTGAATTATTATTTTATTCATTTGTTTGTTATAAGGGAAAGAATTTATTGAATTATCACAATTATTTATCAGAAAATTATTCAAAAAGCACTATTTTCTGATTGATAATTTCATTAAAATATTACATTACACATCTGCAACTTTTGAATTGAAATTGAAATTTATTTTGTTTTTAATTGATTTTAAAATATGAAAGACGTTATGAAATACTTTTATTTTTATCTCAAACAGATAATTTAAATTTCGGAAGATATAAATTAGTGCTTTGCAAAAAAATTAAATTTTAACCGGTTTTATACGATAAATTTTCCGTAAATTAATCGCAACAACTTTAAAAGCTCTAACTGGAATTTAAATTAAAAATTCATTAAATGTTTGACATATGTTTTCTAAAGAACA
Source organism: Caerostris darwini (assembly GCA_021605075.1). Classification (NCBI taxonomy): domain Eukaryota; kingdom Metazoa; phylum Arthropoda; class Arachnida; order Araneae; family Araneidae; genus Caerostris; species Caerostris darwini. Next base: position 131,044 of record BPLQ01015708.1, read on the forward strand.
TATATGATACCACATTGCATATGAAGGAAGATCTTGAAATTTAATGAATATAATAAGGATCCACCAAGTCTTCCCGAAATAAAATATAGCCAACGGGGAAACATTTCAAAAATAATAGATCCTCCTTTCAAGGATGGGTTGAAACTTATGTTAGACTTTGAACTTTGCACGTTTTTTCGTCCATTAAACTTTGGAACTAATAATGGGAGAGGGAGAAAGAGAAAATCGAGGGTACAGAATCGAGATAAGAGTTCCAGGCAGTACAGTATAGAAGAATGAACTGATTTGAACGAATAGGCTTAAACGAACTTAACTTGAATCTTATGTTAGACTTTGAACTTTCCCTTTTTTTCATCCGTTAGACTTTGGAACTGATAATGAGAAAGGGAGAAAGAAAAAGCTTAGGGTACAGAGAATCGAGCGTAGGGTTCCATGCAGTACGGAGGGTACAACAGTCGAGAGAAGAGTTCCAGGCAGTACGAAATGTGTACAGCAACAAACTGGCTTGAGCGAATTGGCTTAAGATTATTTTGTAAATAATGGTCATATAATTTTATTTTGTATGTTATGTGTTGTCTTAGCAAATTTTAATAAATATGCGAGCTACACTTTGCGTATTTATTTTAAGAAATAATTTAATTGTATCTATGAACAATATTGAATCAAGATCACACACATATACGACCAAAACTTTTACTAATATTCATCAATATCATGATGACTTGTTCGATTATAAAGAAATCTCCAATAATTTATAGAAAATTACACTTTCTTCAAACTATTTTAAATTGTGTACGTCAAATTATTTATATACTCTTATGAATAAGAACCAACATAAGTAATTTATCTAATTTTTATTTTTTATTTTGACAGCAAGTATTTTAAGAACTAAAATAAGAAGTATAGTAAGTATTTTAAGAACTAATTCACTTTTATTTGATTATTTTTTAAAATTTTATATAAATTAATTATTTATTTGATTTAAATGTGATTTAAAAATAGTTTCAATTGATATTAGGGCATCTCAGCTCTTGGCACAATGATGTAGTGTGGTGTAGTAGTTTCAATGGATAATGTATAGTTCAAGTATGCACTACGTATTTAATACAAATAAAATGAATAATTTGAAACATTCTGGGAAAAAGAACTTCTTTAAATTTTCTAAATAATGATACTATATAATACATTTTTTGCTTTATAGTTTAAGAAGGAATAATTGTACATTTTTCCAAAATAAAAAATGTGTTTTGTCAATCTTTTTATGTTTTCATAAACAATGCCTTTTCACCAATGTACATTTCTACACATTGACCGACAAACTCACGAAATTGTTTATTTTTATAATGAATAAAACACTTTGAGTAAACATAATATAACCAGCGTAATATAGTAATTATAAGTATATTTATTGTCTAAAACAGTAAACATCATATTAATAAAATATTATCATTTTAAATGAAAAGTTAACGCTTATTAAAACATATTGATTCATTTTCTATTCCACATTTATATTAAACTTTTAAAAATTATAACCTTGGTTTAAATTGTAATTAAAGAATATGCATTTATGAGCTACATTTAAACATTGAGATATTATTAGTAATTTTTTGTTTGTTTGCTTGAATAAAACTGACGCTCTTACATTTATTGAACGAAAGCTTTTTTTTTTCAGGAAATATTTTATCTAGAGTTTTCTAATAAAGCAGGAAAATTGAAATTGATACATCGTATCGAGAAACACAAACGAATAACACAATAATTACTTTCAATTAACACAAAAATGACGAGCAATACTTTAATTTTTATAAGCATCAAATGAAAACGAAATGAAATGTTAATTGCATATCATCTATTTTTTATCCTTACAGTGCACATTAGCAATAAAACAAAAGAATTGACAGGTAAGGGGTAAACGAAAGTTAATGAATTAATGTCCAAAACTTTTTTTTCCACTTTTCGTGAGACTTATCTGCATGGAAACGTATTACAATTCGAGAGATAGGAATTCCGGCAACTAACTGCATTAAATGACCGGAAAAAATGTTAATTTATGGTTGTGGTAATGAATTTTTTTAACATATCGGAGAATTAATAATATACATGACAAGTGTCATTAATAAATAAATGGGAAATGTATTCTGACAGGTAATAAAGTAAAGCGAACCAAAACATATGACAAATTATACATTTTAATTAACTAGGTAGTCTTAAATTAATTATACCCTTAACAAATGTTGAGTAAAATGTTTATTATTTATCTATCATTTAAACTGAATTCTTATTTGTATACTTTATTAATTAAAACAATTTATAATGAAAATAGATTTAAAATTCAAAATAATACCTAAAACAAACTCTCATTTTATCACCCGTGGTAGAACTACATAAAAGTAAAACGTGGCATACATAAAATAAACAATAAACTCGTGGTGTACATAAAAGTTATATACTGAAACATCCAAATCTAATAAATAAAAGTATATTTATAACAATATAATATTTGAAAAGAACTGAAGAAATAAAAATATGTTTTGATAAAATAATTCTTATGTAGCTCGGTTTGTTAGTCGACATAAAAAACACACATACATAAGCGCACTAATGTACAACAATAACAAAACACAAAATAAAATAGTATTACATAACATTTACTAATTTCAAAATTGCAAAAGAGAACTTAACTATTTAAAAATAGACATCATTGATTATTATTATTTCTAATAAACATTTATGTGATAGAAGTTCACTTTTAAAAAATGTTTTACCTACATTTAAAATAAAAACTTTTAATTGTTTGTACTTTATATTTTAATGAGAAATACTTTATATTTTTCTAAAATAAAAAAAAAGATGTTTAGTCAATCTTTTCAAGTTTTATAAACAATGTATTTACATTTCTATATATTAGCCCATGAACTCACGAAATTGTTTATTTTTATAATGACTAAAACATTTTGAGTAAACGCTATATAACGCTAACCATATATGTAATATAATAATTGTAACTGTATTTTTGTTAAACAGTAAACATCACATTAATAAAATATTATAATTTTAAATGAAAAGTTAACGTTTATTAAAGCATTTTGATTCATTTTCTATTCCACATTTATATTAAACTTTTAAAAATTATAACCTTGGTTTAAATTGTAATTAAAGAATATGCATTTATGTGTCACATTTAAACATTGAGAAATTATTAGTAATTTTTTTTGTTGGCTTAAATAAAACTGACGCTTTTACATTTATTGGATAAAAGCCTTTTTTTTAGGAAATATTTTATCTAGAGTTTTCTAATAAAGTAGAAAAATCGAAATTGATACATCGTATCGAGAAACACAAACGAATAACACAATAATTACTTTCAATTAATACATAAAAATGAAGCAATACTTTTATTTTTACAAGTATCAAATGAAAATGAAATGAAATGTTAATTGCATATCATCTATTTTTTATCCTTACAGTGCACATTAGCAATAAAACAAAAGAATTGACAGGTAAGGGGTAAACGAAAGTTAATGAATTAATGTCCAAAACTTTTTTTTTCATTTTTCGTGAGGCTTATCTGCATGGAAATGTATTAGAATTCGAGAGATAGGAATTCCGGGCAACTAACTGCATTAAATGACCGGAAAAAATGTTAATTTATGGTTGTGATAATGAGTTTTTTTAACATATCGGAGAATTCAATAATATACATGACAAGTGTCGTTAATAAATAAATGGGAAATGTATTCTGACAGGTAAAAAAGTAAAGCGAACCAAAACATATGACAAATTATACATTTTAATTAACTAGGTAGTCTTAAATTAATTATACCCTTAACAAATGAGTAAAAAATGTTGAGTAAAATGTTTATTATTTATCTATCATTTAAGATGAATTCATATTTATATACTTTATTAATTAAAAAAATTGATATTGAAAGCAGATTTAAAATTCAAAATAATACCTAAAACAATCCAGTGATTGGGCTAATTAAAAGTAAAATGTGGTGGTATACATAAAATGAAAACATTGTAAACTCACGGTGTGCATAAAAATAACATTAAAATATCCGAAATCTTATAAAATATAAAATAATTATTATATAATAGTTAAAAAAAACTGAATAAATAAAATTAACTATTGATAAAAGAATTCTTATATAGCTCGGTTTGCTAGTCGACATAAAAAAACACATATACATAAGCGCAATAGCAAAACAGAAAATAAAATATTATTACTAAACAGTTACAAATCAAAAATTGTAAAAGGGAATTTGACTATTGAAAATATATATCATTGATTACAATTTCTAATAATTTTTTTAAAATGAATTTCTATCGCATGTTTTAGTAACATTGCAAAACTTTTTTTAAGCTATATATATATATATATATATATATATATAAAACTTTAATGAGCTATATTTATAAACTATGAAATATAGTGGTAACTTCTTCAGAAGTTTTAAATAAAATATTACGATTAATTAATCATATGAATAATTAAAGATTATTATGTATGTTAATATTTACAAAATTTTAAAATTCAATTTTTAAAACTTTTTATGAGGCTTTAAACATTATTTGTTTAATGAAGAGTTAATAATAAATCACTCTTAATTCTTGTACAGTTCTATCACAATGAAATTATAAATACAGTATATAGTTTACTGCACTGCAGTTATGAAAAATATCTAAAATGATACATTGATTTCAATTCAAAATAATGAAATTTCAAAAATGTTTTAAATAAATTATTTTAATTTTCGAAAAGCTTTAGGTGGTAATCTTTAAGATCTGAAAATATAACATATTTTCTTATTAATTATTCATATAATTAAAATATCATGTGTCATTTGATGAAAAAAAAAATAACACGATATTTTTGTGATTTAAAATAATGATGATATTATGATTTGAAATAAATATCCATCAAAAAAATAACCTTAATGAGCTCAATTTATTTAAGTGGTATCGTTTGCAAAAAAAATAAACAATTTGGAAAAATATGAAATATTATTTCTAGATGGAAAAGTTAAAGAATATTTTATAACTTCACTTTTTATTGAAAATAATTCCAATAAACGTCGATGCTGAATACACATTAGAGCTTTCAGCTTTGATATTTTGCTATGAAGCTTATTGATCAATTTACAATTAAAATACCAATTAACTGATGCCATCGCAAGTTGGAACAAATACCCATAGACGTCTGAGCAGCTCATCTTCTGAATCCTTTTTTCCCTAAAATCTAATATAGAATCGCATCGGCTAACGAATTTATCGTGTTTATCTCAATCAGAAACTTATTAATATTCGGTGCTGTCAGACATGATATACTTCGAAAAAGCTTCCACTACATCAAACGCTTATAATATTAATTAATAATTTTCTTTTCAACACTAGAATTCAACACTTATTCTGTTCTAAAATAAAATAAAATTTTATATTTTACAATAAAAATATATATTTCAGGGTTTTTTTTATATTGAATATATTAAATTTTATCTATCTCCAGTTAAATGAATACTAATATCTCCTGTTAAGTTAATGCCTACTAGCAAACATGCCCTGGCATCATATAGGTTAAATTAAAATAATATTAAAAATGCGTTTTGTAATACATTCTGCCTAGAAAATTCTTAAAAATTACAAAATTTGTATTTAAAAAAGTTTGAAAAGAATACTTAATGTATTTTAATTGGATTCGATTATTTTATTCGCCATGTAATAAAAAATAAAAAATGATTAATTTATCCCACACAAATAAATAAAATTATTAAATCATAAATAGGAAAAGAACCATATGACACGAGAAGTAAATAAACTTTAATAAATAAATAAATACTTAGATGGAATAGAAAAATATTACATTTAAAAAAAGTGACGATATTAAATCTCTGAATGAAACTTCGAAAGTAAAAATAAACTATAAATAATATTTGAAATTAATAAAAATCATCGTATTGCAAAAAGAAAAATCTATTTATTAAATATTCTAATACAATTTTTGTAATATATTTTATGAATACATAATTAAAATTATTGATTCGTTATTAAAATAATGAGTTATTCGAATTAATTCAAATTATCATAAGTTTTTTTTTAAAAAAATGTCACCAATTAATAATTATATGATAATTTGAATATTACTTCCTTATCATCAAATTCTTTCATTTTAATTCGATTTAACTATCTTCATTAATTCTACTTATCACAATTTCCTAATTAAATTAGTTTCAGTTGAATATTGAAAAATTACCTTATTAAAAGAATAAAAATGATAAATAATTAATGTTTTATTCAAAGTCAATTAAAAAAAAAAAAAAAAATGTTAATTAAACCGCAAATAGGTTTTCAAATAGGTGTTAATTAAACCGCGGTCATGTAAAAAAATCATTCCACTTTCGCCAATAAGCAACACATAATCAGTGCAAAAAAAGAAAAATCCGTCTTTTTCTATCCTAACACACACTCTTATTAATTCGAAGTACATACATTAAAAAAAACAATACTTAATAGAACTAAATTGGATTATAGCTTATTAGTTTATTTGATGAAGTTAAAAAGCAATTAACAATTCCATTGCTAGCTATTTGATGGCATCAGTTTAAAAAAATTAAGACGCCTACAAAAAAATTACGTCATTTTATTGGGTCTGAAAATATTTTAACCAATCATTCAGTATAGGAAGATGTCATTAAATATTTTATTAATGATATAATATTTAAATGATATATAATTGTGATAAAACAATAATAAAGCTGCGCAATTATAACTATTTAAACAAACAATTTGAATAATATTTGTTTACATATGTTTTTCAATGAAAACAAGCAATCTTTCTTGCTTTCTTTCTTAGTAATCATATCAAGATGAATAATATATTATTCGGTTAATGATTGAAACGATTGTAATATTAATTCAGGTAATTTTCTATAATTAAAAAAAATTAAGAATATTTTCTCAGAAAATTGCTAGTATATTATATTTCGTACGCTGAATCGATTGCGTGAAAAATCTCTGTTTCCGTAATAGAAAAATTTCGTGTTAGAGATTAATTATTCATGTTAATTAATTTTGTTAATCAACTGCATTGTACCACATGTTAGTTCTCACCAAGCTATTTCCAACGATAACATTTATGTAAATATGTAATCTAATGATGATAACAAAAGTTATTAATGGTGTACCTTTTTTTTTTGTCTACTGTACTTAATGTATGCTGTAATGCTACACAATATGCAATGACGGAATGCTAATATTGATTTTAATGTATACTGAAACAAATGTTGTTTTATACAAATTAGTCGTTTTCTTCTAAAATTAGATTTCAGTTTCTTCTGCGTTATTTAGAAATACGGTTAAAGATAATAAAACACGTTTCTCTGTTTCCGTAATGGAAAAATTTCAAGTTAGTGAATAATTAATCATGTTAATTATTTTTGTTAATCAACTGCATTGAACCACATATTAGATCTCTTCAAGCTATTTCCAACGATAACATTTATGTAAATATGTAATCTAATAATGATAACAAAGTTATTAATGGTGTACCTTACTTTTTTTGGCCTACTATACCTTAATGTAAGTTGTAATGCTGCACGATAAGCAATGGTTCAATGTAAATATTGATTGCAATATATACTGATGCAAATATTGTTGATTTTCACAAATGCTAGTCGTTTCCTTCTAAAATTACATTTCAGGCTCATCTGAAAAGAACATATTTAGAAACACGGTTAAAGTTAATAAAACACATTTAAGCTCCTAACATTAGTGAAATGAAAATGGTCTCTCAGCGTACAGTAGTTATTTAGCAGTCTGAATTTTAATTGTGGAAAGTTAAATTATAAACCAACAACATACAAAATAAACAATAAGTTTAGGGAACAAACAGAACAAAGTAATGAAGCATAGGATTATTTTATCAATTCTAGAATAAAATTAGACATTAAAATTAAAAATAAAAAAAATAAAAATTCTGAAAGAAAAGAATTGATTTAATGAAACTCTGAATATTTAATAAAAAGTAATTAAGTAATTTTCTTTTCTAAAAGGAGCACCATTATCCATGTCATTTCTTAATGGTTTCAACTTGTCGGCGAAAGTTGACAGCAGCGTCTTTGTTGTTTTTTAACGCACAACACAGCTCAATTATTATTCTGCGAGAAATATGTTTTTTCGTCATCTTTAATTACTCGCATATTGTTCACATTAGAATAAAACCATTTTTCTTTTGAAAAATTGTTCATATATATAACTAATTGTATTTTCATAAACATAAAAATTTTTGACACACACACATCTAATGAATAATTTATCGTATGTTTTGATTTTAAAAAAGGAAGTATTTGTGGTTTTTCATTTTAAAGTAGTTGTTTATAAATTTATTAGTAATTAAAGTCACGCTATCCACAGTAAGGTAAAAAGTGATACAATGTTTCTGAATATATCTGCATGGTATCAGCCAGTAAAATTTAAAAAAATTCATTTCCCAAAAATAAATAAATCTTTTATTATATAAACAAATTATTCAAAATAATATTATTAGAAAATCAAACAAACTTGTCGGATATATATTTTGCAATGCAAAATAAATTGTTTTATCTGCATTTTGCATCAAAAACATGCTAACGTAATCAAAATTATATGATAGAAATACTCCATCCATCAATCAAAGCTAATTGTGTTTTCATAAACATAAGGTTTTTTGACACACACATCCAATGAATAATTTATCGTGTGTTTTGATTTTAAAGAAGGAAGTATTTGTGTTTTTCCTTTTACAGTAATTGCTTATAAATATATACATAAATAGTCACATCTACAGTAAGGTTAAAAGTGATGCAATGTTTCTGTATATATCTACATAGAATCAACCACTAAATTAATAAAAAAAATTTTTTTTTCTTATATAAATTAATTATTCACAATAATACTATTAAAAACACACAAACTGGCTGGATATACATTGCAATGCAAAAGAACTTGTCTTAACTGCATTTTGTATCAAAAATAGGCTCACAATTTATGATCGAAATACTCCATAGATGAATCACTTTTGTTGATTGTAAATGTAAGAGGAAATAAAACTTCTTTTCAGACCTTTAGAAACATATAACTTACATTCACTTTCTGTCTAGGAAAAACTAGTCCCAGTCAGACATTTTTCACAATTATCACCCAGAATTTTTTATTTTCAGTATAGTGTCTGTAACTCCCCTCATTAGCAGTAATAAAATTTGTGATTAACCGTTCGTTAATTGTGCCTATTACCATGAGATTACAAATTCAGATACATATAAATTAAATAAATATCAATATAGTTCAATGTACATTTAAATACATGAAATGTTTTTTTTAAAATATCAGATATCTATTTGATAACGTATTTTAACACGCTATAATGCATTCTATAACGCTACTCGTAGAACAAGTTTTAGTTGATTTTATCTAATTTTAACAGCGATTTCATATTCTGATAATTTATTACTATCTAAAATTTATTTTTTTCAATTCTTGTTATCACTATTAAAAATATATATTCAAGTATATATTCCCTTCAGAAATACTAATGCATTATTATTATAACAAATTAATTTATCAATATTACTAGTACCTATCACTTAGTTGCATACATGCATATTATACACAGGCAGTGTAAGGTCTCTTTTTATACGATGAATACTTCTACAGAAAAATGCATCGCATAAAAAAAGATTTGCTTATCTTGAAAAATTAGGAATTTGTTCTATTATATCTTTAAAAACACATAAAACCAAACACAAGAGTAAAACACGTGTAAAAAAGTAAAACACGCTTACAAGAATAAAAAAGTTTCCAAATAAAAAAGTTGCTAAAAATTTCCTTTAAAATTCTGAAAGAAATTTTGATAAAATCTTAAAATAAAAGAAACTCAAGATAATGCAACAAAGACTTGTATCATATATCATGTCCAAATTAAAAAACCTCACTTTTATAGCAAAATGGATAGGTAGAAACATTGTATCTCCCTAGCATCAAAAGAATCAACAAAATTCAAATGCAGTAGAAAATATTAAATTTTTTTTTTTGTTAATAACAATATTGTTATTATTAGTTTTATTTATTTATTAAGTGTTTTTTTATTGAATTTTTTTTTTTATCATTTTACGTTATTTTATATCATTAATAAAATTGATTTTACTTATTTTGATTCTTTTAATTTAATTTAATTTATTAATTGTTTTTTATTGAAATTTATGCTATTTTTACAACATTGGTTAACTAAAACATTTGTTCAATAATTAATAATATATAATGAATAATTAATGATATATTAATTTTATGGATGTGATGATTAGTCATTTATGATAACATGTTGAAAACATGAAGAAAACTTTCAATGAAACACGATTTTTTCATGCTGTATATATATATATATATATGATCTTAATAAAAATATTTGAATGTTTTTCGTAGAAATTTCTGAACCACATTACAAACCACACAACTTCGAAATCACAAAAAAAAGTGACCTTATAGTATCTTTATAATATTAATAATAATAATATATAACAAGTACAATAACTAATAATAATATATACAATTCCTACTCTTTTTTTCACTCTATTGCAGAAAGTCCTTCATAATTAATTTTCATTCATTTGTTTAAGTTTATCTGGCGCCATCTATTGGTAGATATGCGCAACTTAAATCTAAAAACAACCAAAATTAATTAATTAAATTTAATTACTGAATTAATATTTGAAAAAACTGTATTAACATATAGTGTCATCCACTACAAGTTAAAAAAAAGTATTTGAACTTGAGTGGATGAATAAAAAGTAATTTATTAACGATTGAAAATTTGAACAAGACATATATAGGGAGAGGGTGCGCTAATAGAAGGAATTGAATAATATGAAATTCGCAATAATAACGAAAGTACATCGACAGAAAATAAAATACGTTCTTTAAAAATTAGTCATTATTCACACTACTAAAATAATAATAATTACTGTAGCATCCATAAAATTGAATACATGATAAATCATTAATCAAAATCTCTTTTACACCAAAATAGTGACATTGTACTACCAATACCAAAATAATGACGTTAAGAATATCTCGCATTTTTATTTATACAATTAAATATTTACAGAAAGACTTAGCGCTCGTAAATAGGTCTCAAAATGTGTCATCAGTATTTTCTTTTCTACATAAAGCTTTAATTATCAAGTAATTCATCCGTCCATCTTCATTAATTATTCATGATAAGCCTCATTAGTAAATCTTTGGTATATCACATTTGCATGTCATAATTAAAAGAGGATTATCACACAATCATGAGAATTAAAGCCATGCAATATGGATGCAAATAAGGTAATGAATCCCATGCATCACAAATCATTAAAAATGACAAGAAACGTTTTGCTTGGATGTTCCTTTTAATTGATGTATTAACACATTAAATTTTAAAATGATGTCTACAGTAGTACAAAAATTATCTAAAACTATGTTTGACAGTAATTTCTTAAGTTACAAGTTGTCCCTCTAATGATAAAAACGAATGATAGATTTTCTAAATTTAAACTTGTTAACTATGTAAGAATTATTAAAATTAGTTGGCTCAATTTTTATTAATCTTTTTTAATATTTATAAAATCAGCTTGTATTTTTTTTAAATAAGTTGTTGGTATTTTTTTTTTCTCATACAAGGTATATTAAGTATTCATAATATCCAGATAGATGATTTATTAGGTTAAAATATCTTGTAAAAGTTATTATATTTCTATGGAAATAGTTCATTAAAAATTATATAAATTGTTTACATTTCATCTCAAATACATTTTAGATGTATGTACCTAAGATTTTGAAAGAAATTTATCATTTGTGCAATAAACAAGTTATATAAAAAAAAATCTTTAAGTCAATTTCTACTTTTTTTTTCTCTATATCGCAGAGAGTTCTTTTTAAATAATTTTCATTCATTTTTTTTAAATTCATCTGCCGCCATCTATTATAGCCAGATATGCAATTTAAATCTAAAAAACACTAAAATTAGTTAATTAAATATAATTACCGAATTAATATTTAAAAAAAACTGTATTAACATCAAGTGTTATCCCCTCCAAGTTAAAATAAAATTTATTTGAACTTGAGTGGATGAATAAAAAGTATTTTATTAACGACTGAAAATTTGAACAAGATATATATAGGGAGAGTGTGAGCTAATAGAAGGAATTGAAAAAATAAATTCAAACAATAGAATGTAATCCATTATTATTTTCTTTTATAAACATTTAGATCTCGTTTTAAGACACAAATACATATTGCTATATTTACAGCATTATTTGAAATAAATAAAGTATGTATAAAAAGTATACTTTTGCTAAAGAAATCATACTTTTGAATGGGTATACCATTAATAAAGTGAGTTATTTATTATTATCTATGACAATAAATTTAAAACCAATAAAATCTTATTCAACCATACGAAGTTGATTTCCAAATAAAGGTTCAGAAGTTTAACTATAGATCAATGGAGCTATTGAATTCTAGTCAACGAGTCCCAATGTTGTGATATGTATTTTATTACAAAAGCTCTGAATCATTGCTAACTATATTGCTGCTATATAACATTGCTTGTGAGTTATTTATTATTATCTATGACAATAAATTTAAAACCAATAAAATCTTATTCAACCATACGAAGTCGATTTCCAAATAAAGGTTCAGAAGTTTAACTATAGATCAATGGAGCTATTGAATTCTAGTCAACGAGTCCCAATGTTGTGATATGTATTTTATTACAAAAGCTCTGAATCATTGCTAACTATATTGCTGCTATATAACATTGCTTGTGAGTTATTTATTATTATCTATGACAATAAATTTAAAACCAATAAAATCTTATTCAACCATACGAAGTTGATTTCCAAATAAAGGTTCAGAAGTTTAACTATAGATCAATGGAGCTATTGAATTCTAGTCAACGAGTCCCAATGTTGTCATATATATTTTATTACAAAAGCTCTGAATCATTGCTAACTATATTGCTGCTATATAACATTGCTTGTGAGTTATTTATTATTATCTATGACAGTAAATTTAAAACCAATAAAATCTTATTCAACCATACGAAGTTGATTTCCAAATAAAGGTTCAGAAGTTTAACTATAGATCAATGGAGCTATTGAATTCTAGTCAACGAGTCCCAATGTTGTCATATATATTTTATTACAAAAGCTCTGAATCATTGCTAACTATATTGCTGCTATATAACATTGCTTGTGAGTTATTTATTATTATCTATGACAGTAAATTTAAAACCAATAAAATCTTATTCAACCATACGAAGTTGATTTCCAAATAAAGGTTCAGAAGTTTAACTATAGATCAATGGAGCTATTGAATTCTAGTCAACGAGTCCCAATGTTGTCATATATATTTTATTACAAAAGCTCTGAATCATTGCTAACTATATTGCTGCTATATAACATTGCTTGTGAGTTATTTATTATTATCTATGACAGTAAATTTAAAACCAATAAAATCTTATTCAACCATACGAAGTTGATTTCCAAATAAAGGTTCAGAAGTTTAACTATAGATCAATGGAGCTATTGAATTCTAGTCAACGAGTCCCAATGTTGTCATATATATTTTATTACAAAAGCTCTGAATCATTGCTAACTATATTGCTGCTATATAACATTGCTTGTGAGTTATTTATTATTATCTATGACAGTAAATTTAAAACCAATAAAATCTTATTCAACCATACGAAGTTGATTTCCAAATAAAGGTTCAGAAGTTTAACTATAGATCAATGGAGCTATTGAATTCTAGTCAACGAGTCCCAATGTTGTCATATATATTTTATTACAAAAGCTCTGAATCATTGCTAACTATATTGCTGCTATATAACATTGCTTGTGAGTTATTTATTATTATCTATGACAGTAAATTTAAAACCAATAAAATCTTATTCAACCATACGAAGTTGATTTCCAAATAAAGGTTCAGAAGTTTAACTATAGATCAATGGAGCTATTGAATTCTAGTCAACGAGTCCCAATGTTGTCATATATATTTTATTACAAAAGCTCTGAATCATTGCTAACTATATTGCTGCTATATAACATTGCTTGTGAGTTATTTATTATTATCTATGACAGTAAATTTAAAACCAATAAAATCTTATTCAACCATACGAAGTTGATTTCCAAATAAAGGTTCAGAAGTTTAACTATAGATCAATGGAGCTATTGAATTCTAGTCAACGAGTCCCAATGTTGTGATATATATTTTATTACAAAAACTCTGAATCATTGCTAACTATATAGCAGATATATAGATGTAACCTGAAACATCTAATCTTCATTTCAAATAAAATTATTTTTTTTTAAATCGTTTAAGTGAAATATCTGTACCTAACGAAAGTAAACATTTCAACCAATATATCTGGAAGGGTACAAAATTGCATTATATTGGGGTCCCCGCAGCAAACTATCATATAACACTATTTTTTCCAATGATTAAAATAAAAAAAAATCCTATTTATGAAGGCCATTTGTTTTAATGTAGGAAATATTAGTTAATATATTTAGGAAATATATTTATATTATATAATTATTCGTAATAAAGGTTATATATTTATTAAGTTATTTTTTCAACATCAACAATAGCACGACAGCCCAGAGAGGGCCAAGGCTTTCCTTTGAAGAGATTTTCATGCATTCCTCTGAGTGACGATGGCCCTACAATTCTTAACCTTTAGTACAGCAAGATCTTTTTCAACTGCGTCTGTCTATCGCAAATTGGGTCGTCCTCTTGCTCTTTGTCCCTGTGGCTTTACCAAAACGAACCATTTTTCAGGTTTAAATCATTCATTCTAAATATATGGGCAGCCCAGTTTAATCTACTGATCTTAATCAATTTTATAAAATCTGAATCTTTATAGTATTTATAAATCTCTACTTTGTACCGTCTTCTTCAACAATCACTTTCCTTAACACCTCCAAGAATATCTCTTAAAATCTCCCGCTCAAATATACCCAATGTGTCTCATCAGATCTTGCCAAAGTCCAAGTTTCAGAGCCATTGACCAAAATAGGTCTAATAAGAGTTTTATATAACAAGAATTTAGTTTTTCTGCTTATGAACTGCGATGACATTTTTTAGGTTATACATTTGTTAGATTTATTATGTTATATCGGTTAGGTTATTTATTAGGTTATATATTTATTAATGTAGAATATTAGTTAATATATTAGGAAATATATTTTTGCAATTTTCTTTAAACTATTGGAAAACTATTTTAATCATTAAGAAAAGAAAAATCTCAATATACTTAGAAAAAAAATCACCATTAAAAATATTTTACATTTTTAAAAACTATTTGAATAATTCAATTACATTAAATTTATACAATAGTTTTACATTTAAAAAAGTGCATGATTTATTTTTCATACGTTACAGTGTCTCTTATAACATTAATTTGAGTACATTTTTCAAAAAAGGGGAACTGGCAAGTTATTTTTTAGACGGATGGGAGCACTTAATTTTAAGAAAATAATTTATGCCTGAAGAAGTTTCATTCGCTTCTTAGATGAAATAATTTTCATTCCTATTTACGTTTGGATGATTTCTTCTAAGTGCATGAAATTATTTTTCAAGAATTACTTTGTTGATTCAATATAAAACTCTTACGATAAAAAATAATATAAATGCCACAAAATTCAGAAAAAAATATTTTTATGCTTAACTTCAACTTAAAGTAATCTAACTTAAAGTAATATTTTTCTTTATACTCGCAGAAAGTTAATGTAATTTTCTTAGCTGGTAAAATTCGACAGACTTTCAAAACTGTTTGAATAAAGATATATATTTTAAAAATTGAAAAATAACTTAAGCATTATTATTAGATTTGAATATTTTGCTTATTGAATTTGATGGATGCTCTTATATAATAATTAACTTTATTTTGAATGGTATCTTGTGGGATTTAATATATAACATAAACAGAAAAATCAAAGTTTTTTTTTTTTTTTTGACATTGAAATAAAATATTATATTCATGACTTGAAAAAGATTCTCATACAAGAAATTAGGAAAGAAAAGATGATTCCTAGAAAAAAAATCAAAGATTTATTGAACTTGAAGTCAGAAATCATATTTGGGTTTATTCATATATTTAAATATTTATTTTATTTTACAAATTTTGAACTTTTTATAATTTTTAAAGTTTTCTTCAACTGTATTTAATAAATGAAAATTTAAATTAATTACTAAATTTAGTTATTTGATTCTTTTTGTATGATTAAATATAATTGATTATTACCGTAAAGAACTATAATAAAAAAACATATTTTATATTTCTTTATTTATAGTATAATATTAAAGAGTATGACATGATTTGTTCATAAACCAATTTGTAAACGATTGTAATTAATACATTAAGATTAGAAAGCATATTTTATTACTACTACCATTATTATTATTATTATTATTATTGTATTTCCCCAAAAATAAATATTAATAATAGTAAAATAGCATATGGCATATATCTCCAAAAGTTTTCATTATGTAATATAACAGTTTTTTTTATAATGAAAAAGTTAATTTTTTTTAATTCTAAAAATATTTTACTTAACAGTAAAAGCCTGATACAGGTTGAACAGAAAAAATTTATATAAAAATGTATTTGACTTTGTATTAATGTTTCGTTTTTATAAAATCCTCTTTTTTCCCAGAAAATATATATTAAAAATTATAAAAGCTAGTTCATATATGATAAAAACATTGTATTTAACAATTCATGTTTAAATGCTGCTAACATTTAGAACTATTATTATTTTAATGAAATTCAAAACAATAGTTAAATTGATATTAAATAATTTTAACATGATAAAAGAAATTATTCAAAATAATAATAAAAATATTAATACATTAAAAAAAAAATTATATTTTTAAAAACTATTTGACTAATTCGATTACATTAAATTTTTACAATAGTTACATTTGAAAAAGTGTATGATTTATATTTCATATTTTACAGTGTCTCCTATAACATTAATTTGAGTAAATTAAAAAAAAGTGTATTGCTAAGTTATTTCTTAGATGGATGGGAGCACTTAATTTTAAGAAAATAATTTATGCCTGAAGAAGTTTCATTCGCTTCTAAGATGAAATAATTTTCATTCCTCTTTACGTTTGGATGATTTCTTCTAAGTGCATGAAATTATTTTTTCAAGAATTACTTTGTTGATTCAATATGAAACTCTCAGAATAAAAAATAATATAATACCACAAAATTCAGAGAAAAAATATTTTTGTGCTTAACTTCAACTTAAAGTAATCTAACTTAAAGTAATATTTTTCTTTATACTTGCAGAAAGTTAATGTGATTTTCTTCGCTAGTAAAATTCGACAGACTTTCTAAACTCTTCGAATAAAGATATATATTTTAAAAACTGAAAAAAACTTTAGAAATATTATTAGATTTTAATATTTTGCTTATTGAATTTGATGGATACTCTTATATAATAATTGACTTTATTTTGAATGGTATCTTGTGGGATTTAATATATAACATAAACAAAAAAATTAAATTCCTTTTTTTTTTGACATTGAAATAAACTATTACATTCATTCAGATTCTCATACAAGAAATCAGGAAAGCAAAGTTGAATTTCTAGAAATAAAATTCTGAGATTTATTGAATTTAAAGTCTGAAATCATATTTGGATTTATTCATATATTTATATTTAAATATTTGTTTTTTTTACAATTTTTGAACTTTGATATGTATTAGTAATGTTTTTTTCAAATGTATTTAATAAACAAAAATTTAAATTAATTACTGAATTTAGTTATTTGATTCTTTTTATATGATTAAATATAATTGATTACCATAAAGTATTATTATACGAAAACGTATTTTTTTATTTGTAATATAATATTTAAGATATGATTTGTTCATGAAGTAAATTTTAAACAATTTCAATTAATATATTAATAATAGAAAACATATTTTATTATGTTTATTGAATTTCCCCAAAAAATATATTTTTGTAGTAATAAAATGATATATTAGATTATGAAAACTGTTGGACATATAATAATTTTATTATAATTAAAAAAATTATTATTTTAAAATTCTAAAAATATTTATTAAATAGTAAAGGCATGTAAAAAATGAACAAAACAATTGATGTAAAAATATATGTGTCTTTGTATTACAATTTAATTTTTAATAAAAAAATCTTTTTTCGCCCTAGAAACATGCATATTGCGATATAATATAAGTAAAATTTAATTTAATGAAAATAATAGTTAATTTTATATTAAATAATTTGAACATGATAAACAATATCACTATTCAAAATAATAATAACACACATAAATGGATTAGTTAATCCTATTTTATTTTATAAAAAATAAATTGATGATATTTCATCATATTGTATTTATTTCAGATTTATCTGAAAATTAATAAAATCTAATAAGAAAAAATAGCATATTCGATTTAAACAATCAAATCGTATACTCACTTCAAAATACTTGATATATACATATATTATTTAAAAACAATTAGTTTATTTCGATAATTTTGTTTATTTTGATGTGCTGGCAACGACAATATTTCTAGCAATCTTGTTTCTAATTTTTTTCATATTATAAAATTTTATTTAGTTGCCAGGCATTAATCACGTAATAAATCTTTTCAGGTATATCGAAAAAATTACACTTAAATACAAAAAATATGTTTCAATCTAAAAGAGCATTGCTTTTAAAACTTGTTTAATAATAAAAAAAAAATTAAAAATTTATACTTATAGTAAAATTTTTTAAAGTATTCTTAAAGTAACCATTTTGGTTCATTAAATTTTTCATATATATAAATCTGCTAACATGTAATAATTATAATATTTTTGTGTGTTATAAAGTAAGCAATAATGCACTTCCATTTCAGAAATATAATAGGCAAAAGCACTTAAGGTAGGTTTATTTTTACTGAAAGTTCAATGATAGCTGCTCTTAAAAACCGTAAAATAAATGTAAATTATAACAATTAATTAATTATTGTTTCAACATTGTTAGTTTTTATAATAAATGAAATTGATATTAAAAGTAGTTTATTTAATATTAATGTTAAATATTCCAAATTTTAAAACAAAGGTTTCCAATTTTTATAAAAATTCTATTACATGTTTGTTTTATTAAAAAATTTTTTTAATGTGATACTGATATTTTGCAGACTAAAAACAAATATACTTAATATGAAAATGTTCTTTGTAAAACAGTTGCAGATATATTTGTGTATGAAATATTTAAGGTTATTTCAAATAAAAAAAATCCCATTTTGGTTTTATTTGAAATATATTACATAATATAATTTACTTCTTGAATTTTGTATATTACAAATGCCTAATGCAAATTGATGTTCATAATTTCAGTCCTAAGGAATATAAATAAAAAAAAAAGATTTGTTGGTCTTCCAAATATCTAGTCTCTTCTATAGTTATTAAATTGTAATTTATATTTTCAAACATTATTCAAGGATTCTAATTTTGAAATATGAGCATGTAGCATAACGATGCTTCTTACAAATTCAAAAATCCGAAAACAAAATATGTGCACGAAATATTCACATAATCTTACGTTATTAATTATATAGAACTTAGATTAAAATAATGATTATATCATATAACATTTTTTTCTTTTGCTCTGATACCCCTAGGGAAATAAATAACTTTCATTCGAAAATAATTCTGGTCTAGTGAACTAGTAAAGATAATTTCCGATAATAAAGCCTGTTCCAAACACAAAGAAGGATTCGTTTGAAGGGATGAAATATCTGCTCTTTGATAAAGATCTTGAAACTTTTGATTAAACCTTAGTTCGTTGCACATTTAAGAGAAGTTGGATGAAGCATTAATTCTTTTCGCCCATGGGACACATATATATCTGCTTTTAAAATAGCAATCATGTACGTAAACCAGAATAATTTAGATATTTTTTCTCATTATCTGAATAACGTATTTTGATAATTTTATTATTAGAGAGTTTAGGGTAATGTCAAAAGAATATGTGAAAAGAGAAAAGTATGTTCGGTGACATACTCAAAACCCTTATAACAGGTTTATGAGTAGAATATTATATTGCTATATTTTTATGGGGTAATATTAATTTCTTTATATTTTCATATTAATATTGTTACTATTATGTATATAATAAAGTTTCGAAACAAAAACTGTAGCCGTGCTTCCTCCTACACATTGACGAGAGAACCTCCTATGATACTCAGGAGAAATTGACAGTTGACTTACAGACTCTTACTCGGAGAGGAAGTATGTTTCGCTCATCCAGTGCGTACCTGAATATCAGGTTTTCGGTCTAGAAGTGAAATCCTTCCACGAATCTATATTTATCTTTCTTTAAATGTGTTAAATATTGTCTGTCTCTAATTGTTTGTTTGCGGTGTTTGTGCGAGTGTAAATAAAACTGTAATCTCCAACTTGTGTCTCAAGTCAAACCCAACCACACCCAGTTATAATCCAGCTTCACACTAAAAAATTTTGAATTCTAAAAAAAAATGTGAATCGTCACATGTGTATCATGAAATTCTCGGAAAGACTATGTTTTCTTACATAACAACGTTATTTTATCGTAATTTAATAATATTATTTGTTAAATAACAATTAATTAATTACTTAATATTGCTATTTAATTTTAATATTTCAATCAAATATTCAAATTTTTAAAAAATTACTATTAAAATAAAAATAATTACTTCATCTAAAAGTTTAATTGCAATACACTAATGACTTTCATATATTGCATTAAATAGGTAAAACTCATTTATTCCATTTTATTTTATTTTTCTTCTTAATAAATAAAACTTATAAAAGCTTAAAAAACAATTTCTTTCAATCTATTATCATTAAATTACGTAAAAATATTAAAAGATTTAATTTATTATTACAACAAACAAAAGTTTCCTTCAATTCCCAATAATTATTTCAGTTCCTTCTATTAGCTCACACTCTCCCTATATATATCTTGCTCAAATTTTCAATCGTTAATAAAATACTTTTTATTCATTCACTCAAGTTCAAATACATTTTTTTTGAACTTGTAGTGGATGACACTTGATGTTAATACAGTTTTTTCAAATATTAATTCAGTAATTAAATTTAATTAATTAATTAGAGTTTTTTTTAGATTTAAGTTGCATATATCTATCAATAGATGGCGCCAGATAAACTTTAAAAAATAAATGAAATTTTTTAATAATGGACTTTCTGCAATATAGTGAAAAAAAAAGTAGGAATTGACTTCAAATTTTTTTTTTATATTACTTGTTTTTAATTGACATTCACAATTTTTATTTTTATTTATTAAAACACAAGACTTCAAAAAGCAAATAAAGTAAATCCAAAATAATATTTTTAAATAACAAAGGTTTATTTAATGCAGTTTATTTATTTGTTAACATTTTATGTTTAATATATAACACTAGTTTTAGTTGCCAACGGCCGTACCATGCTGAATATACCGGTTCTCGTTAGATCACCGAAGTCAAGCATCATTGGGCGCGATCAGTACTTGGGTGGGTGACCACCTGGGAACACTGCGTGCCGTTGGCAAATTTGGGACCTGAATGGCCGAGTGTCTAGCGCTCTGGCGCTCGGTGCCACAGGTTTCGGGTTCGAATCCCGGCGGTGCCATGGATGTTTGTAGTGGTTCGGAATCCACTTTAAGCCGTAGGTCCCGGTCTTCCTATGACTGTAAGAGCGTCACGGAGCAAAAGTCAGGCTTCTACCTACGGGTGCTCCATCACAACAGAAGCTGCTTCCTTCCCCTTCAATCATGAGTCCATATGGGCTCGTGGGCTTGGCCAGCCAAGTGGGATAAGAAACAACAACAAACAAACAACAAGTTTTAAGTTTATGAAAATTAAAATCTTGTTGATATAATGATTTTTAAATTATCATCTTAACACAGGGGTGGCCAAACCACCTTTAACAAAATATATTTATTTTATAATGGCCAAAGTAGTGAAACACAATGCATTAAAAAAATACATTATGCGTGCATTCATATATTCAAAAATTAACGGTCGAAGTTACGAGAAAAAATTAACTTTGATTTTAAAATAATATTCTTGCGAATATATGACAGATATTGCCAGTTTTATTTATGAATTTATAGAATATAATTTAATTATTATGCGAACTCATGATGCGCGAGCATCTTGGTTAAAAAACAGGTTCTACGTTTTATTTTAAGTGACCTCAGTGACTATCCCTAGATACGCACAATTGATTGTTGATAGCAGAGCAAACCAGACTCTTAGTTGCACTGATTAGCGCTTTTGGTATAACTTATACCTGCTAATTGCTTTTTTTTTGGAAAATGAAATTGACCTAACATAACGGACGCTAACCTGCAACATTAATTACGATGTGCAAATACCCAAATTCAGATCAATTTGTTAAAGTTAAGTGAAAGAGTGGAGAAACAAATATCGCACTAGTAAAATAAATATTTTTTAATGATTTCATTTTTTTTTATTTCGTTTATATTTATATACTTTTTATATTTTCTTTTTAGTGTTATATATTTCTTTACAATGTGCTTTTAGTATCATTATTATTATATTACCCATGGTTACATGAAAGAATAAAAGTAAACACAAAAATAATAGCACATTATTTTTCCATTTTTTCACTTCAAAAAAATGTCTATAGTGAGTCTAAATCTAATATAGAGGTATATAAATTTATATGCGGCACGGTGTTAGGATGCATTTCCAAAGTGGTCCCCGAGATCATTTGGGTTGGCCACCCCTGTTTTAACACTTGATTTTTATTCTTTAAAAAAATTGCTCTAGCATTTCAAAAATCAGGCTGTGACAGAATAAAATAGATTGGATTTTTGCATCAATCATTTTTATTCTTCATCAATCAAAAGTTTCGAAAGAAGGTCTCCGCTATTTTCAAATATTCAGTACGTTCCTGTATATATTTATTATAACCTTAAATCTAAAAACAATGCACCATGCCATTATTAAACAAAAATCCAATTGGATCTGGAGGAAAGAAAAAGGATTCGAAAATTTACGCATATAAAACAATCAGCAAAATGCACGAGTAGCAAAATTTTGGAGTGCGACAGACGCATAAAAATGAAAGTGCTTATAGATTTATATGGATAAAAAAAATGGTAGAAATAAGCCTATTTTTGTGCTGCGTGAATTTTTACGCACTTCAACATTTGCGGAAAAAGCAACTATGGACAAAGTTGCTTTTTAGAAAGTTTTATGGCCTTTACAATGACTGATTTTACTGAAACTGCATTACGCAGCAAATAAGTACCGAATATTTTGTGAGTGCGGTTTTTCGCTGCAATAAAAAGTTGTTTTTCACATATTTATGTGCATAAAATGCTCTATAAATTTTGACACTTTTAAAAAGATCCTATAAAAGAATTTAACACATAGGATTACAATTTTCATTTAAACATTTATCATGGGGAGGAGTTTTAGACTTGTAGCTATTTTATAATTTTGTGCATTTCGGAAATGATGCAATTAAAGGACAAAAATTGTTATGAAATTGTAACAGATTTCTCTGGCAGAATTGGAGGTTCACTAATAATCAGATTTCTTAACACACACTTAATGGATTAAAATGGCCAATATATATATATATGACTTTGTTGTTGTTGCTTATCCCCTTGATTTAGAATCCTAAACCAAGTCCAGTAGATCATGCTGCATCAATAGATCGTAAACTGTCCTCCCCTCATTCAACAGTTGCCTCACAGAGGCACCAATACAATCTATGAGATGAGAGGGAGATGCGATGGTCGAACAATGACAGAGGGTATATGTCTTCTTGTCTCCATTGAAGGTCAAACTCTTAGTGTGGTCAGTCCTTAGTCTAGCTAAAGCCGTTTGAGCAGGTCTAGGACAGGAGCACTGCAAGGACATACCAGGATATTTAGCGGCGTACCATGCATGAATTGGTGGCGACATCCAAGCGGTATTCACTCTGGCTAAAGTCATAGAATGAACCTCATTTTAAGAAGCAAATTTTAACAAATTCCAAAGATGGTAACTGTAACTTTATATCTAGAACCAAACAGATATATATGTCATATACCTAAAGTCTAATACAATTATATATATATATATATATATATATATTGGTCATATACCTAAAGTCTGATATAAATAATAATACAAAATACCTTACCCTCATACCTTATATTTAATATCTAAAATTTAATCTAAATAGTAATAAAAAATTTCTATAATCATACCTTATATATAATAATTAAAATCTAATTATAATGACCAATGTATATATCTATTGATCATATACCTAAAATCTAATCTAATCTATATCTAAAATCTAATCTAATCTATATCTAAAATCTAATCTAATCTATATCTAAAATCTAATCTAATCTATATCTAAAATCTAATAATAATATAAAATACATATAATCATACCTTATATAATAATATCTAAAATCTATGTATCACATACCTAAAAATCTAGCTAATGAAATACCAATATAGCTATTCATCATCATTTTATTTTGATTATTGTCGTTGTTGTTCTCAAAAGCCGAATACCTTAACCTGATGACATTCGCTATTAAAATGGCATATGTGTAACAGATTCAAATTTAGCCAGGTTGCAATCTGCTACTCTGTATGAACATTTTAAGATTGCAAATTTTAACAAATTCTCCAAAGATGGTAACTGTAACTGCCTTTATCTAGAACCAAACAGATATTTCACAGCCAATAGATTCAGCACTAACAAAGATATTCGTCTGTAATGCTTTCAAATCCTTATTTTCATTTATATATGAAATTTAAATATTATAAGGCATCGTAAAAAATGCAATTTTAAGTATTTATTACATGTTAATGAATATGGCCCCGGTCAATTATACTATGACAAATATAAAAAAAAATCTAAAAGCTTCTTTCATTGAAAAATGTATAATATTGTTATAGGGGTAATTATTCCATGCCAAAGTTGCAACTGTTTGACGAGATAATGTTAATAAAAAATATAACCCCAATTACAAGAATAAAATTTTTGCTGAAAACTGATGATTTGGTACTACACAAACGTTATTGATTATGGCGTGTTATAGATTATCCAATAAAAACTGATATCTGTGCCCATAATGAGACTAATGGTATTTTGAAAAGAAAAAAAAAATCTTCATTGGGTATTCCGATAGGTCGAAGAAGTCTCCTAACAGCTTTATAAGCCGTAAGGCTCGTGCTCACCAAGGCGGGAAGATGCAAGCGAAAACATTTGACCAATCACTACCCTCCCGCGGTCGCCTGAAACCGGTTTGCAGTCCGCCGCCTGGAGTTGCCCAACTTTCAACTCGAAGCGGTTTTTCACTAGGCGTAATGCTATTTCTGACGTTTCGCTGTGAAGGGATCGAAAAAATTTTTGTCGCTTGCCTCTTGAATCTTCACGTCTCTCGCCTCGATGGGAACGAGCCTGTAGGACTAATGAAACCCATTTCTCTTCGCAAGGAAAAAATGAATATTATCATTGTTCAACAAGATAGAAGACTCACCCCTGGCATAATAGGCAGGCTTTTAGTAGTGGCCTTACAATCAAGGTCGTTCAGAACGCCAGCAATGAGCTTGCAAGTGGTCACTTAAAGTGACTCTATTTTGATACGGGACAAAAAAACTTTCTGACGTGTACCAACTGTAACTCAGAACAGGCATCTCTTAAACACCTGTTGAAATGTTCGGATCTTGACAGAGATGACATAAACATTAGTTCGCAGTTTTTAGGGCTAGATTCTGGGGCTTGTGGAATTGATTTAGACTGCAGCTACATCATGGGGAATAAGACAACAGCAACAATATAGAAGGAATCCATGTATAGAGGAAATGCTGTAGAGTTGGAAAAAAATACAACTTGTCCTCTATAAAAACGCCACACCAATGACCACTTCTAATTCTCTTTTATTGCTATATAAAACAGAATAAGTATGTAGAATTGGATATATAGAGTGGGTGGGAGGAAATGGAAAATATTAAGGGGGTTTCTGTTGGTATTTAAAATGTGATTTTAGTTAAGGTAATATAAAATTAAAAACTTTTCCCAGTTTTAAAACATTTTTAATTTTAACAGATTTTATTAAGAAAAAAAAATAGTTGTATAAAGATTTGAAAGTTAAATTACTCGCGTTAAATAATATAAATTGACGGAAAAAATCAATAATTGTTATCCAAGAATTTCCAATAATTCTGTTACATCTATTTAACAATATAATACTCTAGTTAAGAAAATAAATTGAAGACTAATACTGAAAATTATTATTTTCTTTAAATTTGAGTGTTATATAACGGCGCATAATAGTTTTTTAAAGCTGGCGTGAAGAAGTGATAGCAATACAAAACTAAGATTTTATTTAATTAAAAATAATTAATAATTTTTTTTTGTGATTGTGTCGAAAAGTTTTAGAAATGAAATATTAAATGCAAAGAAAATTATCTGAACTTCTAATTACAGTTTTTAAGTTATTTTGGAACATTCATACTTACATAAATTTTTATTTTATATTGGGAGATAATTTCAACGGATTTAAGTCGTCCTGCCCGGATGGGAGATAAAAAAAATATAACAAAGCACACAACAAATTAATATGAATTGAATTAGAATTTTCATCTCGTTTAACGTAAGTATCCACAATTTATTTGTAATCTAATGTTTTTTAACAGTAATGTACTGCTATACATATTTTGGTTTTAAAATGAAAAGATGTTTAATGCAAATTTTATGCTTAAGTTTTCAAAAATTAACCACTTCTAAAGGTTTACACTTCATACCATCAGTTAAAATTTTTGAAAGTATCTCAGCAACCGTAGTCACAATATAGTGAAATAAATTGAATTCTTTTGTTGCTTAATTGGTTATTTGCATTAAACTAATATATTCTTTAATTAAGATGCAGATTGTAAAAATTGAACTGACATTCAAGTGTAATAAATTTCACTAATTTATTAAAAGTAAAAAAGAAGCCATTGTTGTATATATGCATAACACAAGGACATTTTAACTATATTTACCTCATATCTTAATAGCTTCCCAAAATTACATGTTTCATTAGTTTCCAGAAACAACCATTACATTGTGCTATCCCATCCAATTTGCTAAGTGTTTCTACAAACCAGCTACGGAGAAATGATTTAAATAAGTAGCTCTAATGCATTTCCTGTCTTCTCCCACTAATTATGTAATATGCAAATGTGTTTTCATAGCTTCAAATAAGAAGTTGCAAAACAGTTACGTTTATTAGATATGAAATTTTTTAAATTAAAAAACTGCTTAAAATAATGCTTCAGAGGTTAAGAAAAGGTGTGGAGTATTAGTCGGAAGCAAGGAGTTGGTAGTCGGAAACAGAAATAGGTTTAAAAATTCGACAAAAGATTCGCTCTTTTTTAAAAATAATATTTTTTTCTGAAATTAATGTTAAAATTAATGGTTAAGGAAACAATTCAATTGCATGCTTCCTTAATATAACCTGTATTAAGAAAGGATGCAATTGAATATGCAACTGATGCAATAAACAATTGATGCAATTGAAATCTGTAACAAAGACAGCTACAGCAGCATACCATGTAAGCTTTGAGAGACTTTCCTCAGTACTGAAGCTTATAAAAATTTATCTTGGGTGAGCTATGAAAGATTTTATAGAAGCTATTCTATTATTAGGAGAAAATAATATTTAATATAAGAGTTAGGCATTTAATATAATATGTAATAGCTAGGCTATAATATAATATTCTTTACAAACATAGCCACTTTGTGCTTAAAATGTTCAATTTCCGTTCACTTGTCTGAAACTATTCTAATTGGTTCTGGTAATGCTAAGGTCTGGTAAAGGGGTGTAATTGGTAATTTGGTTCTGTTATTTTTAGAGGATATATGAATTTTTTGTAAGCAAATTCAGAGTACAAGATTGTTTTTAAAGTTAGTGCAAAAACTACACCTTTAAAGTTGAAAAAAAGTATTTTTATGGCTTTAATAAAATCTATTCGTATCTAGGTTAGTATATGGGTTTAGTAATATCTATTCAATTATTGAACTCATTTCATAAATTCTTTTAAATCCCCTAGTAAATTTAACAGTACACAAAATTACGGACAAGAGTCAGGAATAGAAAGTCGGTATAAAAAAAATGTATCTCAGGAGTCGGAAATATTTTAGCCGGTTCCCCACGCCCCTGATTTTAAGCAGTTAAAAAAAGCAATTCTTCACCAAAAATTCAAATATATCAGCAATTTCAGCAATCCAACTAACATATATATATATAAATTGTTGCTTGATTTTGAACATTGTATTCAACACCAATATCATACTTCAGTTATAAAGTGACGCTGGTGTTTTTTCACTATCGATAGTACTTGTGCTCCAATCATGTATGCCTCCAATAGGCCTGACGGACGATGAGGATATTACTTCCTGGAGGGAAGTTTAGGATTAACTGTCTTCGCAATAGCACGAAACCAGTAACAGCAAAAGGCGCGCAATTAATTTTACCAATATAAATATACAAAAATTATTGCTTGATATTAAACATTATATTCAACATCGATGTCATACCTCAGTCATATGGGGGAGGGGGCCTGATATTTTTTCTATATCGGTTTTCGTTACCACCTTGTTCTCCAATTATGTATGCCTCGAATAGCCCACTGACGGGTGATCAGGATATTACTTCCTGGAGGGAGGTTTAAGATTAACTGTATGCAAAGTGAAACCAATGACTGCAAAGGGTGCTGCCACCAGATTCTATACTAAGCCATCCTGCACAATAGCTGTTTATTTTACCACTAAGCTTCCAGTCCAGCACTTTGGACTCCTGATATGCATAAATTAGTTTCGTAACTCAGTAAGCTATCCAAATAAAAAAAGTATATTTAATGTGCTGATCTCATCTCGTTGGAAAATCTGTCAGACACAATAAATATTTAGGACCGAAACACCCTCAAATATATTGAAGGAAGAGGGTGAAAATATTTTACTCCTAGACTGATTACATGGTGGAGCAATAGGATAAAACATTGTCTTGCAAATGCTGTGGTTACATTGTAAAATGGTCAAAAAATTATGTAGCGCATATGCTTACGCTTAGAAATGTAAATGTTTAATTAAAAACTTATAATTTTGGGATTTTGGCATTTATTTGAAAATTTCGTTCAAAAAATGCACTGTAAAAACAGAGTTATGAATTATTGCTCATGTTAGGTTTCAATATGTGTTCTTTAATTATAACGTTATGCATTTTATACTTAGATAATTTCCTGTTTGATAATAATCTGTTAATCTGTTATTAAAAAATCTGTTTTTAATGAAATTAAACAATTATTATTTAAATGTTATCAAGTTATTAATTTTTCCATATACAATCACAATTTTATAATAGACAATTGAGTATTTCTTTAGGAAAGGCAGACAGCAAACTACAAAAAGAAAAATGTTTCCATGTTTCTTACTAAGATATTGATGTAATCTGCGACATGCACTTCAGGTTAATCTTTTCCTCCAAGATATTAAAAATGCTTGCAGGTACGTCTTTCACTTATCTAGGATAAAAACCATCTTAGTCAGCGCAATTTTGCTTCTATAAATAAAATTCTGCATTGCGTAATTTTGCTTTTAACAACAAGCATACGGATAAATCTTATGAGACAATTTATTTAGAAAGGTTAGGCATTTTATTACGAATATTTGTCACAGTAAAAATATAAGTTCTATACTAAAATATTAGATCTATCCTTCAATTCGGTAAAATGTCAGAATAAATTTACATGACGCTGTAATCACTTTCTAGTAAGATCTGTGATTAAGAAATTGAACTTTTTTTCAACCCCATATATAATATATATATTACCAACCCATAGAAAAAACTTCTTACCATTTTAAAGATTGATCTCATGTAGAAACATTGTATTTTTTTATTTTTCATGAACATAAAGTAATCTAAGTAAGTCATTGTTTAATGTAATAGATTTTCATAGATTTAAAGGGTTAATCTGTAATTACATTAAATGGGTTAATGGTTCAGTTCTTGTTCATATTTAATCCATACATTTTATTACATAAATGAAAAAAATGACGTTGTTAATGCTTAAATATAGTATTTTTCTATCAGTATTTTTAATATTCGTATTTCTATGCTGCAGAAGGAATAAAAATATATCGAATAATCATGCTTATAAAAGCCTTTATATATTTTCATAACATGAAATTTCGATTTGAAGCATGTAATATGGTATTTGAATATTGTCATATGCTAATGATATAACATAATAATATAACATAAAATACAGCAATATGATAAAACATATACCATATTAATGCACAGACATAAAATACAGCAATATGATAAAACATATACCATATTAATGCACAGACATAAAATACAGCAATATGATAAAACATATACCATATTAATCACAGACATAAAATACAGCAATATGATAAAACATATACCATATTAATGTACAGACATAAAATACAGCAATATGATAAAACATATACCATATTAATGTACAGACATAAAATACAGCAATATGATAAAACATATACCATATTAATGGACAGACATAAAATACAGCAATATGATAAAACATATACCATATTAATGGACAGACATAAAATACAGCAATATGATAAAACATATACCATATTAATGTACAGACATAAAATACAGCAATATGATAAAACATATACCATATTAATGTACAGACATAAAATACAGCAATATGATAAAACATATACCATATTAATGTACAGACATAAAATACAGCAATATGATAAAACATATACCATATTAATGGACAGACATAAAATACAGCAATATGATAAAACATATACCATATTAATGGACAGACATAAAATACAGCAATATGATAAAACATATACCATATTAATGGACAGACATAAAATACAGCAATATGATAAAACATATACCATATTAATGTACAGACATAAAATACAGCAATATGATAAAACATATACCATATTAATGTACAGACATAAAATACAGCAATATGATAAAACATATACCATATTAATGTACAGACATAAAATACAGCAATATGATAAAACATATACCATATTAATGTACAGACATAAAATACAGCAATATGATAAAACATATACCATATTAATGGACAGACATAAAATACAGCAATATGATAAAACATATACCATATTAATGGACAGACATAAAATACAGCAATATGATAAAACATATACCATATTAATGTACAGACATAAAATACAGCAATATGATAAAACATATACCATATTAATGTACAGACATAAAATACAGCAATATGATAAAACATATACCATATTAATGTACAGACATAAAATACAGCAATATGATAAAACATATACCATATTAATGTACAGACATAAAATACAGCAATAAGACTTACAATCATATTAGTCGATACAATGTAAAATAAATTGAAAATGTAATATATGAAGACATTAAGGTCATTATCTATGTTGAATTAAATATCTCAAATCATTACAAGTTTCATTTACATAAATAAACTCAAACTAATGTAATCTCTAGGTAAATTATGGGAATGGCACATTTTATACCGAGTACATTTAGGTTCTAAATCCACTTTACAGGAATAAGACTCACACTAATTGCTCTTTCCACCTCCCAGTGACTACGATGGTTGTTCATCGTTGTATCCTATTACAATCCAAAGTGCATATTTAGAGTGCAAGGACTGAATTCTCCCTCTGTGTTTAACTGCATCCAATGATACTGCGAAAGCGGTCGATGGAATTAGGAGTTCAATACAGTCCTATAGCCTTCAATCTCTGATTTCGGTTACCAACGGCAATCTAGCATTAATTGTCGTAGAACAGAATTACTGTGTCGTTTTAACTTGAAGGCTGCTAAGAGTGGGAATGCATATTAAGAGGATGTATGCTATTGCTGTTACATGGTTTGGTACTTTTACAGAACATGTAAAGAAATGGGATGGATTATGTTTTTGGTATGGGAGAATGATAGTTTAAATGTAATACGTATTATCGGATAAATAAAACTTTTGTGTTCAAAAAGTAAGACCAACTTTCAATTTAAAATTCCTGGGGCTTATAAAATTTTATTTCTTTTTTTCTTTTTTAAGTTGCTGGAATGGTCCTTGGCCTCTGTATAAAATTTAATGTCAAAATATGTATTAGTGTTTGAGTTACGCTTGGCTTTGTGAGACGCTAAAACTGATTCCGACGATTTTTGAAATGTCTGAATTAATTGAGCAAAGAACTTGCATTAAATTTTGTTTGCGGAAACATATAGAATGCTGCAGAAAGCCTTCGGAGAGCATTCCAATATCGGAAAGAAATGTTTAGAAGTGATATAAACAGTTCAAAGAAGGCAGAGAATGCGTAGAAGACGAAGAGCCCTCTGGTCGTCCATCAACCTCAACCGTCGAAGCTGACGTCCAAAAAATTAAAGATTTAATTCTTGCAAACCGTCGATTTACTATTAGAGACCTGATGATGTTGGAATTTGAAAAGGATTGGCCAATTCCATTTTGGGCCTCAAAAGCGTCAAATCTCGATTCGTACCGAAAAGACTGAATGCGCTAGATCACACTGCATTGATTCTTCGTGACTTGTTGGCCACAAATTAAACCCATATCGTTCTACAACCACCGTATTCACACCGTGGGACTTCTGGATATTCTCTAAACTCAAAAGACCACTCTGGGAACAAAGTTTTGAGTCGAATTTAGAGATTCAACGTGAAGCGCCGTGCGCTTTGAAGTCCATCCCTGCCGGATGACTTTTTAACATGCATTGAGGATTGGGAAAAAGTTGGCATAAGTGCATTATGTCCAGAGGGGATTACTTTGTAGGCGATGAAATAAATTTGGAAGAATAAATAAATAGTTGTTGAAGAAAAAAAAAATTTATCTTACTTTTTCGGCACTGTAGTATGTATGAAACAAATCGTGTTATAATAGTGATGGATTAAACATGCAAAGATACTGAACAGCAATCATACATCGATTTAATAATTGTCTTCATACAACTTTAAATAATATTTTTAATTTTTGTTATTAAATGTGTTGATGCACGCTATTCTTAGCTTTATGGAAAATAAATTTTGTTCATATTAAAAAATATTAGTATTGAGAAATAATGAATGTAATAAAGTTGGTAACTTTTATATGTAATATTTAATACATAATAATGAAGAAAAATTATTTTTTTAATAAAAAAGGAGGCCGGAAGTACCTGTTGGGAAATGTTGGTGATGATAATAATATTTGGTACGGGAAAAATGCATGTTTAGAAGTAATACATAATATTGGAAAAATAAAGCTTTTATCGTATAAAACATATCGTTTTATAATAGTGATGTATGAAACAGTCAAAGACTGAACAAGAAACATACGGAGATTTGAGGAATGTCGTTATACAAGTTTAAATAATATTTTAGTTATCAGTATTAAATGTTTTGATGCATGCTTTTCTTAGCTATACCGAAAATAAATTTTGTTCATATTAAAAAAATAGTAGTATTTAGAAATAAGGAATGTAATAACGTCGATAGCTTTTATATGTAGTATTTAATACATAATAATGAAGAAATAATTGACTTTTTCAATAAAAAGTGAGGTCGGAAGCACCTGTTGGGAGATGTTGATGATGGATGGAATGTAATAAAGATGATTGATTTTTTTTCTGCAGTATTTAATATATAATAATGAGGAAGTAATAGACCTAATGAAAAAACTGGTCGGAGGAATCTGTTGACTATGGCATCGGGTTTCATAACGAGTATTTGGATCGAAATCCGACAAATCAGCCGAACGAAAGTTAACTATTATTATGTATATGAGAGCAATAAATTCATAGAATAGAAATTCTTTTATCGCACTCAAAATGAAGATTGTCTGTTTGGACATGGGGGATAAAAAGTGTTTCGATAGGCACACTCAAGGTCAAAAATATACTACATTTTGCAATGTGCCTGGATGACGTGGAAGGCACGTGATCAGGTGGAAGTGATATTTAAATTAAGTGGTGGTATTAATCCATCGGGTTGAATCTGGGGCTTTTCAGTGTAGCATCTGACATTTGAATCTGCTTTTCAGCATCTAACATTTGAAAAATATATATAATTATAAATGTTTATATCGTCAAAGCATAAATTACTCTAATTTAATACGTGAAGACATTACAAATATCTACCAATCATTTAAAAATTTTTTAGGTCGAAATAAATTCCATTAACGTTGCTCATTTTATTGTCTACCTAAACCAGGGGTGGCAAACCAACGGACCGTGGTTAGCTCATGGACAGTGGTTAGCTCATGGATGAATCTCATTATAATGCTACATTTAAGGGGAACAGTTAGAATCAAGAGACATTTCAGTAGTTAATATATGATAGTACGGTTGTCAGCGATAAAATCGGAATTCGGTGCAATTATGTAACTTTATATTTCTGATTTCAATTTCCAATTGCATTCTGGGATTAATTATCATCGAAACGAACTGTTGACAAGACGCTGTCCAATTTACAGTTGATAAATGTTTTATTGAGCACTGCACCAGGACTGCCGATGTGATTTTTATGAATTCCCAACATCTAAGAAGAAAACAAACCCAAGAATTTAGAATTTAAAAATTATTAAATTAAATATTTATATCCTTTTAATAAATGTTATTTTAACACTTTTACTTGTTTTAGAAACTACAAAATTCCTTTTATGCTTCACAGAATCATTACGTTTTGATAATATGAATTAAATTTCTAGGGATTTAATGTCATCGAAATGAACAGCTGTGCCGCATTTACAAGACGCTGTCCAACTTACAATTGATAAATATTTTATAGCGCTCTACACCAGGACTGCCAATGTGATTGCTATGAATTCCCAAAATCTAAGAAGTAAAAACACACAAGAACTTTGAATTTTAAAAATATTAAATTAAATATTTATATACTTTTAATAAATGCTATTTTAACATTTTTGCTTGCTTTAGAAACTACAAAATTCATTTTATGCTTCAGAGCTTACGTTTTGATAACATGAATTTACTTAATAATTACTAAATAATTACTGAATAATAATTTTTGTTCTCTTACAGCAAATTCAGTAAGTTTGAAATCTTTTGCGTATCATTTACGATTGTCGATTGCTCCTGAATTAAAATGTATTTACCAATTATATCCAATGCAAAATTTAGCAACACAATTTAAGGTATCAATTAAATTATTGTGTAGAAAGAAAAAATATTAAACATATAGACATTTTCCTATAAATTACAAGAAAAACAATAAATTGACAATGATTCATTAATGTATTTTGAACATAATTAGTTTAAATAGGTGCATGAAATTTTACCTTTGCTCATTATGTGTTTTTTTTTTTTTTTTTTTTTTTTTTTTGTAATATGCAACTGATTTCATCAACATCTACACTCCATTTTTTGAAATTTTTGTTATTTTTCATTTTATAATTTTATTAAATAAATAAATCTTTTTTAAAAGGGGCATTTAATTATCTCTTTTTTCTTATTAACTCAAAGGGCATGAGACCACCGCTATGTTTTAACATCTAACAATGAAGGAGGTAGAGGCCAATATGCTGCCAAGGATTTCCATATTATCTATTATAATATAGGTGCAATATATAACAGCAAAAATTGTATTTTGATGAAAATATTATGGTGAAATAAATAATGAGTTTATATGTGCAATAAACGAGCAGTGAAACAAAATTATTAATTTTTATTCATTTATCAAATCTATCCATTATCATAAGAAGAAAAAATAAGATAATGTAACATTTATAACCATAAAATTATCATACCATTAAATCTCAATAATTCTTCTTTATTAATTTAACTCTTCGATACTTCTGCATTAGTTAACTTTATTTTTATTAACTTTTTTATCTTTCAAAGAACAAGAAAAAGAATGAAAAAGACAAAAAATAACAGAAAAGATATTAAAATGCCATGAAGGAAAATCGAACACTTTTGAAGCTAGATAAATATTTGACTATTTTTCTGAAAGGGAATAAAAAAAAGGTTGTTGTCTTTCTTTATAAGAACAAAGAAATGGTTCTTTCTTCTGAAGAATAAAAGCGTAGAGTGGTTTTAAGTTATCTATGTAACTGCTTTAATGTTTTAGTAAAAACATCTGAAAAAAAGAAGTAACAATATATGTTCCATTAGCAGTTTTTTTTTCGGTGACTTTAATTATTAATCATCCATGTTTTAACAGCCACTTAAACTAGAAAAAAAAATTGGTGCTTTTATTTCATCAAAGATCATTTCGATGTATTTACTTTGAGTGATTATATTGAAAATAAATATTTTATTAAACTTATTTACATACAATAATACATATTTTTATTATGATTCACTCATCCATTCATTAATTTAAAATTTAACATTACCATTTTAGTTAATATTATACATATATCCTCCGATTTATATGGTACATTTTTAGGATTGCACTTGTACACGGTTGTAAAATATCGGATTTAAAAAAAAATAATTTCTGCAGTTATTTTTTAATTTCATCCTTTTCTACAATTTTTTTTCAATCTAAAAGACGGGATTCCCCATTTCGTATGTATAATGTAAAAATATGAAATTTTACAAAATGCTCAAACATGGCTACTGCTTCATTTGGGGTAAAATTTTGCAAGCATTATATAAAAAGTTTAAAAGTTTTATTTTAATATTCGAGATATAATTGAAATTTTTTAAATTTTGAATTTCAGAGGATTATGTGCGTAATCAAATTAATTTTATTTTATAAGTATTTAATTTTTTGCAGAAAGAAAAAAAATATTAAACATATAGACATTTTCCTATAAATTTCAAAGAAAAAAATAAATTTACATTGACTTATTTTAATTTTAAAAATAATTAGTCCAAATAGGTGAATGATATAACAGCAAAAATTACACTTTGATCAAAATATTATGGTGAAATAAATAACGAGTTTATATGTGCAATAAACGAGCAGTGAAACAATATTATTAATTCTAATTCATTTATCAAATCTATCTATTATCATAAGAAGAAAAAATATGATAATGTAACATTTATAACCATAAAATTATCATACCATTAAATCTCAGCAATTCTTATTTATTAATTTAACTCTTCGATACTTTTGCTTTAGTTAACTTTATTTTTCATCACTTTTTTATCTTTCAGAAGAACAAGAAAAAAAGACAAAAAATAACAGAAAAGATATTAAAATGCCATGAAGGGAAAATCGAACACTTTTGAAGCTAGATAAATATTTGACTATTTTCCTGAAAGGAAAAAAAAAAAGGTTGTTGTCTTTCTTTATAAGAACAAAGAAATGGTTCTTTCTTTCTTCCGAAGAATAAAAGCGCAGAGTGGTTTTAAGTTATC
Organism: Caerostris darwini; assembly: GCA_021605075.1. Classification (NCBI taxonomy): domain Eukaryota; kingdom Metazoa; phylum Arthropoda; class Arachnida; order Araneae; family Araneidae; genus Caerostris; species Caerostris darwini. The sequence goes on from BPLQ01015708.1 coordinate 168,525, forward strand.
TATGTAACTGCTTTAATGTTTTAGTAAAAACATCTGAAAAAAGAAGTAACAATATATGTTCCATTAGCAGTTTTCTTTTCCGGTGGCTTTTTTTAAATTATTAATCAGTCTAGTTTTAACAGCGACTTAAAATATAAAAAAAAATTGGGCTTTTATTCCTTCAAAGATCATTTCGATGTAGTTGTTTTGAGTGAAAATAAATATTTTATTAAACTTATTTACATTCATTAATACATATTTTTATTATGGTTCGCTCATCCATTTAAATTTTAAATTATTATGGAATATTGGTTATGATTGGTTATGTTATGAGTTTTATAATTGCTTATGTTATGATTGGCTTTATTATTGGTTATGTTATTGGTTTTATAATTGTTTATGTTATGATTGGTTATGTTAGTGGTTTTATGATTGGCCATGATTTATTTATTTAAAATTTAACATTACCATTTTAGTTAATATTATACACTTATCTCCGATTTATACGGTACACTTTTTCACTTGTACACAGTTATAAAATATGGGATTTCAAAAAATTCTAATTTCTGGAATTATTTTTAATTCCATTAGCTTGGTAACATTAATGCCTATATTTCTAGTTATTTTTGAATTCCATTCTCTTCTATTTTTTTCCAACCAAAAAAGGGGGATTTCCTAGTTTGCTTATACAATGTAAAAAAGGGGATTCCCCATTTTGTACATAAAGTGTAAAAATGGGGATTACCCGCTTTGTATGTGCAATCAGACTTCTGTTCATCTAATTTAGTGCAGTAACTGTGTAACAGCAGAAAAGTGTATATCATTGTGTTCTTTATTAGGAATTTTACGAAAATTCATATTTATTGTTTAGTGAAAAAAATTACATTTTTTTCAAACATTTTATAATTTTATTAAAATATTAATGGTTTTATCATGTCAAAAGAAATTTTTTTAAAAATGAAAGGAAAATTTAGATTTTAAATAAAATTAAAATTTTGCCTACAAGATGGAAAAAAAGAGTAACAGATATTGCTAATTTTATTCCAAGAATGAAACTATTAAGAAAAAAATAAGAAATAGGACAATAAGAAGGATAAATATAAGGACAATAAATATAAGAAAAGTATGAAGACTTCATATGAAGAAGTGTAGCAACTGGATCTTCTACGAGTATGAGTACGACTTCATATGTAAGAGGTGTTGCAATGGAAAAATATGAAAAAGCATTAAAGATATGATTAGAAGACAAAGCGGATCCAATTAATACCAGTACAATTACAAATAAGGCATTGAAGATTTTTAAAAAATTAAAAATCAGTTGCTATCTAATTCTTCAGCTGAAAAGAAGATGTCTTCTTTTACCAGCCATGTTTGGTTTGAAAGATTTAAACAAAGGCATTCTTTAAATAATTTAAGATTGAAAAATGAATAAATATTTGCTGATTCATATACAATGCTGCAATTTCCTGCAAAATTTGCTGAATTACGGCTGTTAATTAATACACACCTAACCAGGGTCTAAAACGCTGATGAGTTCGAGTTATTCTGAAAATAAATGACAGAAATAACCTATTTGGCTCAAAGCTCACAAATCAGCAAGCGATCATAAAGAAGAAAAAAATTAATATGTTATTTTCTGCAGCAGCGCTTTAGGCGATCATTTAATGAAGCCATTTGTTATGAAACCATTAGTCAAAAACGCCACGCTCATTTAAAGGAAAAAACAACAACCTTCTCATTTACTGGATGATTAATAAGAAAGAATTGGTTACTGCCACGCTTTCCAATGAATAGTTTCATAACTTTTTTGTCCCAGACGTCGAAAGGTAATTAATAAATTTGCCTTTTAGTCCCTTCTTTTAACGGATAATGCACCAAGCCAACCTCAAGATTTACAACATGAAAATTCACAAATAGTATCTTTGACGAAGAATATGACTTCTTTATTGCAGCTGATAAATCAGGGAATAATTTCGACTTTTAAGCATCAAATGTACCCCTTCAGGTATATTTTAGAACAAATAGAAAATGATGAATCTCTCACAATTATAGATGCTTGGAAAAATTGTACAATATCAGATTGTGTTAAGCATATTGCTATGTCATATACCGTGATGGAGCAATCAATGCTCAATGCTTGCTGCAGAAAAGTATGGCCAGATTTAGTTGAAGGCACTTTTAGAATTCTAGATTACATTTTGAACATGAACATTTCAAATTAAGAAGATGACTCAGGTAATGGGAGGAGAAGGTTTCGAGGATTTTGCTGAGGCAGATATTGTAGAATTAACGCCGGACAAAGAACTTGATGAACATGATTTAATTGACATGGTTAATGAAACAACTGATCGTAGCAGGGATCCTAAACTAGTTGCGTTTACAGCAAAAATCATCCGTGAAGGTCTTGAATTCGGGCGTAAAATGAATAATCATTTTCTACAAAATGGCCGAACGTTGAATTAGCTCTTCTATTTTCAAAGAATGCTTACTTCAATATGAGGAAATCTATAAAGATTTGACCAAAAATCAAATACAATGTTAATTATAGATTTCAATTACCAAGGTTCGCCCATCTGAAATTGCCCCTAATTCATCTAGAATCGAACTTGAATAGCACTAATTACTATCGAGTAATGAAAGTGACATCATACCACCAATCAGGAAGAAAAGATTAATAGTCTACGAAAGTGATAATAGCAATTAATTTTTTAAATTTATATTTCTTATTTTTATACATAAAATACTTATGTATATTACTTATGTATAATACTTATGTATATTACTTATGTATAATACAAAATAAAAATATGAAGATATATATATATATATATATACTCATATTTTTGTCATTTTATGAATAGACCATAATTTTTATTTTTTAAGATATGTTTAAATAAATGACTGAATTATGCACATTTTGTTTGTTTTCGATTTACACGGTTTTCTAAGAAACGTATCTTCCGTATAAATCGAGGAATAGATTTATTTGTTTTCTGAAATTTAAAATTAGAATTAAATTGTAATTTCAAATATTTATAAAATAAATTGTCCTAGAAAATTAGGAACATTATATAAATAATAGAAACTGTTCCAACTATTATGTGCAATAGATTTCTTAAAACTGATATTTATTTCTGTACACTCAAATAGATTTTTTTCACATAATATGCGAATACTAAGCGGTAACTCTTGCAAAAGATTTCAGGAAAACCAAATTAGTGAAATATATTTAATTCCACAATTACAAAGGAACGTTTTATATTATTGCAGATGTTATTTAAAATAAAAATAATGTAGACATTTTAAACAAAAATAAACGTATAAAGTTAGCCTGGAAAATAAAATGCTAAGCTATACCACTGAAAGAGAAATCAGTTCGGAGTTTAAAAAGCAAAGCCATATCGAAAATATTCCGGGTTTTCTCAGAACCTGGGTTTGATAAATTTGTAGATCACAGAATTTTATTTCAATAACGGTTTTCAAGAAACTGTCAAATATCAATTTCTTGTAAATTTTCAGCAAAATTGAAGAGTAATTTCAATAGGTTTTGTACGATGCTGTCTCCCTTTATTTTGTTAAAAAACAAATTGCAAAATAGTTTGCAAATACACTCATATGTCGCCTTCGGGAAAACTACTTTGAAATTTCAATGGTTTTATATATGTTTTGTGTAGAACTCTCAGTTCCTGTAATAGAACATTTCCTAGGCAAAACCGAATTTACAATAATCCTGCATATTATATTTTCTTTCAGAAGCTAATGGCATCTTTCAATTTAAAATTTCTAGCATTTTTTAAAGCAACAGAATGACATGGATGTAAAAAAAAAACAAGTAAATTTGTCGAAAATAATAATAGTGAAATTATTATTTTTTAAATAAATAAGTAAATATTCCTAACAGCTGTACTGAAATGAATACTGGTTTATTTTTATAGATACAGATTTCAAAATAATGCATTTGCAGCCTACTAAAAAACGTTGCTATTCGATTATTAATGTATAATTTCTAAATTACATATTCTTCCTCCAAGTTTAAGTGATTTTTGTTACATAAACTATTTCATAATTATCCTATATTAATAAATAAGGATGTAACTACTCTTTATTATTTATTTAGCATCAAATTGTTTTAAACATTTTTTTTTTCTAATGCAGCTGGCAAACACTTAGACAGCTTGGTCTTGGATGCCTTAAGATTGTTTTAAATATCAATAATTACAAATAATTATAAATAATATCAGAATACAAATAAATCATTTGTATTTCATACATTGTTCAGTTTAATTATTCTGTAAATTCTTCATTTTAATTATTTTGTATCCTATCAATATATAACAAATGATGATAATATTTTATAAATAATGCATTGAAAAAACTAACAGATAAATATAAAATATTTGAAAACAATATTATCAGAAATACATTGACTTTGAAATACATTCAAATAGAAAATACTATTATAAATATCCATCATAAATGAGATTATCTAAACAGACAATCCAACTGAATATCAGTAACAATAGAAATAAATATATTCGTTTGAATATCAGGCAAACATCCATTAAGAGAATGATCCATCGATACATTGTCATTTATTCAAAGAGAATTGAAGAAGAAAGTTTGAATTGTTAAATTGATTAATCTTTATAAATTACCATTAAAACCTACTGAGAAATAATTTAATTAAATGCTTAAAATTTAAATTATAATAAATTTCAATTTCTCGTAAGAACTTCTAATATTTGATTCAAATTAAACTATTCATATTAATACCTTATAACAAATATAAGCAAATGAAAAAAATAATCAATATTTGCTTAACGTAAAGTGCATGATATTTTTACAGTTATTTTTCAGAAGGTTTTTCTAAAAGTTAATTAATCATTTTTAATTCATGGTGTATATATAGCGTAAGACAGTTCTGGATGTATAGAAATTTAAAAATGTTTTTTTTCATAAATATGTCGATAACTACATAAAATTATAAAATTGATTTTATTTCAACGTAAAAAGGTATTATCTTTTGTAAATTTCTAACGCTATCCATAATAAGAAAAATTGTCAATTTTTAATTTCAGTTGTTGGGTTTAATTATTTAGAATCGTAAGATATTAAATTTGATTAAGCTATTTGAAATAAAATTACATAAAATAAGTAATAAAAGTAATAAAAATAAGTAATAAGTAATAAAAAAAAATAAGTAATAATAATAATAATAAAATAAAGTAATAAAATTCTAAACACTTCCAAAATGTTCAAAAGCATATCAGATAATTTATTATTCAGCAGTCTTTCATATCAGATAATTATTTTGATTTGATAATTTAAAAAAAAGTTAACTAAGACAAGCTAGATTATTATTGCAATTGCTGCTAGTTTTCAAACGAAGAATTTAATTGAAGTGATGATAATTTGTATCTTTAGAAATCTTAATTAAATAATAGATTTCTTTGAGATTATTTGGCTTAAAAAATTATCTGAAAGAATGATTTATTATTCATTTTACTTATAAATAATTAGCAAGGAATTAGCATGCATTTGTAATGCAGTACATAATTAAATATAAAAACTCCTATTAATGTGTTGATTTCTTTCTACTATGAAGATAATTTATTTTATTATCAACTAAAAATTTAAAAACGAAACTTTCATTCAATAAACTACAAGTTAATTTTAGTTAGAAAATTTATTTCATGGATACGTAAAACCTAAAATAATTATTAAATAGTTTAAAATCGAGTACTTTTTTTGTGTAAAGCTTTACATTATTGTTTTACTTCTTTTCATTAAATAAATATAGCATACATTTTTGTCGTCTAAAAAAGTATTTATACTCCAATTATACATAATAGATGGAAAGACGTGTAGTATTTTTTATATGCATGATGTTTTTAGAAGGTCAAACAAATTATATCATGAAAGATTATTAATTATTCATTATAAATACTTAAAAGCCCAGACATTTCTGGAAAAATTATGTTTAATTATATTACATACTTTCTTAAGTAATTTTAATTTATTTTGTATCAAATTAATTAGTTTCATAAAATATTTTATAAATCAATTAATATATTATTAAATATGCTAATTAAGAGATAATTAAGATTAGCAGGGATGCTAATTAAGAGACATATTTTAACTAACTTTTTTGAAAGTTTACTTATAATATTTATAAGATTTGTTAACTAAGCAGTGTCAATAGTTAAAAATAATAAATTAATTATCAATTTTCTTAAATGACGGTTAATTATTAAGGTAGGAATTTATTACAATCATTTTTTTTTTTTGAAGTGAGCTATAGAACACTCCATGAAAAGGTTCCTTTATACAGTAACATTAATTCACAGGGGGAAAGATAAAATATAAAAATCAGAAATTTAAAAAAAAATTAAACTTACTATTTTTATATTTATCAAGTTTTTATCAAATTTATATAAACTGTACACTTCACATTTTATACCATCAAAGTAATAAACTAATATAAAAAAAAACGTTACATAATTTAAAGTGTCTGTACAAAAAGTAAAATATGCATCCTTCCGATCTAATGTATCTATATTATAATGATGTATCACACTTTTGCACACTCAATCATAATTCGTCTCATTTATTTCCGCAGACTTATTCTTCCATGAAATTTCTAGAAGTATCGTAACCATGGGGCCATCTATGGCAGATAAATCACCGGTATTAAAAGTTAATAGCACCAGTTTCATTAGGGTAAGAGCCCGTCGCTTCTTCTACACTGTTAACCATCCTACCAGTTGTCACTTGTCATCTATTATTTATTCTGTGCATCCATTGGACTTTATTTACGTTTGTTTTATCTTAACAGACTACATTAGGAAAGTAACTAGAAAAGAAATATGGATTTTTACATGATAGGTTATTTAACATGGATCTGAAAAAGTGCACCTAAAGAGAATGGTTATCAGTGATTTTATTTTTGTTGAACACCAGTGTTCCAATTATGTATGTCACGATGATGAGGGGAATACATTTCCTTCCAGAAAATATTTCAAGGGTAAAATTCAGAGCATTTGAGTGCTATAAGTTAGAAAAACGAGAAAACTCTCACTATTCAGCATGGTTTTAGGTGTCAGATGTTTTATATGCATTGTCACAATTTCCAACGAATCACCTCGTTTCTGAAAGTAATGAACGCCAGCAGCAGATTGGAAACCAAGCCCTTCTGCCAGGTAGCGGCATGAGTGTGAGCAAGAACTTAATTTTTGAACTAGCAGTGCGAGTCGAGCATTTGGTTTCATGATATTAAATGAGCAAATTCATTTGATTAAAAATAATTAGTCTATTTATGATGCATCAAATTGCAATAACGTGCATTAATTTCTTCAGTGTTAAATGATGAAAGAAGAAAAAATTCTAAATGAAATGACGAATGAAGAAAATTGAGATGATGAATGAAGAAAATTGTTATGATAAATGAAGAAAATTGAAATGATAAATGAAGAAAATTGAAATGATAAATGAAGAAAATTGAAATGATAAATGAAGAAAATTGAAATGATAAATGAAGAAAATTGAAATGATAAATGAAGAAAATTGAAATGATAAATGAAGAAAATTGAAATGATAAATGAAGAAAATTGAAATGATAAATGATTGAAATGAAGAAAATTGAAATGATAAATAAATGAAATGATAAAAATTGAAATGATAAATGAAGAAATATTGAAATGATAAATGAAGAAAATTGAAATGATAAATGAAGAAAATTGAAATGATAAATGAAGAAAATTGAAATGATAAAAATATTGAAATGATAAATGAAGAAAATTGAAATGATAAATGAAGAAAATTGAAATGATAAATGAAGAAAATTGAAATGATAAATGAAGAAAATTGAAATGATAAATGAAGAAAATTGAAATGATAAATGAAGAAAATTGAAATGATAAATGAAGAAAATTGAAATGATAAATGAAGAAAATTGAAATGATAAATGAAGAAAATTGAAATGATAAATGAAGAAAATTGAAATGATAAATGAAGAAAATTGAAATGATAAATGAAGAAAATTGAAATGATAAATGAAGAATATTGAAATGATAAATGAAGAAAATTGAAATGATAAATGAAGAAAATTGAAATGATAAATGAAGAAAATTGAAATGATAAATGAAGAAAATTGAAATGATAAATGAAGAAAATTGAAATGATAAATGAAGAAAATTGAAATGATAAATGAAGAAATGATAAATGAAGAAAATTGAAATGATAAATGAAGAAAATTGAAATGATAAATGAAGAAAATTGAAATGATAAATGAAGAAAATTGAAATGATAAATGAAGAAAATTGAAATGATAAATGAAGAAAATTGAAATGATAAATGAAGAAAATTGAAATGATAAATGAAGAAAATTGAAATGATAAATGAAGAAAATTGAAATGATAAATGAAGAAAATTGAAATGATAAATGAAGAAAATTGAAAATGAAGAAAAATTGAAATGATAAATGAAGAAAATTGAAATGATAAATGAAGAAAATTGAAATGATAAATGAAGAAAATTGAAATGATAAATGAAGAAAATTGAAATGATAAATGAAGAAAATTGAAATGATAAATGAAGAAAATTGAAATGATAAATGAAGAAAATTGAAATGATAAATGAAGAAAATTAAAATGATGACTAAAGAAAAATGAAACGATAAATGAAAACAATTTAAATGACGAATAAAGAAAATTTATGGTAATTATTATTGGTATTATCTTTAGTTTATTTATTCGTGTTATACCAACTATAATTCAGTGAACTGGAATAAGTTTTTAATAATAATAAACATTTATTAATTTATGATGTGAGCATATTTATATAAAATTATTACTGAATTATTCAAACATTCAAGGTTAACATATTCATGTTTAACATGATATTCAAGAATAAAAATGAATTTCACGGTTAGCATAATATTTCAAACATTTGAGGCTCACAACGTTGACTAAATAATGTTAACTAAAAAACATTAGTTTATTTATGATGCAACGCATTATAATAACGTGCTTTTCATGAAAGTTTCGAAATTTTATAAATTTCATCTTATAGAATATATATAAAGTGGACAAGGAAAAAAATCTAAAAGTTATCTACTATATATTATATTCAATTTATAAATTTAAACACTATAATTAAAAGAAATACTATAATGCCATAAATACTGAATGAATAATTTGATACATGATTTACATTGATTTAATAACTGTTTTAATATTTGGCCCGATTTTTGTAATAATTTATCGCAAAAGGGATTAGTAAAATAGTTTCTAATTAACGTAGTTTTCAACATTTGGACCGGAAAATATTTCACAATATTTGTGGATTCAATGAGGCTTTAAACTTATTATTAAGTAACAACCATAGCTACTTCGTTAAACTGAATGTGCCTCTTGAAAATTCAACAAATTATGCAACGAATTCTTCACATAAATTTACGTCAATGGTTGATTTCTTGAAAGTCAACTAAATTGAGACTTATTCTAATAAATAAACATATAAATATCGTAGATAGGAACATGGTTTCTAGGTTTGTGAGTAATTATCATAACTAATATTTAAAGTTGTAATATATAAATAAACATTTAATAAAATATATTTTTTTAATATTTAAATTACATTTTTTATGAACTGCATTCAGAACTTATCCTATATTTCAATATTTCATCAAAAATTGAAAATATTCCAGAAAATAACTTATAAAATGTTTTTTTAACTAAAGTTGATGTAAGATGAGCAGGCTGCAGTCTAACAATTCTCGGTTTAATGTCACAGCATCAAAACAATTTTCATACAAAGAATAAAATATAATAAATGCTGATATGCAAAGAGTTGCTTTCATTTTTCTAAACAAAAAGTTTTCCTCCAGGTTTTAATTTCCGTTTTCTGTTGGAATAATGATAATTGATAAAAAAACAAAAAACCAACAATATACCCATATACCAGTGCTTTTGTAGAAGCTGATGGTAATCACGAGTGATATTAAAGATTAGATGTTGTAAATAAATGAATGGAAAAAAAATTGAAGATCTAAACATAATAAAAAAAAAAAATAGAAGAGAAAAAAAAGAACTGATTTATTTAATTTCAAAAGTTAAAACGAGAAAATAAAAAATATATGGAAGATTCTAGCTTGAAATATAATTTACATTAACATGATGATTTTGAAATATGAAATAACATAATAAAGTTTGATTAAATTTACGTTACATAATATTTAATGAAAATTAAGAAATTAATTTCAAAAGTTAAAACGAGAAAATAAAAAAAAAATATGGAAGATTCTAGCTTGAAATATAATTTACATTAACATGATGATTTTGAAATATGAAATAACATAATAAAGTTTATTTAAATTTACGTTACATGATATTTAATGAAAATTAAGATTGAAAGAAATGTACCTGTTTAATATACTATACATTTATATTTTTCTAAAAAAAACATTCCTTTTCTACATTTTAATTGTTTATGTGATATTAATAATTTACTAATGTTTGTGTATATATATATATACTTTTAGAGGTAGGAATTAAATTAAAAAACTAAAGAAAACATTAAAACAAAGATTAAACAAAATTAAATTAAACAAATTTCTCAATTTTAAATAGATTTCCGACACTTTTGAAGGCAACCCTTCAATAATTTCAGCGATAATTGCAATTCAGTATTTGGAAAAACATGCAATTGCATCCTTTATGTACTCATTAACTTTTCATAAAAGTAATTATCTATCATTTAATTAACAAAAAATATTAATACAATCATTTCAAGTATTTTCTACTTCAGTTTATCGAAACTGAAACTCTAAGCGTTAAAGTATCAAATAAATTTAGGAAACATCTTTTATCAATTTTAATTAGATTTAAATAAAAAAAAAAAAAAAAAATTGTTAGGTATTTTATTAGATACATTTTGCAAATACAATTACTGTAAAATTTGAACGAATATTGTTATTAATTAGTAAAATGAAATAATTATTTCTTAAATACTTGAAACAGAAAAAGTATTTTGATGCAGAATTTAAAAAAAAAAATGTATTGCAATGCATCGGAATTTTTCTAATCAGTGTCAAATTTATTGTCACATCTCAATTTATTAATTGAGCTGGCGTTTTCATGTTTTAGTTTTATTAAATATTCATCTAAATATTGAAATTGACATAAACGATTTAATTGATAAACTGGCAAAAGAAGACTGAAATTTAATTTATAATTCGTTTAAGTAATTCATTTAGAAAATAAATTTTTATGTTTTGTGTATTATTTAGTAATTCTAATCTTCTCTTTTTTAATGTATTTGAAGCAAATGAGTACAGAGTAAAAATTATTAATACATGGAACTTTGACTTTTACTTTTGAATACTTTGTCAATGACATAGCTTTCATAAACGAATATCCTTTATTTCGTTGAACCGTTCGTAAATATGCCAATCATTAGTTTAAGAAATATGTATTTTAACCAATATAATATATATATATATATACATATATATTGCAATAATTTTAAAATAAACTATAACATTGAATTTAACACTAAAAGTAGAGTTAATTAATATAATAATAATAAAATGTATAAAAAAAAAAATTAAAAAAATTTTCTACTCGTACATTAAATTAATCATATTTTTTATTTAAATTTTCAAACTAGAATAATCAAATTATTACAACTCACATATTAACATTTAGAAACTATTTCTACACTTTGTAACAAATAAGGTTGAAACATTCCATAAAATCGCTGAAAATTAATTCGTTTTACATTTGATAAATCTAGGATTTCTTATGTTGCCATTTGTAGCAATTTTATGCCATGAAATATGACGCTGCATAACAGAGAACATATTCTTTCATTGAAATGCGAGGTTTACATTGCTTTGGATAAAACACATTTGTCTTCTCACCTTACCTTATTTTTCCATGTCACGCAATATATAGATTTACCAAAGATACAGTTTTTCCCGCACAAATCTTGGCCATTTCTTAATATTTTTACATTTTTTAAAAAGTTTTGTAAGCAAACACCACCACTATCATGCAAACGATGAATCATTGAAATGATTATATGTTTTCATAGTTTTACAAATGATAATCAATCTAAAGACTTTTATGTAGCTTGATAAACTTTATGTGAAAAATTATTTAATTTTTTACGATTACTTTTTAATATTATTTCCTTGCGGATCTGAAATTCTCGTGTAGAGCGAGTTCTTTTTTAGCACAATAAGCCTCATTTTAAAATTCAAATTTAACTCTTTTAATTACCTCAATTTGCATTAGTATATCAAATTTATAGATGAGAAAGTCCCTAAATTACGATTGTGCCAGATTGCGTAATGTCTCAGTTGCTTAGTGGGACCTTGGGACAATATATTGAAAATAAAAATGCTTAGAATTCTAAACAAATTATTATTCTCTTTGCATCACCTGTGCTTAAAATCTGTCGAAAGTTAACATTTATATGATACATCTAAATAAATTTAATTCTGAATAAGATTATAAATAGAATAGTATAGATTCATAATATATATATCAGAATACTGTATATTTTCTCATATATAATTTCGTATATATATCTTTTTCTCATACTGAAACAACACATTAAAAATAAATAAAGTTTTAAGTTAAATAAAAATTAAATAATGAATTGCAGCTTTTCATTCCGTTATTAAAAAAAGTGGAATGAAACGTTAGATATTTTAAATAGTTTTTCATTACCTGATAGAGATACGTACAGTTGGTATTAATGTATTATCAGCTGTCTCTTGGTATTTGCTTCCTAATTGCAGTTTTTAGGTTTTTAATTATAATTTACTTATTTTGGTTTAAATGTTTTGTATGATATTGTATATTTATATGAATAGATTATGCAATTTTAGTATATTATTTGACACAGTTAAAGTACACTAAAATTAAATCTTTTTATTTTTGACATTAAATAAATCCTGTAATAAGAAATATAGAAACAAATTAAATTCTTTTTAAAATTTTATCAAGAAATTTAAAAAAAAAATCTTTAAGCTGATCTCATAGAAAAAAATTTCCAACTACCTGATTTTAATTTTTATGAGGATGCCATAAATATCATTGGCTCCGAAATTGATATCATGATCTCAAATCAAATTTGCAAACATTCACATAAAAAATTAGTAGCAATTCTTCAATGGAATTGAACTATCGTTTAGCTATTTTTAACTTGGTAATCAGTACCAAATAATTATCGGTTGAATTAACAGTATTAATTAACGGTTGAATAATCCTCATTTAAATACTATGTAAATAAAGTTGAATGTACATTAGCTATTTACTTTGCTTACATAACCTTTCACAAAGAATGATCCAAAAAAAGAATTGCTTTGAAAATCTTTTGCATATTGTAATTAGAGAAAGCAACTAGATATCGTATTTCTTTAGCTTTTATTGACTTGTAAAATGCATATTATACGAATTCGTTTTCTTCAATGTTATGCAAACTAGCCTTACGATATATACAAGACATTTAAAATGACCTTTTGCGAATTTCAGAAAATTCATGTAATTAACAACCACGTTGTTAGCATTGGTTCTCACAAAATGAGTGATATACTGTTTAATGCAGTCGTACAACGGATAATAAATATGGACTTTCGTGCAGCGATAAACTCATTATTTGAGTGGTAACGTAACGATTTGCTTCTCATTGAAGATAACAGAAACAAACATATCTGATAAGGTAATAAAGATAATTCGCCCCCAAAATATTGCAAATTACTTAAAATAATGTAATTATTATTATTCAAAACATTCATTTAATGAGCTAGCACAATTCTTTAAAAACATACTTCGTTAAACTGCAGAGTTAAATAAATTCATTCCAATGTTTTCAGAAATAAGTATTAGCTATTTAGGAAATATTTCTTTAAGGACCCTGGAAAGATAATGACAAAGAAAAAGTATCCGTTTACTCTTGAATTTCTTCATAGACTGCAATTCTTTCCAATTTCAAAAGCTGTAATGGAAATTTGAGTGCCCGTAAGCATTCCAATGTAAATTGAAAGACATAGAAGGACAAAAAGGCAAAAAATAGGAAGAAATTGAATGGGACTCTTTTCTTAAAGTTGTGTGTCTTTGTAGGAGATTTTAAAATGGTTGTAGCAAAAAGATACTGAAAGGATAGAAACAATTTTGCAATTTCTTTTTTCTTTATGCAGTTTAAAGTTATCTTTACTTGTTAAATTGTTTTACTTTAATTTGTTTGTAAAACACTTTACTTTTATCGATAAATGATACAATTTATGAGTTTCAATTTGGTAGTTGTTTCTTCGATTCTGACAATTGCTTTTTTTAATCTAATAATAAAGTTTATGCGATTTATAAAAAATGTAAATCACATATCAATTTCACTATATTGGAAATCGTATTTTTATTAAGATGGAATTTTTTTGAGGGGGAGTTTATTTATTAATTTCTTATTAATGGTATATCTATTCATTCAAGTGATTGGAATTTCAATTACCTGCTTTATAGCATTATAAAATTTACTTTTAAAAAAGGTAGATTAAATCTAATTTGTGCATTCAAATAAGAGAAAATCAAGGAAATACCAATGGAGCCTAAATCAAATAAAAAACCAAGCTAACTCACATAATATGGAACAGATTTCTATAGTTCAATTTGGATTACTATTTTAATTGTCTCTAACGCAACAATTAAGAGTATTAATACAATACTAACAGTATTTATATTCCTAAAAATTGTATAATTAAGAACAGGTGATATAAATCGTATCTGCTCCATAAATGTCTTGCAATGCTTAACAAATATGAAAACTAGAATTCCTTCTATTGTGTTGGGAGAGGGTGTGGACCTTTAAATTTTCAAAGCTGAATGTGCTTATTCAACATTATACTTACACAGTGAATACAATGTTACACAGATTGAGCAACTGGGGATTTGACACACTGAATTCACATTATGTAAGCATAATGTTGCAAACATCCAATGTTGAATCTGGATTGGATGTTTCGTCCGATGTTTGTTTGGATGGATCATTAGATGTTTGATCCGATGTTGGAATCAGCATTGTATCTGATGCATTTCAGCCATTTTAAAGACAGATCAAAGTGCCTGGATTTCGATAACAACATCAACACTAATTAGCTGAACTAAAATAGTGTGCTTATGCAGCTTTCTGGAAATTGTGAATATATTTTTTAGTGTTTAGATATTTATTAATATTCAGTTACCACTATATAAATATATTTATGCATTTATGATGACTTTTTGAAAACTGATGCCCTGTGTCTAGCCGATAAACAAGTTTCCAAAATTAAGAGAATTAATTAATGTAATGTATTAGAAACAAATAAATGTTATATAGTATAAACATAATTACACAGAAATTACGGTGCATATTAATAATGGTTAGTAAGACTTTCAACCCAAAAGTTTAAAGAAAAGGTTTACAACATATAACAAAAAAAAATATTAATAGAGATGATGGTCCTCACTTTGTTTCGGAATCAATTGTTTTGCCTTTCATTCAATAGATATGGTTAAAAACACACAATGTATGCAAATATTCTTATGTTGAACTCTGGTGTATATAATAATGTTTGTTTTGTCATTCAATGGTTATTTTTGCACACTATGGGCTAATTAGACCGGAACGTACAGTTTGATATATATTCAGAACCACTAACAAACATGCATGCCACTGCCAGGATTCAAACTGAAGCCTGTGGTACTAAAGACCAGAGTGCTACCCAACTGACCATCAGGTCACTATAATGGTCTTTAAAAAAGTTCAAGATCTTGTTAAATTCAAAAAAATTTCAAAAGTTCAATTCAAGATATTTAAAAAGATAATTTTTAAATAAATCTCATATCATTATTGATTTAATAAAACTGCAGCCACAGTTATTTCCAACCAATGCAGGTACATCACAAAATCATTATTTAAAAATTCAACGTTATGTTCCAAGTCATATTTGTTGATTAGTGGTAAAGACACTATAATTTTAACAGCCTAAATTGAAATTTTCAAAGAGACCATATCGTTAATTTAATGCACAAAGAAATTTAATTGGCCACAATGACACATTATATAATTAAATGACTTTTGCACTCAAAGAAAAAACATTCTATACATTTACTTTCTCTTCTACTTAAAAGATCCATTTCATGTCAATGTTTCTATTTCTATAATTATAAATCACATTTTATCACAAAAGGATGCTTTCAATAGCTTGCTTTGTTTTGGAAGGATGCTATTTAGATTTTTTGGGCGGATGCAATTTACAATTTTGCTCTATTTAATGCATCAGAAATAGTCAAACACTATTCTATATATATATTTTTTAACTTTATTTTTGTGAAGAATGAATTAAAATGAGACAAATATCTTTATTATTATTCTGTATTTCTTTGTAATCTTTTGTTTTTGTTATTGTACACTTTAACATTCTTTGTATAAATATTAGATTAAAGTTCATCTCTTTATACTTATGCATCTCTTTATACTTTTTGTCAAAATACAATTATTAAATTATCAGTTTTTAAAAAAATGTCCTTTTGAAAATATCCATTTTGTTTCAAATACTTGATCTTAATGATATTAAATAAAATAATTATTGATAAATAATGTAATATTTTTTTATTCTGTGACTTTCTATTGAAATGCATGGCAGGATTCACAACTGGTTAACTCACAAGGTAAAATTTAACTTATTTTTTTTAAAGTTAAATTGCTACTACAAAAAAACTCCTTTCCTCAAAATATCTATTAAATTATCTATCAGCAGTGCCCTGTTCAGTGAATTTATACCAGGCGTGAAATCTTACGCTTTCCCTTACGAAAACGGCTGACATCGTATTTTTCTACCCTGCAGATGCAATTTAAGAAAAAAATAAACATCAACTTGGGATGTTTGTTGTTCCTCCTTCTGATTTTACTTGAAATCATTTGATGCCAGATCCTGGCTCAACAGTACTCAGAGGCTGTAACGTCTTGTAAATATTTCTTGCCTTGATCAAACTCAGTGCAACAAAATCAAATATGTAAATAATATTCCGTTATACAACTGTGTCCAAAAAGTAATACCAATTTTCAATTTAAAATTTCCGGGGATTATGGAAATTTCCATTTTTTTCCTTTTTTAGGTTCCTGGCAGTGCCCCTGACATCTATGTTAAATTTGACGTCAAAATATTCATTAGTGTTTGAGTTACGCTTGGCTATGTGTGACACTAAAACTGATTCCAGCGATTTTTGAAATGTCGAAATTAATTCAGCAAAGAACTTACATTAATTTTTGTTTGCGAAAATATATAGAATGTTGAAGAAGGCATTCATTTTGTGAGCATTTCTATATCGGAAAGAAATGTTTAAAAGTGGTAGAAACAGTTCAAAGAAGTCAAAGAATGCATTGAAGAAGAAGAGCCCCCTGGTTGACCATCAACCACAACCGACGTAGCTCACGTCCAAAAAATTAAAGATTTGGTGCTTGCAAACCGTCGATTTACAATTAGAGACCTTGCTGATAATGTTGGAATTTCAAAAAGATCGGTCAGTTCCATTTTGGGCCTCAAACGCGTCAAATCTCGATTGGTACCAAAAACACTGAATGCGCCAGCTCACACTGCACAGATTCTTTGTGACTTATTCGTCAAAAATGAAACCCATATCGTTCCATAACTACCGTATTCACACCGTGCGCCTTCTGGCCATTCCCTAAAGACCACTGCAGGGACACCGTTTTGAGGCGATTGAAGAGATTCAACGTGAATCGCCGCTCGCTTTGAAGGTCATCCCTGACGATGACTTTTTAGCATGCATAGAGGATTGGAAAAAAAAGTTGGCATAAGTACATTGTGTCCGGAGGGGATTACTTTGAAGGCGAAGAAATAAATTTGGAAGAATAAATAAAGAGTTTCTGAAAAAGAAAAATAATTGGTCTTACTGTTTGGGCACAGTAGTATCTTGCCTTGATCGAACTCAGTGCAACAAAATCAAATATGTACAGATAATATCCCGTTATATAAATATTGAGGGATTTTTAATGAAAATAGTTATTAATTCATTTCTATAAATTATTACAGAAAACGAAAACTAATCGCTCATCATACTTCCACATTCAACTATATTTCCTGTAGTATAGCCATTTTACAATTGATATTTCGAACAGTGTCATTTACTGTTACCCTTAGATTGCTGCGGACATTTAATTTTCACCACCGAAGAATGTTTTATTATAGAACAATTTCTAAAGAGAGGTATCCTTCTTATTTTTTTAATGAAGTTCAAATTTAGATAGTTGGTTTAAATACAAATATTTCAATTAGACATTTTGATTTGAACAAATAATTATTTTTAAAATATTAACATTTAATTTAAGAAGATAATTACGATGATTTGAAAAATTTAGAAACAAAATTTGCATATGTTTACATGAAATTTTAGAATAACATGCCTAAATACTGAATTACAGTAAGAGTATAATCAAACTAATAAAAAAGAGAAAATGAATTTAAAAAATTTTACTATGTTGCAAAGGAATAAAATTATACAGAAAAAATACAACCTTTATCAAGAAGAATTTTGTTGTCTTTTCTTTTGGATATCCAAGAAATTTTTTAATTATTAAACTATTCATTCAACTATTATTCATTTGATTCATTAAATAACTTTTTAATCAACTACTTCAACTATTCATTAAAATGTTCATAGAAAGGAGCAATTCAGAGTGAGGAAGAAAATTACTCCTAGCTAATATTAAACCTCTTAACACTTCAAAGACTGAAATAGAAATTTTGGCAGTCCAACGTTTTTATCTGGAGTGTTTAATAATTTGAGTACGGCTAAAACATTGAGAATGGGTTATTACAAATATAATGAAAATTTATGTTTCATATTTATTTATTTTTATTCTCAACTGCATAATAAACATGTATATTTCTTTGTATAATATTTTTATAATTTTTGGTATAAAATTGAAATAGAGTCCAATTTGTAACGCATGAGTCTAGTATGGACATAGAATCACAAAGACCCTTGTAGTTACTTCCTTCAAAATTAAAAAGACTCGGATTGTGAAGCCTCTCGATTCGATGTATAGTAAGAAACGTTGACAAAAAATTGAAAAACAACAAAATTTGTATGCCGGAAATTGTTTATTTCTTGAAATGATTTAATTTATTGCAACCCTTTTTATCGTTAGAATTTTTTGGAGGAATAATTTCTTCTTTGTATAGTAGATTCTCGAAAGTAACAAATAGTTTTGATTATATAAAAAATAAGAATTTTGCAGAAGTAATTTAGATATTTAATCAAAACATTTTAACATTTTATGTAAGAAGAAATTAATGATTATTTGGGGCTATATGCGGAAAGTAATTACTATATTTAGATGAAATTGTAGAATTTCATGGCAGAAATTTTGGAGTAATCAAATCCATAGAAAGACAATGACAACTGCAAAATTGATGAAAAATATTTTTTTAAAGTAAAATTGAAAAATATTTTTAAAAAATACCAAATTAGAAGAAACAACTATATATTTTAATAAGAAAAAATTAAAAATATGTGATTTCAAACTAAATCATTGTTTTCTATTATAATATTTTATTATCAAAAATAAGGTAAGTGTTTTATTCATAATAAAAAGAAAGATTTAAAAAAAATTCTTTAACTTTCATTTTAAATTACATTTCGTATTTGTATTTTGATCACCCATGCTATTATTATGGCCAACGAAAGATAAAAAATGTGTTAATATAATTTCGTTAAAAAATAGTTAAAATCACATTTATTTCCCAAAAGCAGATAATGTAATAAAATATAACTGAAAGCAAGATAAATTATACACCAGGCGAATTACATTTATGATTTACGGTTACAGATTCGAAAAAGGAAGTTTTTAATTCTTAAAAAAGATATGGAATCTTGCGAGTACAATGAATAAGACAGAGTGCTTCTGCTACAATTTTTTTATTGTTTTCAAAACTGCCAGACCGATCAAAACAGATGGAGTATTTTGTCAAAAAGAATGTATCGCTAAGTCCTTGTTGCTGAAACTCTCAGCTTCCGTTATTTTCAAGAATTATTTTATTTTTCGGAGCAAGCGTTGACACATAAAATATGTTGCACCTCTCCTACGAAATAACTGTATTTTATTTGACTGTAGATTATCCGCAAATTCTGTAATCTTGAAGTTGTCATAAACAGAATGAAATAATATTGCTGTATTTTCGCAAATAGAAAATACATAAATTTAAAAAGCAGACTCGTATTTATTCAACGAGAATAAAGTAATTTTTCCATGAACAAAATTTTGGAAGATTATGGCTTATAAATTAAAGAGTATGCGGAATAAGAAATGTTGAATTATTTAAACATGACTATCATATATTTAGTTGTATTTATTTTATTATTGTTGTACATTGGTGGGACGTGTTTTTCCCAAGAATGTATATCACGAACAACCACCGACAGGATGAAGAGCAATAAAATGCATTCAGGAAGGGCTTTTAGCAGTAAGTGCTCCACATTTGAGTGTGGAATTGTAGAAAGCCATGAAAAATATCCATATCCAGTCGGACGGGCATTGATAGACATTTACGTTAAAATCGCCATCGTTTCTTCTTGTTTATGAAAAAATTACTGCAAAAATCTTTGATAATAGATTCAGTCCTGCATATTTTATTTCCGTTTTGCATATATTGTATGTTATTTGAGGCAATTTGAATTTTTAAATTTCAATTAATTTCCAAAGTGGCAACGTGGCAGTAATTGTACTTTCTTAACATGGTCGACTATGGAATCATGAATTTACTGGATTATGGAAAGCCTTATGAGGATAAACACTTTTTGGTATATCAATGTTATGAAATACTATCTTCTAGGACAGAGGTTCCACACCCTGTGTACCTATATACTTTTGGGTGCTTCGAAATATTAATAATGGCGAAAACACCAAAACAGTTCAATAAAACAATCAGCATAAACCTAGAAAGTCATTGATCAGTGGTTGTAACAAATTCTGCCCACCACCAAACAGCGCGATTAAGCATGTGCCTTTCAAAGTATTTTTGCGTAGACGAATGGATTAGATGGATTTAAAAGAAAAAGGAAGCAATCACAAATGGGATGAGATGTATGGGAGCACGTAATGCCCTAATGTTCTTGTAATATAATTTTGAGGAAATGCAATCTGCATTTTCAAGTGCCTCTGAGAAATATCGGAAAATTCCAAACCAAGCAGTCCAAATGCCGATCACCAAGTTTACACAATTTGAAAGAACTGACTGCATCACACGACACCAGCACAACTGAAAACCGGCTACCTTTCAAATGCTATTTAGCTCACAATACCAGAAAAATCAAGATATTCTTAAAATATACTAGATATCCACTAAGAATGATGGGAACGGCGATACTATTCACATAAACATGTGAATAACCTAATATATAGGTACAAAAATTGGCTATGCATTACCGGATAAGATTAGATATTGGAAATACATTGCAACATGGTGGCAAACCATTCCTATCTTAAAAAGTAAGGCGGAAAATTAAATTATAAAGTTATAAAGAGTCCTTGATTTAGTAACAAAAGTCGCATCGAGCATAATAATACGAAAGTGATCTGTAAAATGCCCATTTGTTTGGTTGCGATTTCCTAAAGCTATGACGTTACTAATCATGCACGAAAGGGAAAAAAATATAATAATTTGGGCAAAAAAACTAGTATGCGTAGCATATGGTTCCAACATGACAGCACCCTTTCAAGTAAATGTAAATCAGTATCTAGTGAAGACATTGTAGCCTGAAATCGCCAGATATAGTCGTTATATTAAATGGACCCACACTCACCTAATATACCACATAGAACTTTTTCTGTGAGTAAATCTCTAAAGCATGCGAACTATCCATCAATAATGCTGTACCTTAAATGACACCTTACCGATATTTGTCTCAGTGTCTTCCCTGATACGCTACAAAACGAACAGCATGAAATAAAAAAAGTTGCATTGCAGCCGATTACTAGCATTAGCATATAACTAGCTGTTGAAAAGAAAAAGAACAGTATAAAAGTTCACTTTATACGTTTTCCGTAGCTTATTGGAACTTACAAAAAATTTATTTAGCATTTTACACGTTTTGTTCTTAGTACTAAAATACTTTTGAATAATAAACTATAAAGGACCCTCTATTATTGATATTTTTTTCATGTATATGTTACAAGTTTCGAGATAGATAAATTAACTCTGCTTTTGCCGCCATGTAGCCTGCCTGTAATTGATTCGTGTAGAGCATAGCCCTTTACTATACCTAGACACTTTATTTATGAAGATAGCTATAGTCGTCCTCAAGTTAATGTAGAGTTGGCACTCTGTGATTATATATATATATATATATATGCTAAATAGATTGTATATATATTGACGTACTGGTATATTAACATATATTGCAGGTATTAACATTACATATTATACATAGGTATATAAATGTTAGTTAAAATTCCGCAAAAACTTTTTAATGTATGTCATTAATTAATTTAGACTTACAACTAATTTTTCACAATCTACGACAATTTCAATAGTATTATATCATTCTAGCCTCTCTATTTTTCAACTGAAGTATCTAACTAATTAATTATCTTGAAATATTTGTGAACGATAAGGCGAAAAATTATTAAACCCTCTTTCTCCGAACAATTACTCCCGGATCATGAACCTTTTTATCTTTTGCCCTTTAAACCCATTTAATTGCTGCAAAGTAAAGAGCAGCCTCTACTTCGAAGAGATCGAAATCTTTCCCAACACTTAATAGAGAATTCACTTTCTTTTCTTTCAGGTGAGTGAACAGATAAAAAAATGTAACTAAATTGTTCCTAAAAGTTCGGTGGGATCAAAATTTGCCCTTCACAGGATCTTCTGAAGGTCTAGCTTATCGATTGGAGGAGAGCGATGTGGTATTACATACTATCAGCCAATAAAATGGCTCGAAACTCTTGAAACTGTTCGAAGTACTTGAATTGTCTGTAGTTGGGTGTAAAATCAATTAAGTAATTGGGCGATGATTGATAACTCATCGGAAATCATTTTTAAACGGATTTGTTGGTGGTTAAAGAAATTGAAAATTTGTAAGGAACTTAGGTTAATGAATTTGCTCAAGAAAATGGTTTAATATATTTTATTTTAATATTTTTCTGTATATTGAATTTGCAAAATCAATTTAATAATTAAGTTACGGAATAAAACAAGATTTTAAATTAGTTTGCCACAGGAAATAAGAGAAAGAAAAATAATTTCTCGCGAAAAGAATTGATTAATGATTATGAAAATTCGTAGAATTGTTTTTTTTTTTTTTTTTTTATCAGTAAAGTATATTAAAATTTTAAACGTTGAAATGAACTAACAAATTACTTTTAATTAAAATGTTATATGAATTAAGAAATCAATCCAGTTATGATTATGAAACATATGTTAGCCACTTAAATAATTAATCATATTTGTATCATGTTGTAATCATTATAATTAAGCATTATTAAAATAAATGTGTAATTCGAAACTTATTTTGGATTATATATTTTTGGAATAAAGACCAACCGTTAGTTTTTTTTTGTCTATAAATCGTATGTTCAGACCGGACTGAATTAATTTTTTTTCCCAGAATTTTTTGCAAAGAATATGGTGTGTTGTTTTAGAATTATTTCTTCCTTTTTTAGTAAATTATATTATTACTAAAATTTTAAAATAGTCTTGCATAAATTATAAATAAAATGTTATAATTTTTCTTATAAAATTTACAACGTTTAACCTTCTATATAAGACGCTTTAAGTTAAATAAAGTAAAATAAAACTATTTTGATACATTGAATTTGTAACATTTATAAATTTTTCTAATTCTGAAAATATTGTTCAAACTCTGTTTATAATTGCTACTTATTAAATTTATTATTTAAAATAATATTGAGTAAAAGGAGTATTCAATTTTAGTAAACGGAAAATAGGAAGGAGTAAATTCAATTCTAAGAAATGATGAGCTGAGAAAGCTGCTTTTATGACAAATGTCTAAGCTGTCAAATCATGTCATGTTACAATTCTACAACTATATCTGGCAACCTTGTGTAGTTGAGAACATCTGATAGAATAGTAGCTTCATAAATTTATTATTATTATTTTTTTTAATGTTTTATGTTTTCTCATTTTTTTTTCTTTATTTTATACGCATTTGATTCTCTAACGTCTATACTCAATAGAATTGGATAACAATAGTTAGGAAATTAAACTTAGGATAAAAATGGCGTTTAAATTACTGATACAAAACTACTTTTGTATTCGTAAGTTTTCCTTATATTTTTCCAAAATAAATAATAAAACATAACTTAAATTTGAATTGAAATGAATAGAATAGAATAGAATAAAAAATAATTTTAAAGAAATAAACTTTTTGTTGCAGTGAATGTTTTTTTAAATTACAGGTAGTGAGTTATTTTTATTTATAACATATTTTCCGTGACTTTTATTTTTATTTATTTTTATTATTTATTTTTTACATTCGTATCTTTTAAGACTAAAATGCAGATTGAAATTATAATAATAGTAGTTAAAATTTTAAACATGATTTATTGACTATAAAATATATTGACTACCTTCTGATAATTTTAAGCGCATTATTGTGTGTCTTACATAAAATAATTTAAAACTAGTCAGAAATTTAATATTTAGTATATTATTTTATCATCAACTAAATGCAATTTTGCTTTATTTTATGAGCATTCTTTTTAAATGTGAATGTTTAAAAATGATACTTTATGATTGTGTAAATTGTGTGGTATATCCTTAAAATGCAATCGGAAAACTTATATAAATTTACAGCTAATATACACTTGTTTCAAAAAATTTAGTAAGAATCAGAAAAAAATTGATTTTGGAATGTCAATTCATTGAAATTCATTGGCATCTAAAAAAACAATAAAAAATTTCACAAATTTGGTACAAAAGAAATTAATCGGCTTATCTTCTGCATTGAAAATACTTATGAAGACATATAGTACCAGAGGTACACATAGTATCAATGTGGATCAGCTTCGACATGAAAGGTGATCACCTCTAATAGCTACATAAACATGATAGTGGTATTTCATGTTCAAAGTGATGGTGTCCATTATCTGAGTTGACAGCTAAGCCCATTTCTGTGTTAAAGTTGTTCGAAAATACTACAGAAGATATTCCCACAATTTTGTAACGTTTTCAAGAGGATGTTCCCTCATTTTTGTAATCTAATAAGAATATTTCAATTTAAAAAGAACAAAAATATATATCCTTTGGTATGAAGCTTTTTATTTTCGGCAAATAAATTAATGTAAGAATAATTTAATGATTTGGACTCTATACCAAATTGATGCCATTCGGGTTTAATAACCCATTTAAATTTAGTTCATGGGGAAAGTGAAATGGTTACAAAATGTATGGACACCCTATGTAGTTGCAGGTGTCACGTTAACTGTGTAAAACAATAAAATCCCAAAATGCTCGATAAAGTTCAAGTCCGGAGAACATATCGGTAAGATCATAAGTGCAATAATATTCTCGTAAAGGTAGTTTTTACTTACGAGTTGTAAAATTATCGTCTTGTAGGGTAAAGTAATCCCCAGTTCTATTTGTGTAAAGTCAAACAAAAGAATAATTTAATGATGCGGACTCTATTCCAAATTGATGCCACTCAGGTTATTTAAATTTAGTTCATGAGGAAAGTCAAAATAATTATAAAAATGTCTGTGCACAATCTGTAGTTGCAGGTGCCACGTTAGCTGCGTAAAACAATAAAATCCCCAAACATGCTTGACAAAGTTCAAGTGCAATACTATTCTCGCCAAGGTAGTTATTTACTTACTGAATTGTAAAATTATTGTCTTGTAGGGTAAAGTAATCCCCAATTCTATTTATGTAAATTCAAACAATTGAATCAAGAAGTTCGCTTCTAACTTATAGATGAAGGTACCTCTTAGGATGATGTACAGGTCAATGTACCCATCCAAAGAAATCTCAATCTCACACATATTGAACCTACCAAATTTGTCTCTTTCATGTCAATTCTATGAAGACTGCCATATTAATGAGATAATAGTGGGTTCCAAGATTCCGCCTGAGCAATGTTATTCTTGAATTACTTTGCAGATGAAGTCAATTTATCAGTGACTAGCACAGACTACATTTGACTTTCTCTCTAACTGACAAGCATGTATGTGTGTGCACAATTAAACTTTTCATTCCGGTAGCTTAGTTTAAGGAGTAGGGGCCTGATGGCCGAATGGCTAGCGCTCTGGCGTTCGGTACCACAGGTACCAGGTTCAAATTCCGGCTTTGCCCATGGGTGTTTGAGTGGTTCGGAATCCACTTTAAGCCGTAGGTCCCGGTCCTAATAGAATCGTAGAGCTCTGCGGGGGCATTGTTACTCCGCGTCCGAGGCTTACCATCAAGTTACACGCGCCCCCTGAGTAATGCAAAGTGAGTAACATAGGTGCAGCCCTGATGTCGAAGGTCACGATCTATTTGCCAGCTGCATTAGAAAAAAAAAAGTTTAAGGAGTACACCCGTTAATGAAATTTTCACATACGAGAAGTCATTTGCACAAAGTTGATTCGGATACCCTCCTTCTAATGACTGCTGAAGTTGGCAGGACAGAAAAGATTTTAGGATGGGCTGGTGTAGCTGTTTGGTTCCTACTTGCAGTTAGTGTCAAAGAGTGCTTATCTGAGCCACAAGTGTCTTTAATTCTCCACAACTGTACCTTCTTAGAATCCAATTCTATCTTTAGAAATGGTAGAAATGCATTCCACAGTTCACAAATTACAGATGGGATTACATATAAACCTCTTTTAGATAGGATTAACCTGCTTCTGTTCTGTCAATGGCTAGGCATCGTAATTCTGCAGATAAAGATAAGGGGGTACTCGCCTCTTACAAGTGAGTATTCACTACTTGGAGGAACTACACACGTTTATCAAGCTTATTTTCAGTCATATCTCAAATAACATTAAAAGACAGAAGCAACATTAATTTGAATACCCTTTTCTAAAGCACCATTACTTTCAAAATATATTGAATTAGCATAATTTTTATGAAAATTTTCTTAATCTAGGTAAGTAATCGTAATTTTTCTGATTTTTTTCTTAATTTTACGAAACCAGTGTATTACGTATCAGAAAAATAAAACATATATTAGAAGAAATAACTAGTTTTTATTAATTTATATTATTAAAATTTAAGATCTTTAATTACTAATCGAATTCTACACTAAATAGCATTTTATTAAATTTTTGTATTTGCATATTAAGTGTAAAAAGATAAATATTATTCTTATTTTAAAATACGATGAAAAACTGATTTAAAATGAATAAATAGGCAATTATCTTTTTGAGGTAAGACATACCATAGATTTTGGCAAATTCATTTAAAATTTCATGAAAAGTTTAATTAATGAACATTTGTCTTTAACAGTGCTTTAATTAATACACATGCGTCTTTAAAACTGTGCTCAAGGAAGTATTACAAGCTGTACAACGAATTCTATCTAATCACGTTTTCTTGTTCGATCTAAAGAACTGTTAACGTAATTTTCTTTAAACTTCTACCTGGCACTAAAATTTAATTAGCTTCATCGACGTAATGGAGTTTTTTACTTCCCTAATTTAAAAATATGTTGAAATTTTTCTTAATTAATGGTTTATTCACGTAATATGTAAAATGTTAAATAAGAAATGAATGTCTTTAACGACACATTTTTACTTGCTAAGGAAGATTTGTACTTAGACTTTTTTTTTTGGAAGTGTCTAACTTTTGATAGGTAAATTAACGAAAGACAATCCATCTAACTTTTCACGAATTTTTTAATGAAGTCATTATTTTGGAAAGTTAATTTAATGTGTTGTAAAAAATTACTTTAGAACGACTTTCAAAAAAAAATTTATTACTGATAAAAAGAAAGGTAATCATTTTTATAGAAGATCAATTAATTTTAGTGTTAGAAATGTGTATTTTATTTTTAATTACTTTTACTGTTTTAATTAAGATGTCTTTCGTTATATCAACATTAAAAACAAGTTATGTAATTTATTACATGAATTTTTATATCTTTGTAATAAAATTGTTTGCATTTGGCTACTTAAAATGTCGCTAAATTCTTTTTATAATGAAAAAATTCTTTTCAAATTTTTATCTATATTATGCCTTTGATTTGGCAGGTTTTTTAATGAAATATTTTACAGCAATAGTTTACAATTTTAAATACCTAAAAATGCGACTTATATATTTTATTAATTTTTTATTTAATATCTTAGTTCATGTCCTCAAACACCAAGACCATATAGTATAACATGAAGGCTACATATCCGAGTAGCAAAACATCTTCTACTCTCAAAATATCATCAACTTTTTTTTAAATTATTACAATAAAATATGTTAGCTATAATTACAAAAAATACAGGAACGACTAATAAGTTATGCAATAATTTAAAATATAAATTTAAAAATACTTAGTTTCTTTTTACTTTTTTATACTAATTTGTTAATAAATAAATTATATATATATAGATAATTTATTATATACACAGTCCAATCACATTAATGTGACCACCACCTACTTCTGACATCAACGTGAAATATCCAATCACAAAAGGCATGTGGAGGCACATTGCAGTGGAGTGTATATAAAGAATTCCACTTAACACCACTTAAATACCACTTAATACCACATTCCCCATTCCACTTAAAGAAAAAATATACAAGAGTGTATATTCTGGCTTTTGACAGGTGGTCACATAAAAGTGACTGGACTGTGTATATATATATAATTTATTATATATATATATATATATATAATTTATTATATATATATATATTTATTACGTATGGAAAATGTACAACAAAAATAAATTTTAAAAAGTAAAAAAAAATCAGGGAATTTATTTTTATAATAAAATCATTATGCTGTCATTGGAACAGCAGCAAATTAGCACTGAACTTCGAAAGATTCAGAACATTAGCCGAACAGCCTTGTAGAACATCAGACATTTTTAATAAATTTTAATTTTGGACACTCTCATTCAATCCCATCAACAAATTACTTTACAATGCCACCAAATAACTGCCATTTTAATTTACATCTAAGAATTGAAAGGAATAACCCAATATGGATAAGTAAATGACCTTAAAATATCCATAATATTTTGAAAGGAATTAATGGTACACATTATTTAAATTATATTGTACATTGATAAAGTAACGTAATTACATTGTATCAGAAAAGTGTTATATATTAATTAGTAATTTTTATAAATATTTACTGTTGCTTGCAATTGCTTACTGGATATATTTTTTGCGAAAAATAATTTTGTTTCCTATTAATACATCAATTATTACTTGTATCATATAAAATATAAAATTTGCTCAATTGCCGAATATTTAAATCTTAACATAATAATTTTAAGAAGACATTTTTGGAAATAACTTTAATGTAGGATGTTATTATTAGAAATAGTAAAACTTGGAAAAAAACAACAACTTTTAAAGTTTTACTAAAACCTATGAGTACGAACCATTTTAAATACAAGTAGAGTTATACTTCAGTGTAATAAATTTGGTTCTTACTTTGTCACTGTAATTTTGTAAATAACCGATATATACAATATATACCGATATTAGGGATATATATATATATATATAACATAAAAATTAGGGATATATATATATATATATCCCTAATTTTTATGTGTGAATTTCAGAGCTCTATTATTAGGTTTCTGTTGTCTACAAAAAACATAATTAATACAATGTAAAAAGCAATAAAATATTTTTTTTTATAATTATTATAATATTTATAACAATTTAAAAAATTATAGTATAACTAAATAAGATAGTATTATTATAAAAATGACTATTATCAAGAAATATATTTAATACTCTTTTTATAATAATGCTATCTTATATATCTGTATTGCTATATATAGTTGTATATATTGGTATACTATAGTTCTATATTCGTTCTATATTATATTATATGTTATAGCAATACTTTATAAGATAGTATTGTTATAGGAAAATTAGATAGATATTTGTAATATTATGACAAATTATTATTGGCAATTTAAGAAATTTAACTTATCAATTAGCATTTACATGCATTATAAAAGTATAATAAAAAGCATTAAAAGATATGGTTCACGTTAAATCATACGAGAAAATGCAAGAATGTAAGGAATATAAATGAATAAAAGCTACACATTTACATTTTTAGAAATCACGTTAAACCCGAGGTAAAAACATTAAAAAAAAAAGGGTAATAACGGACTTTTCTACATTTTCAAATAATGCACAATAATATCCTTATTGAAAATACTATAGAAGCATATAAGCTTGACAAATGACATGTCAATATTATTTATTTTACTATTTCCAAACAAAAATAAATTCACGAATGGTTTTCTATAAAAAAAGTAGGAAAGGATATAAAAACGATGCGATTCTACAACACCAAAAAACTGTCAGAGATCTCCATGCTTCGACAAGTTCTGCTCCCACACCGAAGGGTTCCTGTGCGCCCTATGCTTGCAGGATTTGACTGAATTGCTTGGATTTTTCTCCATACCTGACGTCCCATTCTCCATTTCTTCCTATGCTGGAGATAGTGATTGTCACATGCGTGCGATTGGGTACTCCAGACTCTTTTTTCCACGGAGGACATTCTTTTGACATGTGTTGGGGAAAAGGAAAAGGGAACCGTGGAAACAAATCAAACAGCTCAAGTACCGCTCCGGATTTTTTTTTTTGTGTAAAGAAAATTCTCCCTGTGAATTGGTTTTTGTGTGTGTATATGTCCTTATTGATTTAAATCTTAATGTATCGGTATAAAATAACGAATTAAGAAGTTGGATTGTAAATATAATTTAACATAAAGGAGAAGGTAAAAGAAATTGGAAATTAAAATATATATATATATATATTGCAAAGTCTTGACCTATATTAAGAAATATATCTGTATTGATATACATAGTTCTACATATTAGTATACTATTGTTCTATATTCGTCCTATACTATCTTATATGTTATAACAATACTTTATTAGATAGTATTGTTACAACAAAATAAGATAAATATTTGTAATATAATAGTATTACGAATTATTATTGACAATTTAAAAAAAAAAAAAGATAATCATCAATTAGTATTTAGATGCATTATAAAAATATAATAAAAAGCAATAAAAGATATAGTTCACTTAAATCATACGAGAAAATGCAAGAATTTAAAGAATAGAAACGAAAAAAGCTACACATTTACAATTTTTAGGAATCACTTAGTTAAAATCGAGATTTAAACATTAAAAAACAGAGTTATAACCGACTTTTCTACATTTTAACATAATGCACAATGATATCATTATCGAAAATACAATAGAAGAATAAAAACTCGACAAATGCCATCACAATATTATGTATTTTACGATTTCTGTACAAAAATAAATTCATGAATGCATTTCTATAAAAAGAAGGAGGATACTAAAAACGATGCGATTCTACAACCCCAACAAACTGTCAGAGAACCAAAAGTTCCCTTTTTCATCGCCTTGTCAAGTTCTGCTCCCACACTGAAGCGTTCCGATGCTTGCAGGATTCGACTGAATTGCCTGGATTTTCTCCATCCCTGATGCCCCATTCTCGATTTCTTTCGGTGCTGGGAGAGGGCGATTGTCACATGCGTGCGAATAGGTGCTCCAGACTCTTATTTCACTGAGGATATTCTTTTGACATGTGTTGGGGAAAAGGAAAAGGAATCGTGGAAACAAATCAAACAGCTCTAGTACCGATCCGGATTTTTTTTTTGTGTAAAGAAAATTATCGCTGTGAGTTTCTTTTTTTGTGTATACGTCTTAATGTATTGATTTAAATCTTAAAGTATTGATATAAAATAACGAATTAAGAAATTAATTTGTAAATGTAATTTAACATAAAGTATAAGGTAAAAAGAAACTACAATAAGTATTTTTTTTAATTCGCAAAGTCTTGACATATACTAGGAAATATATCTATATTACTATAAATAATTCTTATATCTATATAGCTAGACATAGTTCTACATATTCATATACTACAGTTCTATATTCGTCCTATACTATCTTATACGTCATAACAATAGTTTATTAGATAGTATTGTTATAAAAAATAAGATCAATATATGTAATATAATATTATTAAAAATTATTATAGACAATTTTAAAAAAATTCAATTGCGCTACTACATGTAGTAAATATATGATTCACAGAAAATCATAAGAGAAAATGTGAACAATTAGGGAATTAAAAAAAAAAAATTAAAAGCTACACATTTAAATTTTTAGATATCACTTTGTTAAACCGAGATAAAAACATTAAAAAAGAGTAATAACCAACTTTTAAATATTTTCACGTGATGCACAATGATATCATTATGGAAAATACGATAGAAGAATATAAACTCGACAAATGACATAATAATATTATTTATTTTACTATGTCTATACAAAAATAAATTCATGAATGGGTTTCTATAAAAAGAAGGAGGAAAGGACATAAAAACAGTGCGATTCTACAACACCAGCAAACTGTCAGAGAGCGAAAAGTTCCCTTTTTCATCGCCTCCATGCCTTGTCAAGTTCTGCTCCCACACTGAAGCGTTCCTGTGCTTGCAGGATTTGACTGAATTGCTTGGATTTTCTACATTCCTGATGCCCCATTTTCGATTTCTTTCGGTGCTGGGAGAGGGCGATTGTCACATGCGTGACTCTTTTTCCGACGAGGATATTATTTTGACATGCGTTGGGGAAAGGAAAAAGGGACCGTGGAAACAAATCAAACAGCTCTAGTACCATCTCCGGATTTTTTTGTGTCAAGAAAATTCTCACAGTGAATTTATTTATGTTTCTGTGTATGTCTAATGTATTGATTTAAATCTTAATGTATCGGTATAAAAAAGAAGTAAATGGTTTGTAAATGTCATTTAAAATAAAGTAGAAGGTAAAAGACATTGTGAATTAAAAAAAATACATATTGTAAAGTCTTGACTTTTACTAGGAAATATATCTATATTGCTATACATATTTCTTATATATCCGTATACAATAGTTATAGATATAGTATTGTTATATAAAAATAAGATAGATATTTGTAATATAATATTATTACAAATTATTATTGGCAATTTAAAAAAAAAATTAATTATCAATTAGCATTTACACGCTCTATAAAAGTATAATAAAAAAGCATTAAATAATAATGTTCACAGTAAGTAATAAGAGAAAATGTAAACAATTAGGGAATTAAAAATAAAGGAAAAAAGCTACACATTTACGTTTTTAAAACCGTGGTAAAAACAATGATAAAAAGAGTAATAACCAACTTTTCGACATTCTCACATAATCCACAATGATATCAATATCGAAAATACTATAGAAGCATATAAACTTGACAAATGCACGTATTACTTGAGAAATACTTTTATTTTACGTTTTCCGTACAAAAATTAATTCATGAATGGTTTTCTATAAAAAAGGCGGAAAGGACATAAAAACGATGCGATTCTACAGCCCCAACAACTGTCAGAGAACAAAAAGTTCCCTTTTTCATCGCCTCTATGGCTTGTCAGGCTCTGCTCCCACACTGAAGCGTTCCCATGCAGACCATCCTTGCAGGATTCGACTGAATTGCTTGGATTTCCTCCATCCCTGACGCCCCATTCTCCATTTCTTTCGGTGCTGGAGTGGACGATTGTCACATGCGTGCGAATAGGTACTCCAGACTCTTTTTTCACGGAGGATATTCTTTTGACATGTGTTAGAAAAAAAGAAAAGGAGATGTGGAAACAAATCAAACAGCTCAAGTAACGCTTCGGATTTTTTTTTGTATGTAAAGAAAATTCTCACTGTGAATTTATTTTTTTGTGTGTATACGTCTTAATGTATTGATTTAAAGCTTAATGTAACGGTAGAAAATAACGAAATAAGAAATTGGTTTGTAAAAAATGTAATTTAAAATAAAATAGAAGGTAAAAAGAAATTGCGAATTAAAATATATATATATATTGTAAAGTCTTGACCTATACTTGGAAATATATCTATATTGCTATACATAGTTCTTATTTATCTATATAGCTATAAATAGTTCTACATATTCACATACATAGTTCACATATTCGTCATATACTATTTTATATGCTATAACAATACTTTATTAGATATTATTGTTACAACAAAATATGATAAATATTTGTAATGTAATAATATTACGAATTAGTATTAACCTTTTAAAAAAAGTAATTATCAATTAGAATCTGGAAGCATTAAAAAAATATAATAAAAAGCATTAAAAGACAAGGTTCACTTTAAATCATAAAAGAAAGTGAAAGAATTTACGGAACATAAATGAAAAAAACATCTACACATTTACATCTAAAAAAGCTGCACCCAAAGTGATTTCTAAATCACTATATCACTAAATCTATTGATCACATTGTTAAAACCGAGGTAAAAACAATAATAAAAAGAGTAATAACCGTCTTTGCTACATTTTCGCAAAATGCACAATGATGTCGTTACCGTAAATACGATAGAAGAATAAAAACTTGACAAATGATATTACAATATTATTCATTTTATGATTTCTGCACAAAAATAAATTTATGACTGGGGTTTCTATAAAAAGAAGGACATAAAAACGATGCGATTCTACACCACCGACAAACTGTCAGAGAACAAAAAGTTCCTTTTTTCATCGCTTCTATGGCTTGTCAAGTTCTGCTCCCACACTGAAGCATTCCTGTGCGCCCTATCCATGCAGGATTTGACTGAATTGCTTGGATTTTCTCCATCCCTGATGCCCCATTCTCGATTTCGTTCGGTGCTGGAGGAGGGTGATTGTCACATGCGTGCGAATGGGTACTCCAGACTCTTTTTTCACGGAGGATATTCTTTTGACATGTGTTGGAAAAAAGGAAAAAGGAATCGTGGAAACAAATCAAACAGCTCAAGTACCGTCTCTGGATTTTTTTTGTGTACAGAAAATTCTCGCTGTGAATTTATTATTTTTTTTCCCTGTGTATACGTCTTAATGCATTGATTTAAAATAAAATAATGTATTAAGAAATTTGTTTGTAAATGTATTTTAAAATAAAGTAGAAGATAAAAGAAATTGGGAATTCAAAACAATACATGTTTTATACTAGCCATATAACGGCTTCAAGGAAAGGACCACTTACGGGTTCATGGGAACACTTTAATTTTTATTTGCAAGCAGCATTATAAATACATAATACTTGCCCAATTTTTATTTCTTTGTAAATACAATATAAGCATATATATATATATAAACACTGGAATATTATATTTACAAAGAAATCAAAATTGTATATATAAATGGGATTCACAAGTGCAGTTCACTCCAAGGTCGGAGATTTTCAAATTTCTCCATTCTACTACGAATCTAATGCACCCGGTCTGCGGTAATTATCATACGGTGCGATACACGAAACCACAAGGGCTCACATTGTAAACAGGCGGAATCTCCGGCCTGTTCAGTCATTTTATAGAAAAAGAGAAAAGCGACTTGTCTCAGAACAATCTTTCTCTCCTTGTCTAAACCCCTGCCCTTAAAAAATCCGTCAACAGGGGGGAGAGTCAGCTTCCCTCACATTGGAGTGGACACTTCCTCAGCCCATGGTCTATCCCCAAATATGATGCAGCAACTCATAGCGTAATCCGTATCTCATCTATAGTTATTTCGACCTGTGAAGCTTGAACACACAATAAATAATTCTTTGATGTATCATTTATCCATGACATTGATTATCTGCTGTCAGATTTGAGTAACAGGTTGTTCTCATTAGAACAAAACACTAATTGCATGTAGTATAAATATCCACGACACTACTTATCTGCAGTCAGATTTGAATGATAGCTTTTTATTAGGCACTTGTTAGGCAATATAGGCTTGTTAAAAAATATACATTTCTCTTTCCTGGGAAAAGAAATCCTATATCTCTTCTCGTGTAACAAATACTATTATATTATTATTTTAATTTTCAAATTATTTTATTTTATATTTACATTTATTATATTAATTTAATTACTTATTTACACATAATTGTAACTCCCATCATTAATATTAAATCTACTGTAAATATTTTTCGTATACATTTCAAAAAAAGACTTATGTTAAATGAGGTTGAAATAAAAAAAGAAAAATTAAAAACACGTTTATGTTCCTTAAAAAATTTCTAAGTTTTATTTTCTTATATCAAGACAATAATAGTTTATTAGATTGAAGACACGTAAAATTTCAAAATTACTTTAAAACAAAAACGTTGTTTGTGTTTTAAATAATAAATCTAATTTTATGTTTTCTTACAAATGAAACTATTCATTAGGTATTTATTCAAAAAAATAATTTTATTAAATAAAGAATTGGACATTTATAATTTCCTTTGCATACAAGTTTTGATTATCTAATTTTTAATAATCATTATTGTTCATTTTGTTGAAAACATCTATAACATATTCTTAAAACGTAAAGTAATAATACAGAACAATCTTTCGCAAATCTACTATTAAAATTTGTATAACCCCTTTTGTTAAATCGTTATTATGTATTAAGAGAACCACTAATACTTAAAAATAAAACTAATACTTTTGTCATTGTCTTTATTATCGTGATTTAAATAATAAATCTAATTTTATGTTTTCTTACAAATGAAACTATTCATTAGGTATTTATTCAAAAAAATAATTTTATTAAATAAAGAATTGGACATTTATAATTTCCTTTGCATACAAGTTTTGATTATCTAATTTTTAATAATCATTATTGTTCATTTTGTTGAAAACATCTATAACATATTCTTAAAACGTAAAGTAATAATACAGAACAATCTTTCGCAAATCTACTATTAAAATTTGCATAACCCCTTTTGTTAAATCGTTATTATGTATTAAGAGAACCACTAATACTTAAAAATAAAACTAATACTTTTGTCATTGTCTTTATTATCGTGATTTAAATAATAAATCCAATTTTATGTTTTCTTACGAATGAAACTATTCCATAGAAATTAATTCAAAAGATAATTTTAATGTTATTAGAATTGGACATTTACAATTTCCTTTTACATAGAAGATTTTATTTTCTACTTTTTAATAATTATTATTCATTTACTTGATTGTTGAGAACATCTATAACATTCTTAAACGGTAAAGTAATAATGGAAAAAACCCTTTGTAAAATTACTGTTAAGTTTGTCATACCACTTTTGTTAAACTATTTTAATGCATTAAGAGAACAACTAATATTTTAAAAAAACATTCCTTTTTACATTTGGATTTTATGTTTTCCAATTTGAAGCTTTGTCTAAAATTCTCGGAATTGCATCAAATAAACAGATGATATTTTATGTACTTTTCATCATGGCTTAGTATTGCAGGACTAAATTACAATAAACAGGGAAAAAATGTAAAAAACACTCTTTGGGACAAGATTAGAATACATCAAGTATAAAATACATTTTAAAATTTTCTTTACATTTCTATTGAAAATGAGCCAAGCACATTAAAAAAATTTAGCATATTTGCTTATGAATAAAACAATAGAAAGCCTAATGTTCGTCCCATACTGAATTTTCGCAGAAAGAGTAGACATTGGAAATTTATTTTTATTCTAAAATAATTTAATAATTGTTTTATTATCACCGATATTGTCACACATCAATATATTGTACTATAACTGATTGGTTCGTTTGATTTTTTATGTATTTCTATAAAAAAAAGCTCTTTTTTTTACAAATCAAGTTTTTAAAGAAATTTTAACAATTATAAGATAAGTACAAGCAATACCAACAAAAGAAGAGTACCAGATAAAATACTAATGCAATTCCATAATAAAATAGCAAATGTTATTGTATTTCACATAAATAGAAATTCATTTAACACAGAACATTTATAGCAACCTCATTGCATTACAAAAGACTCAA
Source organism: Caerostris darwini (assembly GCA_021605075.1). Taxonomy (NCBI): domain Eukaryota; kingdom Metazoa; phylum Arthropoda; class Arachnida; order Araneae; family Araneidae; genus Caerostris; species Caerostris darwini. The sequence continues at coordinate 206,555 of BPLQ01015708.1, forward strand.
AATTATATAAAGATTTACGAAATTCTTGTCTTGATCAATTTCATAATTTTTATTCAGCTCTCTCACACTCCAAACAATTTCTAATATTTTCAAAAACGATACCTAACATCACCAAATAACTCGACAATCATTGAATCACGATTGCCAAACGTGTTCAGCAATATTTAGAATTTTGCTTTCTACAGTGTGTTTATAGAAAAATACTTTTCACACAATAAACTTTAATGCAATAATCAAACAATTAAGTCAACAACCAAAATAATAAATAGTTCGAATTATATTATTTGTACTGAAAATTAACACTCATTTTTTTCAACTAATATTTGTTCTTGTTAGTAGATTGTTAGTGAATACAGAATTCAAAACTTGTTGCTAAACTAACATAACTCATGCATTAATGCAAAAAAAGTGAGATTAACTATTTTGAAAAGCAGAAAAAGAATTTCTAAAGATCTCTGGATCCAGAGAAAAATAGAATGCAAGTCAAAAAGAGAATTGGCAGAAATTTCTGTAAATAGACGAAAATAATAATAACTATAAATAAAACTTCACATAAGAGATGACTTGTCACAACAATTATTCAAAATAGAAAAAGAAAATCAAACTTGAAAGAGAGAGGTCATTTTTATGAGTACTGAAGTGTCATCGTGACATAACTTTTTTCAAAAGTGATAACATCAATTTCTTAGCTCTTAAAAGTGTTTTTGTCAATGTTGATTTTTACAAATAGACAATATTATTGAATACGTTATTTCAATTTATTCTTGTCATCTTTTGTATATTAGTTTTGGGATATTTTCTTTATGATGATTCTAAATGAAAGCTTTCAGAAAAATCAGATTTTGCTTTAATCCTTTGATTCTTTTATCTTTTGAGCATTGTTATTTCGATATTCGAGATAGTTGGATATCTTATTTCTAACTTTGAAGTCAAAAGCATAAGTGCAGTATTAAAAATCAATATTCCAATAAAGAATAAGAATCTTATTTTCCAATTTTTCCCATAAATTTTTTTACTTAAACATATAATTTAATAAAACAAAGGCAATTATTTATTTTTTAATATGCAAAAGAAAAATAATTATTATTTGAGGATTTTATTTTGGTTGCTCAAAAAGTACGGAATTATTTTTCTAATGATTTTTTTTCCTAAGAAAGTATAACCATTTTATACAGAAAAATTCTACAATAAATATTTTCAATGTTTTTTTTTTCTTTTTTACATTACTTGCATTTTATAATAGATTTTTGTCATTTCAATTGAGCTAATATAATAGAACTATAATTTATATATTCCTTTTGGCGATTTTGTGCTTCAGTTTTTCATTCATAAGAATTAAGTTGTTTCGTTTTCAGCCATCGCTTTCCTTCTAGCACCTTCTACTAGTAAACAAAATATTCGGTCAATACCAGCCAATCTAATTCTGAAGCAATTAGTATGTCGAATTCCAGTTACTACAGACTTGAGACTTTGTTCCTTTGTATGCTGCCTTTTCACGTGAGTGAATACTAAGTAGTTGGATCATGGGCAAATATCGATTATACAATGCGTGTATGCATGCCACGATATGCCCGTGGTCATTTTCATCTTCCATTGTAAATGCAATGTCATATGCAATTACTGCAATTTCATCTTTGTTAAAATTTATTTCATTACACTGGATGTGACATCAAATTTCTTTCATACATAATTCGAAAAGGGTTTACCGCAGAAATATAATTCTTTGGTCAACGTTTATGTATGTTTAGGAATGTCTTCCTGATCAATTTTAGCGGTATTGACCAAACACCCTGTATAATAAAATTTTCCATCGTTCATAATTTTATTTTGTATTTCTTCTTCTATTTTAATTAATAACTTTTTAATTATTATCATAAGTGAACATTATATTGTCCTGTCTAGAGATCCGAGTCTTCTCCAAAAAGAGAAGCTATAAAATAAAAAATAAATAGGAATATAAGTTAATATTATTTAAAAATGATTTCTCGCGCAACACGAAACATTTAAATGAACGCTACTTTTTACATTATCTTATTTATGAGTTTTTAAAATTAGCATGAAATATGTGTTGCTAAATCTAACGATTGACCAATGTCAAGCCACTTGTTCTGTGGTACTCAATTCAAATTGGAATTGTCTGGCCTCCAAAACATAAACCGATTATGGTTTCAATATCATCAAAATAGTGTCTAAGGATTAGTTTATGTTTATAAAAGTTAATTTAACCATTACTTAAAAGACTTCTATGTCTGAATTTTGTAGTGTTTCTTGTAATATTGCAGCAATTGCTTCTTCATAAATTTTTGAAGTTATTAAATTTTGTTATATTCCTGTCGCTATAGAATTTGATAGTTCTTGTGGGAATTCCGCACTTTACGACTCTGATTTCGCCAAGTTTTTTTTTACGCATCAAATAAAATCGCTAAAACCACATTATTTTGTAACAGCAGTGGCAATTTTGTTTGTTTAGGAAGAGACTTTTGCGAAAACTGGAAGGAAAAAAATCACCAAATAAGCAAACAGAATCCTAAAGTGCAGAACTACTCTTCTTGTATTATTATGACCTATTAAATTTCTTAGGTTATTGAAGATTGATATACTCATTTGAGTATTCGTCCAGCAAAGTATGTCCGCACATGATAAATTGAAAATTGTGAAAGGGTTTTATTTTTTTTATGTTTTATGATTTTATTTACTGATTTTATAATATCTATATTTCTACAAAAACCTATAACTTTTCAAATTCCAAATAAAATATTTCACAAAATTAATATGCACATATTTTGATATAAACATCTGATATCTTTCTATAACCAAAGTTTTCATTTTCTTGCTTTCGACTGATTTCTTTCTGTAAGATAAAATTGCAACAAAGGGATTTTCTACAAAAAAAGACGTAGATAAATTGCATTTTTAGCCCCTTTAATGCTCTATATGGATCTTGTGCAAAAAAAGAAACATTTCGTTTGGTGCAAGAAATATGTACCTCCAGGCGTTAGTTCTCAAGAAATTGAGCTGTCTGCTTCGTTCGTTTGTTGGTCTAAAATAAACTTCCTGAAGCTGTATTAGTTGTAACGCAAATGAAAGACGTAGTTTGTTGACATAGGAAAAGTTGTTACATACAAGTTGCTTCTTTTGTAAGACATCTTATGTACAGTATAGTGATTTGCAGCGACGGTTTTTGCTATACTACAATGAAGGTCTACAAGACTGATAATGAGGTGTACTGAAAAGTTAGACAGCTACAGCTGTCAATTATATAATTTTCACAAACCCATCGCATGAGATGAAAGCACTGGATAGCAGAGAAGACGCAAATAGATAACATGGTATTTTTTTAAAAAAAAAGTGGAGATTTCATCTCAAAGTAAACAGAAAAAAATATAAGGGAAAGGATGAAAGGTTGGAGATTTGGCGAATAAAATTATAAATAAAATATAAGGATGTGATGAAACCATCCCGTAAATGTTGCAGAAAATTAGATGCAGTTCTACAAAAAAATGAGAGCACCAAGTACCAAATGAGTTAGATGTTAAATAAAGGTAATTAGATGAGTGAAAAAAATTATTTTTTCTTCTGATTTAATAGATGTCATGCTGTACTTCTATTCATAGCTCTATACATTTTTTGAAAATTCTTTTCCTTAGATATAAAGAGATAATCCATTTTGCGACAACAAAAAGTATATATACAGCACCCAACATTTTGAGAACAAACAAAAACAAAGCATGTGATTTTGAGAACATATAATATCCCGATATATATAAATCCCTACAAAGTTTATAATTAACAATAATTTTCACAAAAAATATTTATAATTTTAAATGTTTTTCACTATTCCTAAAATTGTATAAGAGTGGAGGTAACTCTTTTAATCACAGGATAGCTGCAAAATTAACTTTTGATCAAAAATATAATAACAACATGATGTAAAAAATTGGAAAAGATTGGGAAAGAAATTTAAAAATATGATAAAAAATGTATTTGCTTACCGATGAGCTTATGCAAAAATTAATAGCGTTTAATTCGAAAAAGTATTTAATAATAAATATATTGCATTATTTTAAACTATTACCATATTTATTCAAAGGCTTGTTTTTACTTACTGAATGAAGGACAATTTTTTAATTCAAAAATAGTTAGAAAAACAATTTTATATTACTTGTTTTTAAATGTCATCTTTCCTAAAGTAAAAACTTTATGTGTAACATTAATTTTATTTCTTTACCTTTGAAAATATTAACAATTCTGAGACATAAAAGTAATATGTAATTATGAAAACTCAAAAATCAATGCCAGCATTATTTTTAGGTGTAATATTATGATATATTCTGAAATCCTTACTCACAAAGCGAAGTGAAAATAATTAACTATTAAACTATCGTCTTACGTATGCTCGAAATTACAGAGACTATAAAATAATTGAGTCCTCATTTTCTGATTTTAGACAGAATTCTAGAATATTTTATTTATTCATGTTATAGTTAGGTATTTAATTTTTGGAGATGAGAGATAGTTTTTATATTGCTGTGCATTTTTATCTGCGTAACTAATTTGTCCTTATAATCATATTAATTCCTTGCAGTTGAGAAATGGAGTATATATAATCGAATTAACCAAAGTTGATTATGCAACTATCCCCAGAAATTAAACGCGATGGAGTTCCCTAGAATTTAACGTAAATCATAAAAAATATATATCTTTATTTCACAACTTTTTTCAATTGATGAATTGAATTGATGTTTATTAGAAAAGAATATTATGCGTTTTATATATATAAGAAAAAAATACGACATTTCAGTCAGAAAACTGTTTTTAATGCTATGCCATTCAAATCATCGAGGTTTATTTGAAACCTTTCTTAAAAATAATATTTATAAGGAATATTTTATTTCCCAATTATTCATTAAAGATTTAAAAAAAATATATTTTTAGAAAAAAAAATTTTAATCTGCTTTACCGAAATAATTTATTTTAGTTCAGTTGCAATTATTTGAACTTTTTTTCTTTTCACAATTTGATGTTAATTTGAATCAGGCATTTGAAATAACGAAAACAACCAAATAAAAAATTTTAGCTTTGTTAAAAATTAAAATTGCTTTGTTAGAGCAAATAAAAAATTTTATTTCGTTTACTATTTTCAAGAAAACCATATAAACCGTAAATGGTTATTATATTTAATTATAACAACATATAATATGGATAAGGAATTTAAGACAACAAAAATTATGAACAAAGATTTACAATTAAAAAAATCCTTTGTTAACAATTTTTTTTTTGTTTGATAATCCATTTCGTTAAATCTATTTTTGCTATGAACCACCACCAACTGAACAATCAAAATCATGAAACAAACAACTAGGCCTTGATTAAATTATGGATGTTTAAACTTCAATTATAAAGAATATAATGAAGATAAGACCATTCCGTGTATATATATAATGTAAACCATGGTAAACATTTAATGAGAGAAAAATTAAATTTTTGACATCAAAAGCAAAACCGGCTTTGCTAGTTGGTTTTGGCCAATAAAAAATTGCAAAAAAATTAAGACTAAAAAATACAGTTGTAGAATACAGTTACAGTTCTTTAAATATGTACGCCTTTTTAAACGTTCTCTTAAATCGGTAACATACTTTTACATAAGCCATTATCACAATTCATAGAAGCAACGCTAACTTAACGACTTGTAACAGAGATTGGAATTGATTAAAATGTGCAATTTTCTTAATACATATTGGCACAACTATTTTGCAAACCACAGATTGTAAATCATTAAAAAAATATATAACTTAAGAAATGTCCACTACATGTTAATTAATAATGAAAAACGTATCTTTTTCTTAAAATTTTATACCCGTTTCATTGCCCAAGATCAGCCTGCAGAATCACTTTTGCCCCTAATGTCAAAATATATGCTTTTTTCTTTACAAATTTATTTCTCTTGGTTTAAATTGTATGCATATGAGATGGTCTTCTGTTTGCCTAAATATATCTATACTACTACTACACGACAACATACTACACCACACCACACCACATCACTGTGTCTAGAGTTGAGATATCCCAAAACTGTTTGGGAATGATGTGGAAACTGAATGGACACACGATAGAGGCAAGAATACTTACATAAATTCACTTTTGATGTTACAGAGACTTACACTAAGGAAAAATTTTACAAAAGCAGTACAAAATATCAAAAAATTATTATCAAATTCGGTGATATATAAAAATATAAAAAAAACATGTAGCAAATTATTGGAAAACTTTTAAAACAATGCAATACAATAAACACAACATTGGAGAATATATAAATAAAAAAGCGGAATGTATATACATATATAACTGAGATCCAAATATCTACACTTAATTATGGTCGCTCTGTCTTTCGGCATTAAATTAAAATCATATTTTTATTGATATTTTAGTTTTCCTTTTTAAAATACTTTTTGAATTATATCTTATAAATAAACTTTTTCCTTTAAAAATTAAATTTATTCTTTTAAATTTTAATAATTTTAGTTTTTTACGATTTTAATAAAAAAAATAAAAACTACATTATATGAAAAATTCGTTTGACTTATGAAATACAAAGTTACTTTTTCCACCTATATCCCTCTAAAAGCTGATGTTGCTATCTATACTGTCCCGTGAAGAAAAAAATACTCCCCCAATGTATTACACCACAGAATTTTCTCATCTCAATAAATAACATTTACAGCGTACCACACAGGATGTAAAATGCGCAAAACACGTATCTCTTATTAAGTTTGGGTAACAAACACTATCATTAGCACCAATAAGTGGAAATGGAACACGTACTAAAGTGGTATTTATCTTCGTTTATTTATTCTCTAAAGCCCCCAGTGAGGATTAGACTCGACTGCATCTTCGCGGAGAAATAAGGAAGCAGTACTGGAACCAATCAGGGAGCTCCTATACTGGATGCGTTTCTGTTTGGGGGTAGAAGGATTTCCATTAGAAGCTTCATTAACCGAGTTATTTTCCTTTTCTTCAGTTCTATCTCTCTTTTTTTAGTGAAACAAAAGCGAGAAAATTTTTCTGGAACAGAATTTCAAAACTTTTCTTATCCGGATTCTTTGCCTTTCAAATAACCAGAAAAGAATTCTTCGAAATATCTCCTGCATCAATAAATGACAAAGGAATGGAGGACTATGCCCGGAGGAAGAATATTGTCTTCGACTTGTTTAGACCAAGTAAGACTGTAAAATCCTTTTGGCTTTGGAATTTTTGATTTTCTTTATTAGATTATTCCATTTGTTTGGGTATTCTTAGTGAATTGAACGGAGAATTCTGAAAGTATACTTTTACATTCTAAGAATCGAAAGTTCAGCATAATGAAAGTTTTATGTCCTGTTGCCATAAATAAACAATTTGAGTTTTTAGAAATGTGTTTCTATTATGTGCAAATATTGCATTGGTCACTATTCTTGGAAATTTTCTTGTGTCTTACTGAATATTACATTGAATATATCCATTTTAAATTGCGTTTTTTATTTAAAATGAGCCATAAATATCCAAATCACTATTAAAATTATGAATAATAAAAGTACGGTAAAATTAAAGTATATATATATATATAAATTTTACATACTTACTTAAAATTATTTAAAAACTTTTAAAACAATGCAATACAATAAACACATTTGAAGTCTATAAATCAGAGTGCGGAAGGAATAATTGATATATCTATAATGGAGCTCCAAACACCTATATTTTAATTATTGCCACTCTGTAGTAACTATCTTTCACCATTAATTTAAGATCATATTTTTATTGCCATTTTTATTTCCTTTAAAAAATCAATATTAAAAAATAAAAACCCTATTGTATACCCGACTCGTTTCATGCATGAATTAGAAAATTACTTTTTCCCCCTATATTCTTCTAAAAATGTGATGTTGCTATCTATGCTATCTCGTGAAAAAAAATATGCCACCACAGAGTTTTCCCATCTCAATAAATAACATTTACAGCGTATTACACAGGATGTAAAATGCGCAAAACACGTTTCTCTTATTAAGTTTGGGTAACAAACACTATCATTAGCCCCAATAAGTGGATATGGAACGCGTACTAAAGTGGAATTTATCTTCGTTTATTTATTCTCTAAAGCCCCCAGTGAGGATTAGACTCGACTGCATCTTCGCGGAGAAATAAGGAAGCAGTACTGGAACGAATCAGGGAGTTCCTATACTGGATTCGTTTCTGTTTGGGAAAAGAAGGTTTTCCGTTAGAAGCTTCATTGACCGAGTCATTTTTCTTTTTCTTCAGTTCTATCTCTCTTTTTTTAGTGAAACAAAAGCGAGAAAATTTTTCTGGAACAGAATTCCAAAACTTTTCTTATCCGGATTCTTTGCCTTTCAAATAACCAGAAAAGAATTCTTCGAAATATCTCACGCATCAATAAATGACAAAGGAATGGAGGACTAGTCCTGGAGGAAGAATGTTGTCTTGACTTGTTTAGTAAGACTGTAAAATCCTCTTGGCTTTGGGATTTTTGATTTTCGTTATTAGATTATTCCATTTGTTTGAGTATTCTTAGTGAATTGAATGGAGAATTCTGAAAGTATACTTTTACTTTCTGAGAATCGAAAGTTCAACATAATGAAAGTTTTATGTCCTGTTGATATGTATAAACAATTTGAGTTTTTTTAGTGATGTGTTTTCTAATATGTGTAAACATTACTTTGGCCACGTAATAGTTATTATTCTTGAAACTGTCTTGTGTCTTAGAGAATAATACATTGGCTCTTTCATATCAACCACGCAATTTTTGTTTAAAATAGGTCATGAATATCCCAATAAATATTCATATCACAAATAAAGAAAAACTTCAGTAACATATACAAATAAGATTAATATAATAAAGTAAAAAGTAAATGAGATATGTTATAAAGAATAGAAAATTTCTATTGATATTTAATTTTTTCCCTCTAAAATATCACTATTAAAAAATAAAAACTTTATAATATGCCTGATTCGCTTGAGCTATGAATTTCAAAGTTACTTTTTCTCCCTATATCCCTCTAAAAACGTGATGTATAATGTTTGTAACTATATAAAAATATTAATAATAAACCAGAGTTTATTTTTAAAAAAACTACTTATGAACATTTTAAATTAGACGCTAATTTTCTTCATAGTTATAGTCTAAATATTAAGGAAATATTCATATAATGCAACATATTTTAAGTTATTCAGTTTCACTTTTAAAAAGAATATTTTAATGCATTCTTCATAGAGAAACTATGAAGAAATAGTATGATGAATTATCCTACATAAAAACATTTGAAGAATTTTGGCTCTTCCAAAATTTGAAGGCTTTGATTTATTATTAAATTACTATTAATAATCAAAAACAGCAGTGACTAAAAGGTACAGATATCAAAAATACTTTCCCCCATATCACAAAGTTACTTTTAACCCTATGTCCCTTTAAAAGCGTTATGTTGCTATCTATGCTATCTCGTGAAGAAAAATATGCCACCACATAGTTTTCTCATCTCAATAAATAACATTTACAGCGTATCACACAGGATGTAAAATGCGCAAAACAGGTTTCTCTTATTAAGTTTGGTTAACAAACACTATCATTAGCACCAATAAGTGGATATGGAACACGTACTAAAGTGGAATTTATCTTCGTTTACTTATTCTCTAAAGCCCCCAGTGAGGATTAGATTCGACTGCATCTTCGCGGAGAAATAAGGAAGGGGTACTGGAACCAATCAGGGAATTCCTATACTGGATGCGTCTCTGTTTGGGGGAAGAAGGTTTTCCATTAGAAGCTTCATTGACCGAGCTATTTTCCTTTTTCTTCAGTTCATGTTTCTTTTTTTTTTTCTGAAACAAAAGCGAGAAAATGTTTCTGGAGCAGAATTTCAAAGTTTTCTTATCCGGATTCTTTGCCTTTCAAATAACCAGAAAAGAATTCTTCGAAATATCTCATGCATCAATAAATGACAAAAGAATGGAGGACTAGAGGCCTGGAGGAAGAATGTTGTCTTGACTTGTTTAGTAAGACTGTAAAATCCTCTTGGCTTTGGGATTTTTGATTTTCGTTATTAGATTATTCTGTTTGTTTGGGTATTCTTAGTGGATTGAATGGAGAAATTTGAAAGTATACTTTTACATTTTGAAAATTGAAAGTTCAACATAATGAAAGTTTTATTGTCCAGGTGCCTTTTTCACTTTTTGTGTTACGGAAGATGAACAATGAGGATATATTTTACAAAAACAATAGAAAATATATAAAAAAAATAAAATTAAAAAAAAGGAAAAATATGAAATGCGAGGCTATATAAAAATATAAAAAAATACATAAAGCAATTAATTTGAAAACTTTCAAAACAATGCAATAGAATAAATACAACATTAGAGAATCTATAAATAAGAGAGCGGAAGGAATATTCAATATATCTATAATAGAGCTCCAAATACCTATAAGTAATTATGGCCACTCTGTCTTTCAGCATTAATTTAAAATCATATTTTTATTGATATTTTAATTTTTCATTTTAATTTCCCTTTTTAACTTTTTTTTATGAATAAAGATTTTCCCTTAAAAAGGAAATTTATTCCTTTAAATTTTAATATTAGGTTTTCTTTTTTTTCATTTTCGTTTTGTAAATTTTTTGAAAAAATAAAAACATATTATATGTCCAATTCGTTTCACGTATGGACTTAATGAAGTAAACTTACTTCCCCCCCCCATATCCCTCTAAAAGCTGATGTTGCTATCTATACTGTCATGTGAAAAAAAATATTCTCCCAATGTATTACACCACAGAATTTTCTCATCTCAATAAATAACATTTACGCCGTACCATCACAGGATGTAAAATGCACAAAACACGTATCCCTTATTAAGTTTGGATAACAAACACTATCATTAGCACCAATAAGTGGATATGGAGCACGTACTAAAGTGGAATTTATCTTCGTTTATTTTTTCTCTAAAGCCCCCAGTGAGGATTAGACTCGACTGCATCTTCGCCAAGAAATAAGGAAGTGGTACTGGAACCAATCAGGGAGCTCCTATACTGGATGCGTTTCTGTTTGGGGGTAGAAGGTTTTTTCATTAGAAGCTTCATTGACCGAGTTATTTTCCTCTTTCTTTAGTTCATGTCTCTTATTTTTTACTGAAACAAAAGCGAGAAAATCTTTCTGGAACAGAATTCCAAATTTTTCTTATCCGGATTCTTTGCCTTTCAAATAACCAGAAAAGAATTCTTCGAAATATCTCATGCATCAATAAATGACAAAGGAATGGAAGACTAGGCCTGGAGGAAGAATGTTGTCTTGACTTGTTTAGACCCAAGTAAGACTGTAAAATCCTCTTGGCTTTGGGATTTTTGATTTTCGTTATTAGATTATTCTATTTGTTTGGGTATTCTTAGTGGATTGAATGGAGAGTTCTGAAAGTATACTTTTAACATTCTTGAGAATCGAAAGTTCAACATAATGAAAGTTTTATGTCCTGTTGCCATGTATAAACAATTTGGGTTTTTTAGTGATTTCTTTTCTAATATGTGCAAATAATGTGTTGGTCATGTAATACGATTCTTGCAAACTGTCTCTTTTCTTAGTGAATATTGCACTGACTATATCATGTATTTTAAACCACAATTAATTATTTTAAACCGCAATTAATTTTAAATAAGTCATGAATATCCAAATGAATATTCAAATCACAAATAAAGAACAAGATTAAGTAACAACATATACAAATAACATGCATATAATAAAGTAAATGAAGCATTTTAGAAAGAATAGAAAATTTATATTTTTATTTTAGTGTTCGTAATTATATAAAAATACTAATATTAAACTAGTGTTTTTTATTCTTAAAATATTTCGTACGGACAATTTAAAAATGTCCAATTTAAAATGTTTTTTATGTCTAATTTAAAATGCTTCTACGAAATTTTTTAAAAATAAAAAAGCACTAATTTTCTTTAAAATTGTAGTCTAAATATTAAGGAAATATTCATATAATGAAACAGATCTTAAGAAATTCATTTAAAAAATTGTTCACTGTATTATTTATAGTTTCACTGTTCAAATAATAATATGATGAAGTATATAAAAAAATTTCAAGAATTTTGACTCTTATAAAATTTGAAATCTTTGTTTTTATTTTTAAACTATTATTTATAAACAAAAATAACAACGATTGAAAGCTACAGATATAAAAAATAAAGATATACATTATGTTTTTTATCAGGTTGTTTCATTATTAGGACAATGAAAGAACCTGAATCTTTTGATGAAAACTATTGTCTTCTTTTAAATTAAATTTAAAAAAGTAAATATAATTCTGATATTTAAGTTTCGATAACTGCATACAGTAATTGAAAACGATTAGAGACTAACAATAAAATACCTGATAAGTATTGTTGTTATCATTGTTAATTTTGTTTTATACTTAAATTAAATTTCACTACATTTCTATAGGTACTTTTAGTTCTGAAAAAAAGTATTAATATGCAAACGTTGTTTTTATACCATATACTGAATATGTAATCTTGGCAAAAGGATTGTTGATATAAGTATATAAAAATATTTATGCTTGAATAATATTTAAAATGCAGTTTTTAAAAGATATGTAGTTTTGGTAAATATATATATATATATATATATATATATATATATAATTATTTTTATAAAAGAAAAATTTTTCCCATAAAATTATTTTTGTAGGATTTATTTTCACTGTCTTTTTCATACATTCTTATAAAAAATACCCTTTTCTAAAGAAACATACTCAACATACAACAACTCTTCGTAACAATGCTATTCTAGTATTATTATTTCATAGAAAAATTGGATACTTAATTCTAGAATATTTCAAAATGATGTTGCTTTGAGTTGAACTGATATTTTCCTGTGATAAATTAAATTTGTTTGGAACTCCATATATTTCATTTGTTTAAAATAATAAAATATCTTGCTATAACGAGCTAATTTAGTAAACTCAAAAGTAGGATTCGAATTGAAACGGAACGTGTGCTAACGCCGAAAAATGTATTGATTGGGCAGAAAGGTAGCTTATTATTTTCATATTATTTGATGGTATTGAAATAAATTTTGTTTTTTTAATAAGCAAGTAATTCACATACTAATATTGAATATTCAATGCGCGATGGATATTTTAGAGCATTCGAGCATAAATTTTGTACTTTAAAAATTCGCAGTTACATAAAAAATTATTTATTTATATTCCGTTTTAATTGTATAATTTGCATTAGTAATTCCCAGAAAATCCCAGCTATTTCATAAAATAACGGATGAAGTCCCATAGAGCGTAAAAAAAAACAGACACACATTATCCACCATATATGAGTCCAAAATAGATATATGTTATCCACCGTATATTATCCAAAATAGATATATATTTTCCCCCATACATTATCCAAAATAGATATATATTATCCACCATACATTATCCAGAATAGATATATATTATCCATCATACATTATCCAAAATAGATATATATTATCCACCATACATTATCCAAAATAGAAATTTATTATCCACCATACATTATCCAATATATATATATATATATATATATATCATGCATATATTATCCAAAATAGATATATATTATCCACCATATATTATCCAAAAATAAATATGTATTATCCACCATATATTATCCAAATATATATATATATATATATATATATTATCCAAAACAGATATACATTATCCACTATATGTTATCCAAATTAGATATATATAATTTACATTCTCTAGCTTAAAATAACTGATGACAGATTGTAAAATAAAAATACAATTTAATATAAAAAAAATAATAATAATTCAACGCGCAAAATTGTAGTTATTAACATACAAAATCAAAATTAAATCAGTTGTTACAATATGAATAAGAACAAAAAGTACTTAGAACTGCATAAAATGCCCTTATTAAATAAATCCTTTTTTTTTTCCTATATTTTTGCTCAAACATTTTTTAAACCCTTGAACCAATACCATTACTTTGAGACGGCAGCCAATCAGAGAGATTTCTTCATAGTTGCACTACTTTAATTATAACTAGTTAATATTCACAGACGTTGAATCGGATCCGTAAATATATTTATTTTAAGTGCTTTTTTTCTTGTTCAGATTGAAAAATTCAGCGGCAGCAACTAATATAGTTATAATACGTTTCTGTTTGTCTGTCTCGAATACAGGAAATTTAAATTGTAACATCTACAGAAGTTTTATAATTAAATTTTTCTCACATTAACTTTATCTTCTTAACTTGAATTTCCAAAACATATAAGATTTCTCTCTTTTCTTTTAGACATTGAGTTCATTAAAAATATATACGTCTGTTTATATTAAAGCACGATTTTCTGTAATGTTTTTATTTTAACCTTAAAAACACCATCTCATTATTTTATTAAATAGTTAAAACATAAACTAAAAATGAATTATGCACTTTATTTTATCCGCTATTTCATGAAATAGAGTGTTTCATAAAATATATGCATATATGTTTATTCTTTTTCAATTCCTTCTATTAGTTCACACTCTCGCTACATATATCTTGTTCAAATTTTCAATGGTTAATAAAACATTTTTTATTCATCCACTCAGTTCAAATACATTTTTTTTTAACTTGTAGTGGATGACACTTGATGTTAATACAGTTTCTTCAAATATTAATTCAGTGATTAAATTTAATTAATTCATTTTTTTTTTTTATATTTAAGTTGCATGTATCTAATAATAAATGGTCCCAGATTTTTAGGGAAATAAAAATTTCAACTTTATTTGTAAAGGACTTTTCTGCAATATAGTAAAAAAAAAGGTAGGAATTGACTTTAATTTTTTTAAAATTACTTGTTATACTATAAATATCCTATGACTTGCAAAGGTTAATGTACATTTTTCTTTTTTAAATATACTATGATTAACAAAGCGGAAGAGAAAGCCATCTATTGTCTGGCTTTATTCATGATAGACTCTGGCTTTGATAATCTTCTTTATAAAGTCTTAGTAGTCCTTTAGCTGCCTCGGGCACGCCTTAGTAAGTCGCCACTAAGATATTCGTTTTAATCCCATCCCATATAGGAAGATCTTCCTATTCTCTGGAGGCAGTGGACCTACGTGTTTCTACGACGCTGTGGATCTGCGTCTTTTATTTCGAGCTACGTGTTTTACTTACAAGCGTATCTATGGAATGTTAGGCTAGTGTTATGGTCACTAAAACTTGCAAACTTACAAAAATGCAAACTCTCCTGGACAAATAAAAATTGATTTTGTTTCGTTATTAAATAGTATTTAAATAAATGTTTAGTCAATGAAAGAATATTGAGAAAGTATTTGAATTACTAATATCGCATTTAAAAAAATTTACCAAATACAACGTAACGTTAAAAGGTGTCGATCCGATCTATCGTAATTGCTTTGAAAAGTCAAAATATATATATCTAAGATAATTAAAAATAAAAACCATAACATGTTTGCCTTTTAGTATTTTAATATATTTAATAACATAAAAATTAAAGTTATTTAAATTTCATAATTTAATTACGCTATAATAATGGCGGATTACAATTCGTTCATTGGCATACACGAATTTTCTGGGTTCTCACTTTAGTGAATTGTAAATTTTCTAACGATAATTTTAATAGTTTAGACTACAAATTTCTTTTTACAGGGCAGTTGTACAATATTCAACCATTTTAAAACATAGTTGTACAATCATCAATGAACTGAATATTTTATATTAAACATTATGTTGTTGTTGCCGCTACTGCTGTTGTTGTCGTATCCCCTGAAGATTAAAAAAACATATCGTGGTATTCCCGAATAATATTGGCTATGTTGATTGCCAGCTCGGAGTATAAATCCTCTTTTGAGGGATGGTCCAGATAATGAATGGCGGCTGTAACTGCTGAGCAATCAAAGGCAAGATGAGGAGTAAACTCGACATCATGGCAGTTGCCACACTTTTGGTATTTTTAACGCCATCGGCAGAATTTTTCATGTTTTGGTGGCGATTCCTCCTTAATCTTGTGAGAGTAATAGCTGTTTTCCTGTCTGCATTTAATTCTTTAATTTAGTTTTAATCTTAGAGGTAATCATAAGTTTAGATTTTACCAAAGCATTTGCATCTGCAAAGGAAGTAGGAATGGCAATTTGATCCAAACTTCTGATTTTCTTCGCCAAAAAATCTGCAATTTATTAAATTCCTAATCCACCTGAGGAGGGTCCATTACAAGATGCCCATTCTGTGCAAGCAGTGCATTTGTTCTAAAAGAGATATAATGTTCAAGATCACACTTGAGAAACCTTTATTAAGAGCCTGTAAGGCAGACCTTGAGTCAGTGAAGGTAGTAATTACATTCATTTGTTGTGATGGAGGTAGACTCAGATACAGGCCTCAAGTGCCTTTTGAATGGACAACAAATTAAACTGGTACTAAATGCAAAAGACTTTCTTAATTATTTTAATTTATATATAGAAATGTGTCCAATGTTCAATGACCGTGTAATATCCGTGTAACTTTAATTTAAAAATGTATACATTTAATACTTCTGAGCCAAATTTCTTCTTAAATGTTATTTTCACTTGTTAGAAAATATTGAACATCGCATTAATAAACATAGAATACATAAAAAACATACAATATGTGTATTGCACGTGCTAACAATGAGATATATTGTATTTCAATTAAATATATACTGTTATTAAGGAATGAAAATGTTTACATATTCAATTATAAAAATTTAATTAAAGAGATTTCATCTTTCTGTAACAATTAAGTAATAATAAAATTTCAATTCTAAAATGTAATAACTTAAATGCTCAATATTAAGGCACGTTAGTAGATGTTATTTTAAAACGGACAACTTGAACTGTTCGATAATTTTAGTGTTCCAACTGTTAAAGCTACAACAAATATTTCCTTTAAAGAAAGTATTCCCATATAATGCAAAACATTTTGCAATAAATTGTATTTTAGAACATATAAATAGATCAAGTAAGAAGTTATAATTATTTAAAAAATAAATTTGATAAAAGTCTTTTTTGTTCAACAAAAAAATAATTTAAATAATATTTTTTTCCCCAATAACGACACAAAAAAAAATCGACCCATGCATAATTTCTGAAATCCCTTGACGTGACACAGGAAATGAAAATTCAATCTGGTAGAGTATTTTTTCGTTACCAACTGGGAAATCTCAAATTCGAGTAAAATCGAGAAATTCAGTAAACACTTTTTTTTTTTTTTTCAAATGTAAATCACTTACGTAAAACAAAAATAGACAATATTATTACACAATTTAAATTGTTCAAAACTTTTGTTTTAGTCTACTGAGCAATTTGTCTAGACAATCATAGAATTATTACTTTTATAACATAACTATCTTAGAAAGTTAATAATTCTATGATTCTAAAAAGTAGACATTTTCATGTTTACCTAAATATTGAAAACTACTAGAAAATTGTTATATTTAGATTCAATTTCTGTATAAATTTTCTGCTATTTCGGATCATTTACACATAAATAATATTTTTTATTTATGTTATATCTTCAAAATATAAATAAGAGTTAGTTATATGACTATAATAGGATCTTTTATATGGCAATATATAAAATATTTCCATGCTGTTTTTTTTTCCTTCTGTAACCGCGATTAACATATGAGACAATATGCTTCGAGACTCTCACCTGAGATGAAATACAGAACAACTTGCACGCACGCTTAGAAACGTTTAGCTTGTAGTCCCTTACCGTGAGAGAAAATATATTTTGCACAATTCTGTGTATAAATTGACCTGCAGACTCTCACTCGGAGAGGAAATATATTATGAATATATATGAATACGGTTATGGTACGGTATATGGTTACGGTTTTCGTGGAATCCTTTCACGAATCTATAATTATATGTCTTTAAATGTTAATTATGGTCTGTAGTTGATTGTGTGTATGTGGTGTTTGTGCGAGTGTAAATAAAGTTGTGTGTTCTCAAATCTGTGTCTCAAGTCTCAACCTAACCACAACCAGTTACAATCCAGAGTTGCACAACCACAACACTACGCTTCATATTTTCAAAAAATTCTCAAAGCAATCCAATTTGCTCTAACCAAAAATTAGTTGTGAATGCAGACCAAAATTAAAACGTAAATTTTCTTAAAATATTTATAATTTTATGTATTAATTTATATTCTTTAAAATATTAATTACTAAAAGTATACAACTTGAAATAAAATTAATGAATTTTTATATCTTTTAAATACAGATCTCAATTCTAATTAATTTTTTTTCTTTCAATATTTCTTATTACTTTATTTACTTGATTGATAGAATCAATTAATAAAATAATTACCATGCAATTACTTTTGATTATATGTCATGGTCCTAATATTGTGAGGCCCTAGGTATGTGTGGCCTTAGGTAAATTCATTTTAAAAAATTGGTGTTGATACTTTCAGTTTTAAATTTTTTCCATTGAATTTCTGAGTTTTTTTTTTTTTTTTTTTTTTTAATTTGGGAATAGTGTTGGTCAGTTCTTTTACATGATATCCTTTACAGATATAAATTTGCTTTTTAAAATGGATTAATTTAATAAATTTTTAAAATTTAATTAATAAAATTAATTAATTTAATAAATTTTTGGTTAACAAATTATTATGAATGAAAGATATAAATATTTCATGTATTATCCAAAACATTTGCTCTCTATTTAAATACTTAAAAAAGCTGACTGATAAGAAATTTCTGATTTAAAACTTTCAAATAATAAAAAAGAAAAATGAACTTGTATGCAGATATTAATTTAAACCTGAAATTATATTATTATCGCAAAAAATAGTTTTGAAATATCACTTAGTTAAAGTTTAACTAAGTGATATTTTTACATCAAATTCAAAAATACTTATGCTTAATCTTAAAAATATATATCAAAGTTCAAAGTATTGGAATTTCACTTTTAAATTTAAAAGACATTTTTATCCCAGAAATAGGCCATTCAAATATTTATTGAAATTATCCCGAAAATACATCCTCTTCTATTTTTTGCAATAGAAAATTCTTGTCAATTCAAGAAGAAATCTATTTTAAAAAGCAAATTTATATCTGTAAAGGATATCACGTAAAAGAACTAACCAACACTATTCCCAAATTTAAAAAAAAAATAAATTAAAAAAAAAAAAACTCAGAAATTTAATGGAAAAGATTTAAAATTGAATGTATTAACACCAAAATATTTTAAATGAATTTAACTGCTATAAGTTCAAGTTTCTTAGAACATAATAATGTACAACATTTATAAGTATAAAATATCAAATAAAGAGCAGGGGCATATTTTTAAGAGTGAAAGGGAATTAATTTTTATGTAAGGCTCGTTCTTTCCCGCCAAGAAGCATTTTATAATTTTGAGCTAAATTTAATAGTGTAGTGTGCAGATTGTACAACTGGATTGTAACTGGTGTGGTTGGATTGAGACTTGAGACACATGTTGGAGAACTCACAGCTCTATTTGCACACGTACACATACCACACTCCTGCATTTAACGACAGACAATATTTAACACTTTTAAAGGCACAGCATTAAAGATTCGTGGAAAGAATCCAGTTCTAAGCCGAAAACCCGATATTCAGGTACGCGTGAGATACGCGAAATGTACTTCCTCTGTAAGTTGGCTGACCATTTCTGCTGAATGCCACAGGAGACACTCTCACCAATGCGTAGAAGGAAGCATGGTTACAATAGTATACTGATGTCCATAAATTAAGTATAATTCAGAATCACACAGAAATTGAACTCTAAAATAAAAATTTCACCTGTATAATTATCACACACATCTTGAAGAAGAATATACAAATTACAGGAAACCACCAGATGGCGCGGATAGTACGTCACAATGACAAGAGTGTAAGAGAGGTGTATATAAAGAATGGTTTCAAAGAAGTAAAATTGTTCACAAGTGCTTTAAAAGCCTTTCAGTGCAATAACCGCATAGTTATAGCACAAAGGAAGCATTTGGATGATTTTTTACGCGGTAGAATTATCAGACGACTGGAATGTGGACGTACCCAGCTGGAAGTATCCGAGGAACTTGGAATCACCCAGAGTGTCATCTCCAGGCTTTGGCAACGATTCCAAGATTATGGTAATGTGAGTAGATGTTACAGCACAGGTCGCCTCCGAATTACAATGCCGTTACGCCGAATGAGGACCGGTATTTAGCAGTTACTGCCAAAAGAAACAGATGGATCACAGCATCAGACCTGTCTCGTCAGCTCTCTTCAGCTACCGGTACGACAGTTTCAAGGCAGACCGTGTACAGACGCTTAGGGCACATTGGTCTATATGCTCGTAGGCCTGTCAGATGTGTTCCACTTACCGCAACTCACTGTCGCCTGCGAGTAACCTGGAGTAGAGAGCATGCAGTGTGAACACCGCAACAGTGGTCTGGTGTGATGTTTTCCGACGAGTCCAGGTTTAGTTTGCAGTCTGATTCTCGCCGGACATTCATATGGAGAGCGCCAGGTACCCGTTACCACCAAGAGAACACCATTGAACGACAACGTTACGGTGGTGCAGGATGGCTCGTTTGGGGAGGAATTATTCTTGGTTCCAGAACTGACCTGCATGTTCAGAGTGTAACGATGGCAGGCCACATCTATCGGGATGTCATTCTGGAACAACATGTACGTTTGTTTCGGGGCGCCATGGGTGCTGAATTTCTGTTTAAGGATGACAACGCCCGTCCTCACCGTGCAAACATTGTAGACGAATGCCGTCAATTGGAGGATATCTCCCGTATGGATTGGCCAGCATACTCACCGGACTTGAATCCAATAGAGCATGTGTGGGATATGTTTGGGCGTCGAATTGCAGCCCGTCAACCCCCTCCCACCTGTCAACCGGAACTTCGGAGGGCATTGCTTGATGAGTGGTGTAATATTCCCCACGATCAGATTGATAATTTGATACTTAGCATGCCTAGGCGTTGTAAGGCCTGCATTGCATCGTCCGGGAGACGTACTCCATATTAACTATCATACTAACTTTAATAGGTTCTTTTTTGAAATTTGCTCCAGGGAGTAAAAATCGCAATTTTTATTAATTATGTCAAACATATAGCATCTTTTTTGCTCTTTACCTTTTGTTTAATAAATAGACTTTGCAAATAAGTCAAATTTGTTTTGCTTCTGTCTCTTTCTTTGCCTGAACTTCATTATCCTTAATTTATGGACATGAGTGTAATTTAATAATAATAAAACAATAGTCCAATATACATGCAAAATGACACAATGTGTTTCAAATCCAAAAAAAAAAAAATTGTAATATAAGATTAGAATTAAATGAGACAGCTATATTGAAAATAAAGGCAAACTTATTGAAGAATAAGAATTTCAATTTGATTTCTAAACGAAATAAACATATTTTCATAATAAAACACCATTTAAAAGTATATATATATTTTTAAACTAAAATAAAATGTAATAAATAAAATTAAACAAAAACGTTTTTTTTAATTCATTTTTATCCTTCGTTTTCAAATTCGTTTTTCTATTTTAACAATTAACTTGTATATTAAGCATGATATTAATTTGGATGATTCTTATAAATTTATGAAATAAGTGAAGTATTTTTTTAAATATATTATCCTTATTTATACATACATTTTGGTTATTAAAAATCCAAATAATGTTTGGTTATGGAAAATTTAGTTATTAAAATATCCATTAAACAAAAATGTAAAAATACATTTATTTATAAGTTTATTTAATTTATTCATTTAATTAAAATAAGAAAGCTATTTATATAATTAATTAAATGAATAAATTACTAGTCGATAATATATCTCGAAAAGTTGAGGGCGTAATATTCAAAGTGTTCTACAAATCTAAAAATGTCAAACACGAAATGATTCACAAACGCACTAAATTACATATCAAAACTTCACTAATGTAATAAAATTAACTTTTTTTTTTTATATTTATAAAGAAAGCATTAAAGCAAGTGACATAATTCTAGCAAATTTCACATTTAAAAAGCTATTTACATCACTATTTTTCTCCAAGTTTTTCAATAAATATATATGTATATTACTTCTGTAAGCCATTACTTCTTTTCTTTCGCAAGTAATGTGCCAGAATTCTGGACTTGATATTTAAAAATTAAACACCCCCACAGAATATTTTACGATTTGTGTTTTCCGGTCATTAGTTTGTTCGAGTTTCTTTCGCTTCAGATCCCTCTTGAATACATTTATCCTTCAGTGTAGGTGGAACATTAATTCTGGAAATCATTAATTTTTCAGCTATTTTATTCTGAATAAATACTTCAAGGAATAAAGGGAACTCGTGTGAATTATTTATTGATCGGCAATTTCATGAAAAAAATGCTTCCTACTATTGTTCCCAAACAGTAAGACCATTTTTTTTTTCAAAAACTTTTTATTTATTCTTCCAAATTTATTTCATCGCCTTTAAAGTAATCCCCTCCGGACACGATGCACTGATGCTAACTTTTTTTCCAATCCTTAATGCATGCTAAAAAGTCATCGCCAGGGATGGGTTTCAAAGCGCTCGGTGATTCACGTTGAATCTCTTCAATTGACTCAAAACGGTGCCCCCGGAGTGGTTTCACGATGGGAATACGGTGATTGTGGAAATATGTGGGTTTCATTTGTTTTGAAAAATCACGAAGAATCAATGCAGTGTGATCTGGCGCATTCAGTGTTTTCGGTACCAATCGAATATTTGATGCGTTTGTGGCCCAAAATGGAGTTGACCAATCCTTTTCAAATTCTAACACCATCAGCAACGTCTCTAATTGTAAATCGAAGGTTTGCAGGCACCCAATTTTTAATTTTTTGGGCGTGCCCTTCGTCAGTTGAGGTTGGTGGTCGATCAGAGGGCTCTTCGTCTTCAACGTGTTCTGTGCCTTCTTTTACTCTTTACAGTATACCACTTCTAAACATTTCTTTCCGATATAGAATTGCTCATCGAATGCCTTCTGCAACATTCTATACGTTTCCGCAAACAAAATTTAATGCAATTTCTTTGCTCAATTAATTCAGACATTTCAAAAATCGCCGGAATCACTTTCAGCGTCACACAAAGCCAAGCGTAACTCAAGCACAAATGAATAACGTCATCAATGTAAAAAAGAAAAAAAAATTGAAATTTCATAAGCTCTGGGAATTTTATATTGAAAATTTGTATTACTTTTTGGACTCAGTAGTATATATTACTTCTGTATGCCATTACTTCTTTTTTTTCGCAGCTAAATAAGAATTCTAGACTTGGGATTTAAAAATTAAACACCCTCAAGAATTTTACGATGTGTGTTTTCCGGTCATTAGTTTGTTCGAGTTTCTTTCGCTTCGCATAGCTCTTGAATATATTTATCCTTTACTGTAGGTGGAACATTAATTCTGGAAATCATTAATATTTCAGCTATTTTGTTTTGAATAAATACTTCAAGGAATAAGGGTAACTCGTGTGAATTAATTATTGATTGGCAATTTCGTGGAACAAATTATACATAGTTGAAATCCTATCATTAAATATATACAATTCATCGCCCCTCAGCGTCACAAGCTTAAATCATTAAGTGTTTTACGCCAAATAATTCTCCATCGTGTTCTTAAATATAATCAGTAGAATTTATTTGGAAACTAGAATTGTTAACCTAAAAATTAGCCAATCTTTGTTAAAACACGAAATGCAACTGTTTCAAAAGAAATACAATGAAATACATCCATATTCATAGTCCGCATAACTGCATAAATTTATTTAATTTCGGGGCATTTTCTAACACAATTTATATAAATTTTTAAGTTAATGATCAAATTGAATTGGTTTTAAGTTGTTGTTATACATCGTGGGCTCTTTTGATAACTTTCAGAAACTAAACTTTCTAAAATATAATTATTTTTGAATCTTAGTTAATCATTTTTAAATCCCCATTCTGATAAACCGTTACCCTCATGTTTTGGTATTGAAGAAAATTGTTGATAGAAAATCGCTGAATAACCATTTTTATGATGACATACGGCCATGGCTATTCAAAAGGACAATAATTGATGTTTTTTAAGTAGTCTTATTTTTCCCTCTCTAAAACAAGCAGATTTCTGAAGAACTTTAACGAATTGAGCATATACTTTTGCTGTTAATATGTAGATCTTAAAAAGGTAAAAATAATAACCTAACATTTTGTAATCAAAATTTATTTTGCATCAGATACTTTCCAAGTTCATCAGAAATTTGTCTCACTTAAGAAATATTTCAATAATGATTTTCAGAATTATAAAAAACTTTTATATGATGCCATATTACATTTCAACATCAATTTTTAGTAAAATATTTTCAGAAATATAGTTAAATAGTTAATTTCCTTTCAGCTTATTTTGAACAAAAAATAATTATTTTCGTGGCTAGTTTTTTCATCGTAAATTGTTTTCCAGAAAACACATTCTTAAAACTTCGAATGATGTACAATTCACTTGAATGAGAATTGTACTTTTAATAGAAGTGTTTGTTTACCTCAAAGAGATTAAATTTTTTGTCACACCATTAATTTGTAATCAAAGTTACCATTAAAGGATTTATCACGGTCTTTAAATCCAAAATAATGACTTTCTGGTTTACTCGTAAACCGTAAACATTCTGGTTTACTCGTAGTGCAAAGATTTCATTCGTGGTAACCAATGATTGTCAACTGGTACCACGTTTAACATTGGCTTCCTTAGGTCAAAACCCAGCGCAGTCTGACAATTCTAGAAGAACACATATTATGGTGGAAAAGTCTCATCCTACCTTTGGCACAAAATTCTTAAAAACTATATAAAAAAATAGAAATTAATCCAAATTTTTTATATTCATAATATATTATTATACCTCAATACAAATTAGGTCCAGCGCCATATTTAGTAATAATATATTGTTATGTAATTTGTAAGCTATTTTTATTAAATTAAATTGAAAGCATATAAAAATCAGGACTTCCTTTATAGAAAAAATATAAACAATTACACGGATAGTACTTTTCGAATGGGGCTTCCCCCCATTAATAACAAACATTGTTGAATATTATTAAAATTAAGTTATTATTTTATTTCAATATAATTTGATTTTGTTCTATAACATTATTTTTAATTTTACATATTTTCAAACTATTATAGTATAATATATACATACCACAAAAATTATTAACAAACTTTTTAAAATATATATAAATTTCGTGGTATGTAATTGATGCAACTAAAGACCTTATTATCATTTAAAAAATATTCTTAATATTAAAATAGCAACCTCCTTTTTTAGTAGCAAAGCCATTACGTATAAATTAAGTCCAAGTCGAGTATTTACGAATATAATTAGTTTTAGTAACTCTAACACAGAATTACGCTACTACCCAAAACTGCATAAATTAGGCCAGAAATTGTTGCCATATAAACTAAGCAATTTACATTCCTTAAAATAGTTTTTAAATGCAAAATTTAAAAAAAAATCGAAAAAAGTTAAAAATAAAAAAATACAGAAAACGATTAATTGTAGTAAAAAATAAGAATCATGCATTAAATTGAATATATGGACACAGGCTAAAAATTTATATACATTAGAGAAAATACCATAAATTAAAAGTCGCAATTCTATTTTGAATATAGATAGCACAACAAAAATGGGCATCTTTTTTTTTAATGGAATCTTTTTAATTGAGGATGATACAGTGTTATAAATTAATGAACCTTTTTACATGCATTTTTAAATTTCATCATTTCTTTTGCATCCATTAATCTTACAAAAAAGATACTTAAAAAAAAAAAAATGCAACAATAAAATGCAACCCTACATAATTAATTATGTTTTTATCTTTTAATTTCATTTTTTTTTATTTTGGTTGATTATTTTATATGTACCTTTAATGAACAAACATAATGCATTTAGTGAAAGAAATTGAGCCTTAACAATTTTGAGTGATTTATAAAAGAGGCTTTGAGGTGGTATTGTGCTATGAAACTGTATTGTACTTAATGTAATGTACTTTTAATTATCCTGATTGAACTATGTAATAAATATAAAAAAATAACCAATTAAAGTAGGTAAACTGCAAATATTAATGCATTATACGATCATATAAAGATACTCTCAAAAAAATGCCAGAATAAAATGTAACCTCATATAATTATTTATCTTTTAATTTGAAAATCTTTTCTCCAATCTTTTCATTTTGGTTGAATTAATTTTATATATGACTTTGTTGTTGTTGCTTATCCCCTTGATTTAGAATCCTAAACCAAGTCCAGTAGATCATGCTGCATCAATATATCGTAAACTGTCCTCCCCATGCAACAGTTGCCTCACAGAGGCACCAATACAATCGATGAGATGAGAGGGAGACGCGATGGTCGAACAATGACAAAGGGCATATGTCTTCTCGTCTCCATTGATGGTCAAACTCTTAATGTGGCCAGTCCTTAGTCTAGCTAAAGCCGTTTGAGCAGGTCTAGGACAGGAGCACTGCATGGACATACCAGGATATTTAGCGGCGTACCATGCATGAATTGGTGGCGACCTCCAAGAGGTATTCACTCTGGCTAAAGTCATGGAATGAACCTCTGAAGCTAACAGATTGGAAGAAGAAGCTTTGGGAAGTTCGCAACCTTCCCTAGCGAGCAGATCAGCAACTTCATTTCCGCAGATGCCCACATGGGAGGGAATCCACTGCAAGCACATCGATCCGATCTGGTCCAAAACAGCTAGTTTAGAAACTATATCCTGTCCCAATTTGTCCAAGATGCTTGGCCAATCTTTCAAATACTATATTGAGCTCTTACTATCAGTCAGAATCCAAACATCAGGTACTTTAAAGTCTAAAGCTAGATTCAGAGCTTCGCTTATAGCAGTTAATTCTGAGCGGAATACTGAGCTGTGGTTCTGGTTTCTAAAACGATATCTAAATTCTCCTGTACTTGTCTTCATAAAAATTCCGCTACCTGTTCTTCCAGAGTCAGATTTGCTTCCATCAGTGTAAATAACCAGGGCCCGAGGAGAAATGTTATTGATGATCTCGAGAGCCAAGTGACGCAGCAACTCCGGGTGTTCTTCGTGTTTGATAAATTTCACTTTCAAGTCTTCATTAAAAGTTACATTACTAAGTACAGTAGTAGGTGTCAGTAGATTAAAAGGAACACTGGGCTCGACTTCAATATCTGCCAATCCCTGCTTCCATATTAAACCCAAAGGGCTGTCCTTTTTTAATCTTTGGTTATTCGTCCAGTTCGATAAAAGGTTAGATGATCTGTTATAAGGCTTAAAACTCTTTAGCTTTGCAACGTACTTCGCCATATTTATTTCTCTTCTCAAGGAGAGGGGCTGAAGATCAGCCTCATAACAAGCAATATCATTGGGACAACTGTGCCTGAGACCAGTGATAATTCTGGCAGCACTAGATTGTATTCTCTCTAGTTTTTTAGGTTAGTATTTGCAGCAACTTGATAGATCTGGTAGCCATATTCAAGGATTGGCCTTATAAGAGCAGATATATGATTTTTAATTAACAAATAAAGTAATTAGTGAAAAAAATTAAACCTTAACAATTTTGAGTGATTTATAAAAGATTTTATAATGCGGTATTGTGTTATCAAACTGTATTGTACTTTGTGCAACATACTTTTAACCAATCTGATTGAACTATGAAATAATTATAAAAAATAATCAAGTATAGTAGGTTACCTGCAAATATTAATGCAATACGCGATCCTACAAAGATACTCAAAAAAATGCCAGAAAAATTTAACCTTATATAATTATTATTTATCTTTTAATTTCAAATTTGTTTCTCAAATCTTTTTTTTCTGGTTATTCAATTTTATATATAACTTTAATGAACATAGTAATTAGTGAAAGAAATTATGCCTTAACAGTGAGTGATTTACAAAAGAGGCTATAAGCCGAGATTGTGTTATAAAACTGTATTGTACTCTGTGTAACATACTTTTAACCATCCCGATTGAACTGTGAAATAAACATAAAAAAGTAACCAATTAAAGTAAGTAAACTGCAAATATTAATGCAATACGCGATCATATAAAGATACATTTTATTCTGGCATTTTTTTTAAGACTAAATCTATATAATTACTTTTTTTTATCCTTTAATTTAAAATTTGTTTCTCCGATCTTCTCATTCTGGTTAATTCAATTTTATATAAACTTTAATGAAAAACATAAAGTAATTAGTGAAAGAAATTAAGCCTTTCAAATTTTGAGTGATTTTCTAAAGGGGTTATGTGTTATGAATTTATTGTACTTTGTATATTATACTTTTAACCGTCCTGATTGAACTGTGAAATAACTATAAAAATAACAAATTACGGTAAGTAAACTACAAATATTAATGCGTAATGCGATCCTGTTATATAAATGTTTTTCCGTCTATTCTTATAAGTCCCCAAACATCATCCAGCAATAGTTGAAAGAATAAAAACCTTCATAAACCCAGGATTCAACCAATCGCAAGATGATACATTAAACTTTCCATCTTAAGACATTAAAAGCAGTGCTTCTGCATCTAAAGCAGGGATTAAGACTTCAATGCTTCAACATTTCCCTCCATTCATCCATGGAAATGCTCGGAGTTTCCTCCAACAAATTAACAAGCCTGGGCGTTAATGAAGTGGTAACCTTTTCTATCCCACGTGTGACGAGCGCAAGAAAACCCAAACCTCAGGGGTATAAACTTCCTTGCTAACTATTCTGACACGACTCATTTCTTCTTTCGGAAAAAAAGGAGGAGGTTTTATCTATCGGAAGTAATAGGTTCGATCACTGTGATATCCTTCTTCATCACTGCTTATTTGAAAATTTATGCCCTTTTTTTTTTTATAAAAGCAATTGGCTACCTCAACGAGTTACATTAATTTTTTTTAGAATTGGAAATGTTACTGAAGTGGTTAAGGTTCTTTTTATATTTTAGTATGGGACATGTTTTACAAACAACTCAAAAATTACATATTTTTTTATATATTTACTTTTTTTTATTTTTTTACATATTTTGCTCCTTTCTGGATTCTCTTTCGATTGCTTAAATGCTTATTGATTGTTTCAATTTTGGTTATTCGATTCCATGCGGTTTAATATATAATTATCTTTTGTTTTCTATTTGACAGGTTTTTTTTATATAAGAGCCCTAATTGCTTAAAATACATGAAATAATCGATAAAGATTGAATCGTATAATTTGATAAAATATCTAATTATTTTTCTGTTGTTTACCTTGAATTATATTTATCAAAGTATATTTTAAAAATCATATATGGTCATATTTTGTGCTTATTTTATTTTTATTGTATTGCTAAAGAAGGAAATTTTACCTTTCGGAAGTAATAGGTTCGATCACTGTGATATTTTTCTTCATCACTCCTTATTTGAAAATGTATTCCCTTTTTTTTAAAGCAATTGGTTACCTCAACACGTTATATTAATTTCTCAAGAATTGAAAATGTTGCAGAAGTGGTTAAGGCTCTTTTTGTATTTTAGCATGGGACATGATTTACAAAGAAGCACTCAAAATTTACATATTTTGTATAACGCCCCGTCCTTGCTTCCCTTTAGATTGCTTCATTGTGTATTGATTGCTTTAATTTATTTTATTCGATTTCATTTCATTTAATATTTATCCATCGATTTTTTTTCTAATCGGCACTTTTTCTGATATGATTTTTGATTTTAGTATGGTTTGTCGCTCTACGGTTATTTTGTGCCCACTTTAGGCTAATTAGACCTTGACCTACAGTTTAAGCGTGGATTCCAAACCCCAATAGACATCCATGCCACCGCCAGGATTCAAACCCGAGGCCTGTTGGTTCCAACGGTCAGAACGCTAGCCAATTGGACATCAGGCTGCGGTTTTTCTGATATAAGGGCCCTAAATGCTTAAAATAAAAAAAAAGAAAAAGTGTGTGGGGGGGGGGAGATACGTAGGATGCAAAAAAAAATATTTCTTCAATTGATTATCCTGAATTATATTTATCAAAGTAAATTTTAAAAATTATATATGGTCATATTTGGTACTTATTTTTCACCACATTTTTAATATATTTATAGTATTTATAAAAATATTAAAACTCCTTATTTATAATATTTATTTAAAAATATTTTAAGTACTACATTTTAAGTGAATTGTGTTAGGGACATATTACACTATATGCTTACCTAAAATTTCATTTATTTTTGGAAGTTTCATTTAGAAGATTGGCCTTCCAATTTCGCAACCAGGATGATTCGAAATTGAATAAGTCGCAGGCTACACGGGACCAAACAAAAAATTACATAGATATGTTTTACACCAAAAGGAAAATTATATATTTTTTAAAATTTGACTGTGTTTCATAACATTAAATTATTTAAACTGAATTTCAACTTTTTATTTTGACATGTAATATGCTCATGCACTTTAATCATGAATAAAAATTTTGATATTTTTATTGCTTTAACAAGAAAAAGAAAAATATTTAAACATTTTTGCGTCAGTGAGATTTTTTTTACGATAAATAAAAAAAAAAAAAAAAAAAAAAAACTATTCTTTTAAATTTGTACGTGAAGCATTTCTCATAAAATTACTACTGCTTTTATGCAACATATTTTTTTATTTTATAAATGACTGAAAAACTATTACGCTAAATGAAACATAATTTGGACATTCAGTTAAATATTTTATAACTTTAGATGTGTAAAGTTACAGATATATTTGCAAAAGGAAAAATTCTAATTTTTTCATAAAGTGCCCTAAGAATGTTTGAAAAGAAATTCTTCCTTTCAAAAAAATATGTAACGGCCAGATATTTTTGTTTTTACTATTTCGCTGGAAAAGCTTATCTTAATAAAAAACATATGAATTTTGCATTAATGCGATATACACTAAAAAGTACACAAGTTTAAAATTATTTTTTTTTTCATCCTTTGTGCTATTTTTTTTGGAACCAAAGCAAAAGTAGAATCAAAAGAGCATAGAAAGGTCAAAACTTTTGAATATTCCTGAATTGAAAATAAATGTTTGAAAACTTCTTCCAAGGAAAGTGTTTAAGTTTATTTTCCAGAATATTCTTTTTTTTATTCTTGTTTAGATATGTAATAAAGATAAAATTTAATACTTTTAAATTTTGGAAAATATTTTAATACACTAGGTATTTTGTAGTTTAATTTGTATCATATGATTATAATAGCATTAAAAACGTAATCTGAGGTAATTTTATATATTAGGGAACATTTATCGTTAAAAATTAGATTTGTACGACATTTTTCAATTCCTTCTACTAGCTCACACTCTCCCTATATATATCTTGTTCAAATTTTCAATCGTTAATAAAATACTTTTTATTCATCCACTCAAGTTCAAATACATTTTTTTAATCTTGTAGTGGATGACACTGATGTTAATACAGTTTTTGCAAATATTAATTCATTCATTAAATTTAATTAATTAATTATAGTTTTTTAGATTTAAGTTGATAGAGGGCGCCAGATAAACTTAAAAATATTAATGAAAATTATTTATAAAGGACTTTCTGCAATATAGTGAAAGAAAAGTAGGAATTGACTTTAAAAAAAAATAATATTACTTGCTTATGTTTAATTTTATATGCATATTCAAAAAAAAAGTAAATATCTTAAAATTTTTATCTGTACAAAAATATACAGAGATTATTTTATTACTGTTTTCTAAATGTATTTTTGAACTGAACGAATTGTAATAAAACTGAATAAGAACAAATAAAAACGTAACTGAACGAATTGCAATAAAAATGAATAAGAACGATTAAAACCGTAACTGAAAGAATTGCAATAAAATATTATCGCGATGGAAAAAGAAAGCATTTCTGCGATTTGTGAATCTCAATCTAAAGAAAGACGTACAAAAAAACTATCGCCTGATAATCAATAGTATATCATTCTTACAGAATGAGATTCAGAATGACAACAATGATTAAATTATGATATACAGAGACAAAATCGTCGTTGGTAGACAAGAAGTATGCATATAAATTGCCAGCAAAATGGTTGGTAAAATCTTCCAATCGGAACTAGAGTGACATAGAAAGCGCGTTGAACTGCCAAAGTACTACTACTACAACTACAATCCATCACTATGCTTAGAGCTGAAATGATCCTTAGAATTCCTGTAGTAAGAACAGAATTCGACAAAGGGCGCCTAATTGAAATTTCGTGTCTTGACCGTGCCGTGGATTGGCACGATAAATTTGTAATTTAAAATTATTTCCGTTTAATTGGAGGAGGATAGGGTGTATATTTCCAAGATGCCGCTTTAGATTTGCTCATTGAATATTCAAATGACACTGTAGTAGACTTCGGTAGGGAATATAGTAATCCTTATATAGTGAATCCGATTTCAATTCAGATGCAAAAATATCATTCTTATCAATATTCCGTTTTTCATATATTTTCTTTATCTATATTTTAATTTGATATACTCACTTTAAATTATAAATTGTTAGATTAATTATGTAATGCATGTAAATTTTTTTATTTTTTTTTATTATTATTATTTTTAAATTATTTTGTACAGATATTTTTAATAAAAAACGTACATCAACAATTTATTCAAATTTAATCTTTTTCCCAGAAAATAAATTTTAAATTGTGCCTGTAAACAATTATGCAAACATATAACATTAAGCATGAAAAATATACAAAATATGCCTAAACAAATAAATGAATGAATTATAGTTTTTTTTTGTTTATTTATGCAATAATATTTTGATAGCAATACTTTGATGCTTTCATAATTAATTTATTTTACGTTAAAGAGAACTTAATGTTTAATACATATCAAAGATTAAAAATTTCGATAAAAATTTGTTTTATATTGACTCAAAAAATGCGAGTAAAAGTTAATTAATGAAAAAGATAAAAAAAATTGAAATTTGAAATAAGTTTGACTTCGTAATTATGTTGCCAATTAATTTTATTAGCTTTATAATTACACATTCACGATCAACTATTTTGAAATGCAAACATCAACAAAATATTACGAGGACCATTAAGTAATATCTTTGTTGCATTAGCAATTTTAATTAGTAATATATACTTAATGATATTAATTTCAAAGCAATGGACATTTTATTTTTAATGGAGCTATTTTGGTTCGAATAAAAACGAAATGATCATATATATCGATAAAAG
The DNA here is from genome assembly GCA_021605075.1 of Caerostris darwini. NCBI lineage: Eukaryota > Metazoa > Arthropoda > Arachnida > Araneae > Araneidae > Caerostris > Caerostris darwini. Next base: position 239,769 of record BPLQ01015708.1, read on the forward strand.
ACTCTCTACGCCGTATAAAGAAATTCTACATTTAACTGGCATAGTTCCTGATTGCACTTTTTATTCACAGTTTAAAAATAAATGTTTATTTCGTCTCACTTGTGAATGGCGTTGAAAACACAAGTTCCAAAATCACACACTCCCATTTTCGTGTTTCAGAAAGAAGTGCAGTTTGCTGTAATTAGTTAACTCACTTAAAATAGAGGAAGTTAATTGCATTTTGGTCACGTTTTATGTCTGGACAGAAAGGATTTTGTAAGAAGCGACGTTTTATCCAAAAATAATACACTAAAAGCATTTTAAATAAAAGCATCTCTCTACATTCAACCACAATATTGTATTTTAAATTGTAGTTGATCTTCATACATGTTTCAAAATACAAATTATAACTACTTTAAGAAGAAAAATTTAAGAAAATCGTTAATTTCTTTTACAAATTTTAACTTCCTCTATTTTAAGTGAGCTAACTAATTACAGCAAATTGCATCAACAACTACATGAAAACATACATATTCATACATGTTATATAAAATTATATAAAAAAGTGTATGCAAACACAAAATATAAAAAATATTTTTAGCAAAACAAAAACTAAAATAGTTTATGGAAAAAAAAATGATAAAAATAGTTTAGAAAAAGCTAATAAATGCACAATAAAAAATATTTGAAACAAATTATGAAATATTTGAGGTAGATAAAGCACATTATTTAGTTAATTTTCGTAAAATAAGCGGGCTGTTGTATTAAAAGTAGTATAAAAATTTATAAAAATTGTATATAGAAATACTTAATAAAACAAAAACGCAAATAGCTTATATAAAATAGAAAAAATATTAAAAAATAGTTGAGGAAAAATAGCTTAGCAAAAGCTAATTAAATGCAAAACAAAAAATATTTGAAAGTAAGTATAAAATATTTGAGGTGGATAAAACACGCTATTTAAATGATATTTATAAAAAAAGCGGGTTATTATATAAAAATATTATATAAAATTTTATTTTATTTTATTTATTTATTTATGCAACTGGAAAACACTTAGACAATTGTCTTTGATGCCTTGAGGTAAGCTCTGCATCGATGTTACTCGCTTAGCATTACCCAGGAGGTGTGTGTAGTTTGAAGATAAGTTACGGACGCGGGGTAACAATACCCCTGCAACGCTCTACGATCATGTTAGACCGGAACCTATGGTTTAAAGTTGATTCCGAACCATTACAAACATCCATGGCACCGCCGGGACTCGAACTCAAAACCCGTAGTACCATTCAGGCCCATATAAAATTTTATAAAAAATTATATATAAAAGCACAATATAAAAAGTAGCTGATATAAAAAATAGTTTAGCAAAAAGCTAATTAAATGCACAAAACACATTTGGAAATAAGTATAAAACACATTATTTAGTTAATATTATAAAATAAATGGGCTATTGTAAAAATAGTATGAAAAAAAAATTATAAAAATTGTTTATAGAAATATAATATAAAAAATACTTCAGCAAAACAAAAACTAAAATGGTTTAATTAAAAAAAACCATAAAAAATAATTGAAAAATATCGTATATAAAAATATGGCTTGGTAAAAGCTTATTAAATGCAAAAAGAAAAAAATATATTTGAAAGTAAGTATGAAATATTTGAGGTAGATAAAACAATGTTTCAGATTTTCTAAACAAACCGTAAATTTCGATGGCATATGATTAATATCAAACTTTTACGGTGGTACTAAATTATTTTTTATGTAACTTTTTATACTAGAAATAAATACAGATTTCAAATATTCTTTACAAAACATAAATATCTTTTTAAGACTTGACACATATGATAACATTTATATTGGCTAGCACAATAAAAATGATACTAAAATAGTTAATTTTTAAATAAATGTAACTCATCATATAGTGTATGTCAAGATTTTCTTTGTTTTAAGAAGAAAAAAGATAAAATAGTAAACAAAACTATGATTAATTTTTTTATAAAAGTATTAAAGGGTTTATTTAAGCCAATAATATTAGAATTTCCTTCATTTTTAGCAAATTTTTCGATGTCGAGGTTGAAAGAATTATTAGCAATATGCAAATTAAATTCATCGATTCATAGTTTGATACTTTTAAAAAATTATATCTTAATTTTTTTTTTGTCTACTGTATGAACATGTAGGTTTTAAATAAAAGAAACATGCTTAAAATATAAGGAGCATGCTCCTTGTATATTAAGCATTTTAAAAATTTTATATTCATATAAATAACTGGTATGAAAAATGGAAAATAATACATATTCAAATAGTCCTACATTTATTATTCCTTAGTAATTCGGAAAAAAGTAAAGTTTTAAATTATTTAAGCACTCAACTTTGATAAATTATTGAAAAGTTAAAAAGGCCTAGTATCTGGTTGTGAAAAAAATACTGCCTTTTGAATACTTAAAATAAGCCTACAAATACAACCTTTTTAATCAATTACAATATGACTGATTTTCACTTATTATTTGTCTTTTACCAGAAATTTTTAAAGGATCCCGTCCTGTAACGAATTTTAAAAAGGAAAACATAGAACTAAACAAATCTCAGTTGATTACTTCTGATCTAAAAAAAATAAGTAGTATACAAAATATGTTTTCTTAGTACTTTATTATTTCTGCTATACAAGTACACTATGTGGAAGAAAGTGACGGGACACGACACTATAACGACATAAACCCATATTTATTAAAATTAATAGGTGGTAGGGCCTCCTTTGGCTGCGATCACAGCTGCAACCCTTCTGGGCATGTTTTCCACTAAATTAGCCATAGTGGCAAGAGGAATTTCCTTCCAAATGTTTAACAGGAAGTTCCATAGTTCAGGCTTGCGTTTGGGGAGTGGGGTGCAGGCCCTCAACCGACGGTCCAATTCGTGCCAGAGATGTTCAATTGGATTACGATCAGGGCTCTGCGCCGGCCACTCCATGCGTTTAACGTTGTTGTTCACATACCAATCAAGAGTCCTTCTTGCAACATGACATGTTGCGTTGTCGTCTTGATACCAGCAATCATCCATACCGTACGTTGCCCTCAAGGTAGGAAGGACAGGATTGTCGAGAATATCACAGTATCTATCGGCATTCATCGCATCATCAACCTTCACCAGTGGGCCAGCCCATACCAGGAGAAACAGGCCTTACCATCAATCCTTCTCCACCAAACTTTACAGTTGAGACGACACATTCGGGCAAAAGGCGTTCTCCTGGTAAACGCCATACCCAAACACGTCCATAGGAACGGAAAAGGGTAAATCGTGACTCGTCACTCAAAGGACGCGTTTCCCAGTCATCCAGAGTCGAAGTACGGTGGTCTTTGGCCTATCGAAGGAGCGCTTTCTTGTTGGTTTTCGTAATCAAAGGCTTATGGGCCGCCCGAACGTCCAGTGTAACCTAACTTATGGGCCTCGATACGAAGATTCTTGGTCGAAACGGCCACACCTGTGGCTTGTCTAAACTCATTAGCGATGTTATCCATGGATGTTTGACGGTTACTTCGAATCTCCCTGGCGAGCACCTGCCGGTCCCTGCTGGTGAGAACTGTAGGTCGTCCACTTCGGGGTTTGTTCTGACAGTGTCCCTCAGTCTTGTAGCGACACACAACAAGTGCTACAGTTGATTTTGAGCAGTTACGGAGACGGGATATCTCCCTAATTGACACCTTGGCAAGATGCAATCCAACCAACACACCTTTCTCGAACTCAGACAACTCTTCCCGTGGCGGCATCTTGACAAAAAACAACTCTAGTCGACTCCACAGAGTATTTATAGGATATGGCTGACACGTGATACCTATTATTGCGCATGTGTCCGCTGTATTGTCGACTTTTCTACTTTTCGAGGGGTGTCCCGTCACTTTCTTCCAGATAGTGTATATAGTGTATGAAACAAAATAAAAATAATAGCTGCCTTTCATATAAAGCAAGTCATATGAAGTAAGGCTAGTTATCTATGTTGTTGGAATCACAAAGTAGAGTCCACATTATAAAGGTGCTATAAATCATCTTTCTTGGCCCATCTTGAACCATCTTCTGATGACTACATGATCCATAAGAGAAGCAGCTTTATCTATGGATTTTCTAGAGACTTGTTTTTATTAAATATTTAGCAACGTCGTATAAAGAGTCTGAAATATTCTTTCTACAGACTCGTGAAGATGTCTGACAGTCTCCAAGAGCTGTCTTCAAATGTTAAGGTGCTTTTCTATTTTTAAATTTAAAAAAAAAAGAACTACAAGAACTATATACAAATTATTCATTAATATTTACATTTTTTCAATAAAAAATTGTTAATTGTAGTTAAAATGCAACAGTTTATTCCAACTACGAATTTGGTCTATTTAAATTTGAATATGTCTTTAAAACTCCACCTAAAGACGACCAAACAAATTTTAATGTTTAACTATTTAATTAACTTTAATGTAAAACTTCAACTGCAAAAAGTCTTGCTAGTTGAAGTGAGAATTTAAAAAAAAAAAACCTCTTTATTTCGTGAGTTCCAGTTCATTCGATTGTTTTAATTCATGAAAGCAGTTGATCCTTTTGCAATTTTGATATGTCTGGATTTATTTGCAGTAATATTCAATTGTTTTTTTTTTTTTTTTGTTTTTTTAACTAATACAGTTTTTAAGAATTCTTACTATTATATACTACCGAAGGAATTAAAAATACACTCATGTCCATAAATTAAGAATAATTCAGAATCACACAGAAATTGAACTCTAAAATAAAAATTTCACCTGTAGAATTATCACACACATCTTGAAGAAGAATATGCAAATTACAGGAAACCACCAGATGGCGCGGATAGTACGTCACAATGACGAGAGTGTAAGAGAGGATATATAGAAATGAAATGGTGGCAAAGAAGTAAAATTGTTCACAAGCGCTTTAAAAGCATTTCAGTATAATAACCGCATAATTATGGCACAAAGGAAGCATTTGGATGATTTTTTACGTGGTAGAATTATCGGACGACTGGAATGTGGACGTACCCAGCTGGAAGTATCCGAGGAACTTGGAATCGCCCAGAATGTCATCTCCATGCTTTGGCAACGATTCCAAGATGATGGTAATGTGAGTAGATGTTACAGCACATGTCGCCCCCGAGTTACAACGCCGAATGAGGACCGGTATTTAGCAGTTACTTCCAAAAGAAACAGACGGAGCACAGCATCAGACCTGTCTCGTCAGCTCTCTTCAGCTACCGGTACGACAGTTTCAAGGCAGACCGTGTACAGACGCTTAGGGCACATTGGTCTATATGCTCGTAGGCCTGTAAGATGTGTTCCACTTACCGCAACTCACTGTCGCCTGCAATTAACCTGGAGTAGATAGCATGCATTGTGGACACCGCAACAGTGGTCTTGTGTGATGTTTTCCGACGAGTCCGGTGAGCGCCAGGTACCCGTTACCACCAAGAGAACACCATTGAACGACACCGTTACGGTGGTGCAGGATGGCTCGTTTGGGGAGGAATTATTCTTGGTTCCAGAACTGACCTGCTTGTTCAGAGTGTAACGATGACAGGCCACATCTATCGGGATGTCATTCTGGAACAACATGTACGTTTGTTTCGGGGCGCCCTGGGTGCTGAATTTCTGTTTATGGATGACAACGCCCGTCCTCACCGTGCAAACATTGTAGACGAATGCCTTCAATTGGAGGATATCCCCCGTATGGATTGGCCAGCATACTCACCGGATGGTCTGTGTGGGATATGCTTGGCCGACGAATTGCAGCCCCACCTGTCAACCGGAACTTCGGAGGGCATTGCTTGATGAGTGGTGTAATATTCCCCAAGATCAGATTGATAATTTGATACTCAGCATGCCTAGGCGTTGTAAGGCCTGTATTGCATCTTCCGGGAGACATACTCCATATTAACCATCATACTAACCGTGTTATACTGTTTTTTGAAAATAGGTTCTTTTTTGAAATTTGCTCCAGGGAGTAAAAAATCATAATTTTTATTAATTATGTCAAACATATAGCATCTTTTTTGCTCTTTACCTTTTGTTTAATAAATAGACTTTACAAATAAGTCAAATTTGTTTTGCTTCTGTCTCTTTCTTTGCCTGAACTTCATTATCCTTACTTTATGGACATGAGGGTATAATAGTATTATTATTATTATTACTACTATTATGTGTTTAATTCCTTCCTCCTTGTAATTAGTCAAGTTTAAAATAAAAAAATACAAGTCCTGTGAATTATTTTGTGGATGTAGATATTCAGCTTTTTTTTAAACTATTACATAAAAATGGCATTTAATAAAATACGATTTAAAAACAAGTTAAGACATCAACCCATATGCAAAATTTCTGTTCCGTGTCGATGTGCTGCATTTATTACAGAAACAAATACTCACTTATTTATCTAAAGTAAGAAAGAATTTTAACCTTCATAAATTCTACGCGTCGCAAATTTCATTGCAATAAATTTACCTTAAACATTTATCTTCTAAGACTAGAAATCCAAGCTATTAATTCTTAAGAAATATAATACTCAATTTTTTTTTTCACAAATAAAAATTTAGAATACTGAATATAAATTTTGAAGATTCGACTAGTTACATAAACATAACTTTTAGTTGTTTCTTAGTCATTTCAATAAATTTTAGAATTATTTTATTTTTTTAAAGTAGCATGTTAATTTTCAGCTATAACTGACACATTATTCTGTTAGAAAATTTCAGTTAGCATTATATAAATTGCTACTAACTTATTAAAATTAGTAAATCATTAAAAATTAATTAAATTTTTAATTATATTTTAACTTATTTATCTAATTAAATAAATTAATTTAATTAAAATTTAAATTAATTAAATTTAAATCACTTATAAATGATTATATTATGGATATTTATATTTTCTACCATAATGGTTATTACGAATATCAAAATATTCTGTTAATTTGATTGTAATGATTTAAAACTGAAGCCTTAAGCTTCAAGGCTCTAGAGTTTTCAAAGATAATAGTTGCTCTTCGCCAGAGAAAAGATATCTTCAATGCCTTCTGCAACATTTTAAGAGATAAAGTGAAGCCTTTCCATTGGCCTATAAAGAAATCCCCGAAAATGTCTACACAATCCGGTTGTAAGGGACAGACCTTATCGAAATCTTAACTGGGCTTTCTCGCTTCTTTATAGCAGAGATTGCAGCACATTCCTTCAGAGGAAATCGAATTATTGCCTCCTTTCACAATGTCTAATGCACCATTAAGACACGAAGTAGTAGTACATGGCAAAAAGGATGTATATACTATACATGCCGTCTGCAACATTCTGTACGTTTCCACAAACAAAATGTAATGCCTTTGCTCAATTAATTCAGGCATTTCAAAAATCGCCGGTATCAGATTTAGCGTCTTACAAAACCAAGCGTAACACAAACACTAATAAATATTTTGACGTGAAATTTCCCACAGATGTCAAGGAGAGTGCCAGCAAGCAACCGAAAAAAAGAAAAGAAAAAAAAAGTGAAATTCCATAAGTCCCGGGAATTTTTCAATTAGTCTTACGTTTTGGGCATCAACTTTAACTGGCATTAACTGCATTTTGTAAAAAAGTAAATGATTCCTGTTCATAATAGCTTAACGAATTGAATGCTGTTTACAAATGGCAAACTCAATAGTTTATCACCTAAAAAAATATATATATTTTAAACAATTCAGCAATATTAAGAATGTACCACGGGTGAAAAAATGTAATATCTCAATAAAGCGGGGTGAATAAGGTTTTAATCGTAGTGGATTCTGAAGAAAAGAGGTATTCAATCCTTCTGCAACATTTTAAGAGATATAGTGAAGCCTTTCCATTGGCCTATAAAGAAATTGTCTACACAATCCGGTTGTATGGGACAGACCTTATCGAAATCTTCTTTATAGCAGAGATTGCAGCACATTCCTTCAGAGGAAATTGAATTATTGTCGCCTTTCACAATGTCTAATGCACCATTAAGACACGAAGTAGTAAAAGGATGGAAAAGTGGGGCAAAAAGGGTGCATCTAAGTGTCAACCAACTTTAACTAGCATTAACTGCATTTTGTAAAAACGCAAACGATTTCTAATTATCATAGAACGAATTGAATGTTTTTACGAATGGCAAACACAATTATTAATTACCTAAAACAAATTCATATACTTTAAACGATTCCACAATATTAAGAATGTACCACGGATAAAAAAAAAGTACTATTATATCAATCGAATGGAATGAAAAAAGATTGGAACTTGAAAAAACTGGGAACTGAGATATTGGAAATATTGAGAACTAGGTTACATTTATAATTGTTGTTACATTGTTACATTTGCATAATTTAATATAGGTGAGAAAACATGTAAATCAACCATTCAGCCTATCCAATAAGCTATTACTGAGGGGGTTAACGGTTTAGTTAAATATTTTAATATTTAATAAAAACATTCATACAAATCATTCTTACAAGTTTGCATTATATAAAGGTAACTAATTATTAATAATCACATAAAAATAAAAATTCAAGGATTTATTGAGGTAAATATATTTCTAGAAAAGTTACTGAAAATTTCATAAAATGAAAATCTGCAAATTTTACACTAGAAAGAAATAACTGGTAGCTTTGTTTGGGTAATAAGTTAAAATTCAACATACTTCATAAATGGTTCTATGGTTTTAAAGTGTTTTAAGTAAAATAGAAGATATGAAGTATTTCACAAGTCCATAATGATAGCATATTTGGAATATAAATAATGGATTGAAAATATCTTGAGAATTTAAAATATTCTTTAAATTCCTCTTTTTAGCAATCACAACTGTATTTTTAAAGAGTATCAAGCATTACATAAAAAAATAAAGGGGGAAAATACAAAATTCTAAGTAATAATTTTTAAACAGAAATTTTGATCAGCAATTTTTTAGCAGATTTATTTGAAAAAAATCGAATGAATCTTCAATTTAGAATAAACTTTGAGAAAGTTGGTTGCATTTGCATATCTCCGAACTTCCCTTTCCTGCAATGTTTTCTAATGCTTTTACGGTCTCATCATTTATGGTAATGTAATATTGAAAATGAGGAGTTTCCGCTTTCTTTTTTTATAAATTTCAGGGATGTTATTTCCATACATATATATATCTGTCTAAATGTTCTGATATAATTTGAATATTCTTACAAATCTTTTTCTGAAAATTTGATATTTTATTTATAACGAAATTGTGTGTTTATTAGTATTCTACGTTAACATTTTAAAGTACAAGGTACCCAAAACATTTTTTTATATCTAACGAAATAGTTTATATGTAGCTTATTTTAATGCATATAAAGTTCCAAAATATATATATCAATTTCAAACTAAAGAGTTTCTAAAAAATTTGAATTTATTTAAAGTTTGAAAATTTTATTTTTTTTACAAGTTTTAATATTGGTATATAAACATATTTTATTTTAATGATTCTTACAACTTTTGTATATAAAATTTAATGCAATGTGAATATTTACTTAAGAACTTTTTTTGTCTCATACAATATGAAAAATAGCGACAGTATGGCTGGCTATTAAATTCTTTTCAAAATGCTTATTCCATACACATAATTATCAAATGTATTATGAGAATCACTCAAAAAACATTTTAATACAAATACAAATGAATATTGAAAAAAAAAATGATAGAACAATAACAGTTTTAGTAAAGAAAACTGCCTGGTGCCTACGAATAAGCCTGATACATAAAAATAAATACATAAAACAAAACATTAGAATATAAATCTGATACATAAAAATAAATACATAAAACAAAACATTAGAATATAAATCTGATACATAAAAATAAAACATTAAATTCTTAACTTTGTGAGAAATTCTAAAGATATATTAATGTTTATGTGATTACATCTTTATGATATGATTTACCTAGTTTTGATTTCTACAAAAATTCCGAATGACACGCAAGCTAATATGACTCTTCATGTAAAATGTTGCAAATATATTTAAAAAAAATGCAACAAAAAATTGCTATTTGATCATTTTTATATATTTATAAATTAATAAATTTATTCTTAAATTCAGATGAGATTTGTAATATTATTTACTATTTATAATTTCAGATTTTTAATATTATATTAATTCAAATTTCTATAATTATTTCTAATAATAATGTATCTATTACAAAAACAAACCAAATAATTCTCACAATTTGGTTACTTTTTAATAAAACCCAACGTGCTTCAGCTACAACCTGTGATACCTCACAGCCTATCACGATGCTTGCCCAAGATGGGAACTAATAAGATATTTGTATTTATCTCCGTAACATTATTAGAGTTGTTTAAAGTGATGAAATGGTGATGTAGCCGATCATTAGGGCTACCAGCAAACTAGAATGACATAAATTTCAGCAATAATAACTCGCTTCAGTCTTGGGTGACCAATGTTTGGATGGAGCAGATGATTAATGTTTCTGTGTATGAAATTGTGAGTGCTTGAGGTCTCAACCAGAGTTTAGTTTAATTATTATAGTTTAGTTAGATTTAGTTTAGTTTATCATACAGAAAATAGTCATGGTATGATGGTGTAGTTTCTATCTTTTAAGATAGCAGGTGATTCTCCCCCCAATCAGTATGCTGACACTAACAGCTGAACTTTATATTATTGACATCCTATAACTGTTTGCGTTACAATTGATGGCATTTCCAACAAGATAATGTCAGTTCACATACAATTCGCTTATCTTTCGCTTTCCTCTGTACTGTGGATACTCTTCCTCGAAAAATAGGATCACTAGATCTTTCTCAAATTTAACATCTATTGTACAAGGTGAGCCCCATAACAAAATATTTTGCAGATTTGGTTCTTTATAACAACTCGGGAATGTTTATTAGAATATATCATGAAATGAGATTAAGATTGATTATCACTTCATAAGACGTATGCGAATACAAGTTGGCACCAAGAGATGTATTACGATGGTATTAACTGTCCATTGTTGGATTTTAGTCTTTTTATTAATTACTTCATTATCTGTGCATGGGCTTTCTAGAATATTTAAATTGAATAACAAAAAGCATAACAATATTATTTTATTGCTGTACGAGAATCAATAATTTTACAGAGCGTTTAATAAATGCAACATAGTAAGTAGCTATTATTATTATTTTTTTTAACAATCATCCATGGCATTTTTTTTTTTTTTTTTTTTTCATCTTTCATAAAAATTGAAAGTAAATGAAAAAAAGCATCAGTTTTGCAACATTAACTCATTTGAAATGGTGGAAAGATGCTTTATTGCTCAGAGATGTATTTAATTTAATTATTGAAAGGGAAAATATCTAAATAACAACGATTTTTTTTATCTCCTTCGTATTTTGGAAGTACTTCAAACTATTGATCTGTGAAATTAGTAAATTCAATTTCCCCTATCAATGGAGTGGATAAATATTTGAAAACGAAACACATAATCTAATGTTTTTTTTCTATAAAAAATAGAAAACTGAGTAAATAAATTAGTAAATGAATATGAAATATTTTTTAGAGTGAATAATTTGAAATCAGGTTATTTGTAGTTAAGTGAATCATATGAAAATATTTTAGATCAATTTTATTAACTAAGTCTTTAAATAAAAATATCTTAATTACTAATTTAAAATAACATATATAAAACAGATAAATTATGTGAATATACGAAATATGTACTTTATAAGGTACGAAAAATCCAAACAAATAATTAGTTAATAAAACGATTTTTATTTTATAAATGAAACGGACAAAATTTTGTTATAAAACTGAAACTTTATTTAGACTATAATTTTATTTTTAATATAAATCCAAATTACTTTAAATCAAATTTAATTCAATTATTTTTGATCAAAATAGACAAAATAATCTTTAAATTAAAATCGTTACAAATTATTTCCTGAATTAAAAACATATTTAATATGTATCGAAAATAAAATATTTAATTTAGAAATGCAAATTAAAATCATTCAAAACATTTAAAGTTACATTTCAAACTAGCTTTCAAATAAATATTATCATTTTTTTAATTTCATAGCATTCCTATATATTTCGAAAATTTAATGATAACTTATTTTAGAAAAAAAAAATTATAAATATTTAATTTTTAAGTGTTTTTTTTTTTTCATTTAATAATTTAATGATTTATGTAACATGTGGATACACAACTAACTAAATACAATTATTTTTAATTGATTTTTTGTATTCATGTCTCCTCCATTCATTTTATTATCTTTTTTTTAATATATTTAAAATTATTTCAATACAGAAAAAAATTAGTCCTTATTAATGATAGAAATTTATAGCCGACAAATTATAGCAGCCATTTTAAAGTTAATTATTAAATACATTAATATGAAAAAAAAAAATTCATTTTTCTTTAAATAAAAAAAAAGTGCAAATTTATGCCATGCCATTAAAAAATTAAAAAAAAAAAAAAATACTGCAATGATCGAATTCTACTTCAGTTTTCAATAGTTGAAATATAGAAAAATTGTTTTAAAAAAATCACAAGATTTCACCAGCTGAGATACTTTATAAATATTCACAATACTTTATAATAAATTCATATTTTTATTGAGTTCCCGAGCAGAAAAAAATATCTTGCCTACGCATACTAAAATATGTATTCGTGTATTTATTTATATTTCTATCTATACGAACAATTTTTCAGTAACAAAATATGTTACGTCTATGTAAGAAGATATTTTTTTAATATATAAAACAATTTCGACAATTGAGACTTTAAATAATATTACAATAAGAAATACCAAAAGTTATTTGCATAAATAATATATATTCTCAGAAAACCTAATTTGTACGTTTCTTTTTCAGTTTGAACTGAATGTTTTAAACAAATATTGTTAAACTACAGAATCTAAATATATTTATATTTTAGTAGTAGCTAGATGTATTGAATATAATGATTTTTCATATTTCAATGAGGCCATTCATATTTAATTTTCTAACCATATTATTAATTACTTTCTCTATTAAAAAAATTGAGAAGAAGTTGTTAAGGAATAGGCAAATATTTCTCCCTTAATTAAATTGTAAACTTTATATTTATATAATATAAATATCTTCTCTTTTTCAATGGTGCAACAGCCCTATTTTGGGCCAAAGCCTTCTACCTACTGCAGATTCAGAAACCTGAGATATTGTCTTTTTATTAAGTAGGACTCTGAGTCCTACGTCCAACGCTCTAAAGTCATATTAGACCTTCAGACGCAATATCTTGCTGCATTTTATATTTCCATCGTTCATAATTTTGCAGCATCTGCTTCTACTATCCAATTATTTATTAGTTGTTACTCCTCTTCTAATTATTCCTTCAATGCACTTTAATTGATTTGATGAATATTCCGTCAGTTAACTGATTTATATATTCTCCAATGTTGTGGTTACTGTTTGTATTGTTTCTAAATTTTTCCAATAGTTTTCCTTATCTATTTTTTATAATTTTATATATTTTCGCATAACATATTTTTCCCTTTTTTTAAATTTAATTTTTATTTTTTATATATTTATTATTTGCAAGCCCAAAATGCATGCTCTGCAGTCTTGGAGAGGGCATGGATTCATCTCACCTTCCTGTATGCCCTGCACTTGCTTCCTCTACTGTGTATGGTCGTTACTGGGAGGCTAGGGCCCTTATGGATTAAACATGTCACTATGTGATTTCTTTCGTTTCTCGTTGTTGTTTTCATGTTCTTTGTGTTCTGTTTCTTTTTTTATTTTTTTTTTTTATTACTTTTTGTAGCCTGCCATTAGAAATAAATAAAAAAAATAAATAAAATATTTATTTTTATTTATTTAATTTTTATTTATTTAATTTTATTTATTTATTTATTTTTTTTATTATTTTCTACTGCTTTTTGCAAAATTTTTCCTTCATCGTTCAGCTTTTGTATCGCCAAAAGTGAATTTTGCGAAATTTTCCTGCCTCACTCGTTTATCCATTCAATTTCACCCGCATCATTTCCAACTGTTTAGGGCAGGGGTCTCCAAATTTTCCAGCCTTAGGGCCATACTGTTTACTCCAGTAAGTACCAAGGGCCAAAACCGTTTTAATTTTTATGCCATTATCTATGATTTCCAGTTAGTTGTTATGCTTAAGTTAAATTTTCTGCGTATTATGCTTGTCATTAAGCTTTACCCAGCAAGTCAATAAAACCGAGGTATTATCACTCTGTGTTTTGTTATCCAACTTATTACAGCAACAATAAGCTATCCGCTGTCGCGGGCCGGATGGATGGATGATACCGGCGCGCCGTAGTTTGGAGACCCCTGGTATAGGGCATCTCAGCTCTAGGTAGAGTGATGTGATCTGGTGTAATAGTAGTAGTCATTTTAGACCGGAATTTACTGTCTAAAGTGGATTCAGAACCCCTACAAATATCCATGGCAACCTGAAAACCGTATAATCCACACCGAGTGCCAGTCACTCGGCCATCAGGCTCCATAATTATATTATGCATATATATTACATACATATGAATTTTGAAACATATATATTTCAATTTAATTTAGTTGCAGAGATCCAGTTGATACCATATTAAAAAAGAAATTTTTATAAATAAAAGAAAAAATACTTAAATTTGAATTTTAAAATGAAGAATATATTTTTCGTATCTTAGCTGTTGTGTTACACGTAGTACTACTAACAATCAAAGATAACTTTCAAATGGTATTTCGAACAAGATGCGAGACATTTTTAAGGACTGTTATAATTATTATCCATTCATTCACATTTCTCTAAAAGCAGCAAAGAACCAACTTTAAACCAATTCGTATAAAAATTATTCATCACTCTTAATTTATTCCAGCGTATTAACGCATTTTGTTAACGTATGAAGCATTAAAATTTTTTATGCAGAATATTATTTATAATATATTATTTAAATAAAATATCATATTGGAAAAAAAATTATTCATAAATTTCTTTCACTATTAACATAAAATTTGAAAATATTCTATTATAGTGTTAAAGTTAAGTTATTAAGTTATTTTGGAATACATGTAAGAAATTCTTTCTAACCTATAACTCGCACATGGTATTTCGACCAAGATGCGAGACATTCGTAAGGGCTGTTATAATCATTATCCCTTCATTTCTCGAAAAGTAGCAAAGCGCCACCAATGAGTAATCAAACTTTAAACCAATTTGTATAAAAATTATCATCATTACCATTATCTGATTCCAACCTATTAATACATTCTCTTGACGAATGAAGCGTTAAAATTTATATATAGAATGAAACATTGTTTAAATAAAATATCATATTGGGAAAAAATTATTCATAAATTTTCCTGTTTGTTCATTATTAACGTAAAACTTAAAAATATTATATTACAGTGCAAAAATCATCAAGTTATTTTGTAAATATGTAAGAAATTCTTCCTAACCTAGAACTCGCACGTGGTATTTCGACTAAGATGCGAGACATTCATAAGGGTTGCTATAATCATTATGCATTAACCTCACTAAAAAGCAGCAAAGCGCCACCAATGCGTAACCTTTAAAACAAATTCGCATAAAAATTATCCATTATCTTTATTTCATTCACATATTAACACATTCTGTTGACGAATGAAGCAATAAAATTTATATACAGAATGAAAATTATTTAAATAAAGTTTCATATTGAAAAAAATATTCATAAATTTTCATTTGTTTGTTCATTATTAACATAAAGCTTAAAAATTATAGTGCTAAGAAACATTAAGTTATTTTAAAATATATGTAAGCAATTCTTCCTAACCTAGAAACAAAAATGTAAAATAAAAGTAAGCTTACTCCAGAGAAACGATAACGCAGAGGTTTCGTATAAAAACGCTGACAGCGCGTGATTGATTGGGCAAATCAATTAAGAAGATCAATATTTGTGAGACCCACAAGAGCCTTGTCGGCTTATCAATGGTAATTATCTGGAACCATAATTTACACGTACTCAGGGGTGACCTCACATTGTTAAAGGTACGAATAGTTATAGGAATAAAAATTAACTCATTATAATTTTAGAAATATAACATCATTTACTAACTTCATAGGAGATTAATTTTAATAAGTTCAATAATATTTTTTATATAATAAGATTATAAACAGAATATTTTCCAGATAAGGGGAAATTATTAATACACAGATTACGACATAATTATTTTATCTTTGTTTAGTAATAATATAAAAAAATAATATAGTGTTTGTGGAGAAAATATATTTTTAATATATATATATATATATAGAGAGAGAGAGAGAGAGAAAATGCATGTATATATAATATGTAAATATATTTTTACTATATTAAATATATTCTTAAATAATTTTTAAATATAATTTTAATTTACCATTTTTTAAAATTTAATTCTATTGTAATCATAATTAAAATAAAAAATAAAGTTTCCCGACAAAATTTTAATGTCCAAAAATATTTAAACATTTGTATATATATAAATTGTTTAGTTTTAAAAAATTTAATCATTGTTTAAAATTTTTGTAGTAGATAAGTAATTTGATGTCTACAACATATGAAAAATCGAAATTTAATGTATATGTATAATATATTTTATCCTATTATGTTTTATAGCAAAAATTTAATATCCAAAAATATGTAAACATTTGTATGAATATACATTGGTTAGTATTTTCACAATAATATACATTTTGTGATAGATAAAATAATTTGATGTTTATAACATGGAAAATCGGAATTTATTGTAGTATATTTATAATTCTTTGTACATTCCACAAAATATTATGCTATTATATTTTAGGATAAAAATTTTATTTAAAGATATCTAAATATTTGTATGAATATACATTTTTTAGTTTTAAGAAATTTAATCATCGTTTTAATATTTTGTCGTAGATAAAATAATTTGATGTTTATAACATATGAAAAATCAGAATTTAATGTATATTTATAATACTTTGTAACTTTCTATACTATATTTTGTCCTATTATATTTTATGGAAAATTTTATTTCCAAATACACGATGTAAACATGTAAACATTTGTATCGAAACCTTAACCTCGTATGCAAACATTTGTATGAATATACATTACATTATTATACATATTGCATATATATTTATAATTTTAGAAATATTTTAAATGCACATGAAATAATTGTATATATTTTGCGTCTTTTCAAGTATTAAAATAATATCACAATATATTTTAATAATCCAAATATTTAATATTTATAAAACTATGCAATAAGAAGTTTTATTTTAAAATAAAAATATATTTCCTAAAAAAAGATAATGCTGGATCATTAATATGATTAAAAATACTTTCTTTTTATGTACACAAAACAACAAATATTTGTTTAACATTGTATTATTGGCAAAATAATTCTTTTTTTAAGATATTTATAAACATTTTAATTTTTTGCAATTATGTCTATATAACAAGCGGCCCGTTGTTTGTTTTCATGCTTTTAGACATTGCGTTCGTCAGCTAATCACTAACCGATAACGAATGACCTACGTAGTGAAAAGGAAAATCGATATACTGATCGATATGTAATGAAGAATAATCGCTTTCATACTCGATAGATCAGATAATTTAATCTGTTATCATTAATAACATTAGAGCATCTGCAGTTATTCAAATAAATGTATTAATTTTGTAATTCAGTCTTATTTCAATTATTTAATGTAATTTCATTTCATTTTTTTTTTTAAATTTATCCCATCGGTTCCGTCCCAATGTTTTCTGTTGAATTGTGATTTAGTATGTTTTAAATATGGTGGGTTTTTTTCTTCTCTTCCAGTTTACACATATTCTAAATTAGTTTGCTGTAACAATTTAGCACAACAGTTTTTTGTTCAAATTTATAATGAATTCAATTGTCTAGTTATAAAGTGGAATTAAAAATGGAAGTAGATTCAAATCCAGTAGCGCCATCAGTTTCAATCATTGTTTTCAAAGACATGGAAACTCGATGATTGTTTTCAGAAACGAGCTCGATGATAAAGCTTGCAAAGCATCTCGCATTAATAGTCAGCTCCATGGTGATTTGGGTTTTGTTTTGTTTGTAGCTCTACGGTCATTTTGCGCACACTTTAGGCTAACTACCTGGAGACACTCATATACGTTTCCTTCCAAACGATGAGACAGATAATCTTAAGAGTCATCCAAGAAGACAATGTCTTCCACTCATCATCTAAGGCAGGGGTCTCCAAAATAAGGCCCGCGGACCAAATCCGGCCCGCCAGTTTCATCAATCCGGCCCGCGACAGCGAATAGCTTATTGTTGCTGTAATAAGTTGGATAAAAAAATAGAGAATGATAATAACTCGGTTTTATTTACTTGCTAGGTAAAGTTTAATGACAAGCATAATACGCAGAAAATTTAACTTAAGCATAACAACTAACTGGAAATTATAGATAATGGCAAAAAAATTAAAATGGTTTTGGCCCTTGGTACTTACTGCAGTAAACAGTGTGGCCCTAAGGCTGAAACGTTTGGAGACCCTTGATCTAAGGTGCTAGCGGCGTATCGTGAAGTAGTTGATATTCAATATTGAATATCAGTTGGCCCACTGATATTGAATATCAGATTACAAGAAACGGACTAAAAGGTAAAGAAATTATAGCATCTTTCATAAAATTTCCAAATATCTTTCTTTTTTATTCCTTAGATTTTTTTTTTTCAATTTACAATTATTTTTAATATTTCATATACAAAAAAAATGTTTCAAGAATCAGGTGACATTTTTATACCTTTTACAACTTCAATAATGCTTAGCAATTTTGCTAATGTTCTGCGATTTAGCTTTCTGACTCTCTTTTTGAATTGATTTTTTATTCCATAACTGCATCTTTCTGCATATATTTTATAATACAATATTGTCCATTCTTTTGGGCCAATGTGATATATTTCATTGCTATCGCATTGTTCTTTAATTTTTCCTATTAATTTATCATCGACCATAATCTTGGTTTGCTAAGAATCATTTAATACCTCAATTTTTCATAACTAATTAGAATTATTAGAATCTCAATATCGTTTCATCGTTCATATCAAAATAACATTAACCATTCATCATTAATAAGGAATTTTAAATGTTGGAAATGAAACATTTACAAGTTGTTTTACTAAAAGAAATAAAATGCATGCATTATTGGTCGCGTGTATATCACTGATTCACATATCTCACATGCATAAATTAGTGAATTCTTCTTTCACTTTGAACTTTTGTGCCAGATAAGCACATGTCTCGGTGGATAAATATTGCAAGGATCAAAGTTCTCAGTATGCTCTTTCTATATATAGTAAACCAAGTTATATCTCAAATCTCATTTGTCAAATTAGACTCACTTCATGTAGTGTTAATGATTAATTACTCCTTTCTACTGCGAATTTTTGATAACGAATAAGGATGATAAATGTCAAAATTTACTCTATTCGTGACGCTATATTAACATAAACAGAGATCATAGAAGGAAATAGATACTAATCAATTGATGGCATGTGTTGTAATCCCTTCTTTCAGAAACGACTGAAAAAACGACGACTTCTTTCAGAACAATAACTTCTTTCTTTTGTTTTTTTTCTTTTTTTTTTTCTTTTTTTGAACAAACGAAAACTTTTATCAGAAACGACTTTTTATTTTTACTACAGCGATTTAACACAATGTATATAAACTTCTCGTATCGATATGGCTTAATGGTGGGAGTTGCTTAGGTTGTATCACATACAACATAGAAATTCAGGATTGTTAATTCAAAAACTACTCCCAGAAGAAATCTATTGCCTTTTCTTCCAACCTGATGGACAATTGACTAGCATGCTTGCCTTTGGAACCACAGGCTTCAGGTTCGAATCCTGAAGGTGGCATAGATGTTTGTAGGGATTCGGAATCCACTTTGAACCGTAGGTGTCGGTCTCATACGATTGTAAGAGCTTCACGGAGCCCAGTCAGACTTCTCTCACCCACATCATTCCTAACTGTGAAGGGGCAACTCAGCTCTAGGCCCAGTGATGTAGTGTGGTGTGGTGTTGTAGTATCGGAATCCATCTTAATAGGTAGGTTCGGTCTAATTAGCCTAGATAATACAAAAAAAAGGGATTATAGAGCGATCAACCAATTTTTCCAGCATGCTGTTCGTAGTATGCATAAGTGGGTGTGTTAGTGGTGTAAAAATGAATATTAAATATAAAGAGAATTCTAATTCATGTAAAAAAATATCAAATTATAAAATTTAGTCGTTTTGAATTCTAAAACGAAGTATCAGAATTTGAAACTACATTTTTAAGTAAGTATTATTTAAAGAGGGTTAAAAATGAACAATGTTGAACCTTTTATTTTTGAAAAAAAAAAAGTTTTATTTAAAGCAAAAACATTATACGTTACAATCTTTCTATAAAATTGTCAATGAAGAAATTGTATTTTTGAAAAAACAGAAATAGTTCATCTTAAAATCATTCTTAAATCGTTAATGAATATCTCGTCGTGTCGTATAACGTCGTGGAATAAAAAAAATTTAAAACCTACCAAAAAAAATTTTTTACATTAATACATTTCAAAATTTAAAATACTTTTTTAACCAAGTATATGTAGTTTATAATGTAGAATCACACAATCATCTGAAAGGATTTTCAACACATTATTCGCAAGATACCATTTTAAATTCTATAACGTTTGAAATTGAATAACATTTAAATTAACGTTACGTTAATTCTATAACGTTTAAATTAACGTTACGTTAGTTCTATAACGTTTAAAATTTAGAATTGTGTAACTAATATGCATTATATATTTGAAAATAAATTTGTACGCTTTACAGTCAACTAAATAATAAATCTTAAAACCATGACCTATTTTCCAAACAGTAAAAAGAAATTCTTCAAAACATGAATTCATATAACATAACACGAGTCCTTCATTAAGAAAATAACGGAATTTCGGAAATATATTTTACTTCAAACACTTAGCAAATAATTTATATTTGAAATGCACAATTTCACGTCCATAATCCATAAAACTTCCTTTCAGAACTGCAAAATCCAATTTATACCTAATAACAAACTTCAATAGGGTTTCCTGATTTAGTACACAATAACATCACAGAAGGCAGACAAATCCAATCTGGAACAAGGCAAAAACACAATAACGTAGAATCACATAAATCTAATATTCGCTTTATAATGATTCAGTAGCTTCCAGTGAGTGTTAACAGAAAACTTCTGGGCCCTTTTATGACTTTGCTGTACATCATTTTAATGTCTAATAAAAGTCAACAGATTTGTTCCTCAATTGCAGGCGGAGCACGCTCAATTATATTTCTATTGTTTCTGTTATGGACAATGATTTGTCAGGAGAACCGTTAATGTTTATTGGTCATTAAGCATTAATTGAAATAATTTCGTCTCTGTTCAGAGCTTGATTTCGTAATGCCACATAACTTTTCAAAGGTAACATAAACTTTGATCTTAGTCATTACAGAAAAATCTTTAATATTTTTATATGAATTAATTTGAGTGTTTTGTATGATTAATGAAGATTTTTTGAAAGGGTTTGTTTCATTTTTGTGTGGGAGTATTTATAGGTGGTATGTTTAATTTAATTTTTATTGCCTCATTAGTTATTATTACATTAATTATTACCACCTCATTTATTTTATTGTATTGTATTGTATTAATTTTTCTCAAGTATTAAGCCAATATTAGATTATAACTTGAAAGAGGATGTTTTATCTCAAAATAAGGGAAGGAATTGCTTTATAAGTATTTGGCCAGTAAGCAACTCGCTAATGTATGGTTAATAATCTGCTTACGTGTAGCTAATTCTGGAAGTAATCGTTATTCTTTACATGTTAGAGGTTAGGGGTAATGCAATTTGTAAGACTTTTCAGACTGTCTCGTATGCGTGTGTGCATATATATATGTGTCAGCAAATTTCATCATTCAGGCCATTGACATCAAACTTTATAATCACTTAATATATTCGTTCTGCAAAGTGATGAATTTACGATTTCTATTAGTGGCTTCATGTTACACAAGCCACTAATGGAAATCGTAGGTTCATCAATTCACACGCTGATTTTGTGCTGATTATATATATATATAATTTTATAACTGGCATTACTAATACAAGGGAACATAATAGTTAATAAAAGGTTTATCAAATAACATATATTCGTTGAGATTATTCCCATAAAAAGTCTGTTAATGCTTTTTCACTCATATCTGGAAATTATTCAGTTTTTATTCAATTATTATTTATATTTTATGAAGATTTAAGATTCAAAATATCTTCATTTGTTTTATTTATTTTTTAACCTTTTAATTATGTTAGTGAATTATAATTTATTTTATTGGTTAGCAACTATTGATATATTAACCTATAAGGTAATAAAAATGTAACCGGTGTTTTTCTGCCTTATAAAATATATAAATTTTAACTATAGATAATATAATTAGGTTCGCTTTGGTGAGAATAATTCCTTAAAAATTATAACTAAAACTTCTATTGCCATTATATATATTAATAAAGGATTAGAATATTGTCACCCTCATAAATAAAAGTAAATAGTGGAATGAACTTACACAATTAACATAACAATGAACTAAATTATATAATAAATATTTTATAACAGAAATGTAAAATGTAATAAATATTTTATAAATTCAAGAAATATTTTATAACATAAACCTGATATTTGCTGATATAGGCCATTATAAATATTTCTTGATGAAGATTGTAAAGTAAAAAAAATAATAACTACAAGACAAAAATTGTACCAATTATAATTTTTTTTTTTACTAATTGAGTAAATTCTATAAATAGCACAACATTATCTAAAAATTAAATTTAAAATAAGCAACAATTATTTGTATAAATAAAAGACTTCGTGATTAAGTAAAGCAAGAGAAGTAATTTCTTTCATGAAAATGATACATTAATATAATTAATTAATATATGATTACTATTCTTTTATAAGAAAAGTAGACGTGTTTAGTATATTTGATTATTATGCAATATGTAGCAATGATTTCTTAGAACATCACATTTGATATAATTATTGATACTTAATTGCACATATATCTTCTCCATTAAAATTAAAGGAGTAAAAATACACAATTACTTTTTTTAAGTTATGTTAAACCAGAAAATACAAAAATAGAATATTTTGTAAAAAATAATTATTTTGACTGACAAAACGTTTCGCATACTTTACATAGATAAAGATTCATTATCAAAAACTTTTCAAGTATTTAGATTAATATTAGTTCCAATTACTTAATTTTGCTTAAAAATCATTGAAAGTCACAGACACAAGTTTGGATTAGCCAAAAGATACTTAATAGTGAAATTAATGCAAAAATATCGACAAAAAAAAGAGGCCTCATTTCTTTCTCAACACGTTTTTTGTTCTAAAAATAACGCTTTCAAAGACAAGTGAAATTAAATAAAGTGATAGTAACACAACAGTATCAGCAGCTGCAATAATGATCGAAATCCACCTTTCATGTTGATTGCAGTTGAAAACGTGACTAGATAGCAAATACAGATTTCTTATATTGATTCCATGTAAAAGCTTCTGGCCATTAGCCATCCAGTTAGTGTTACATGAAACAAATACTAAGTGTGTACTAATATGTACTAGTAATAGTACTTGTACAAATACATAATAGATTATAGTTCAAAATCATTTTTTCTCTAGTTAAAATTTATAATTTTAATATTATTAAGAAACTCTCATTAACTACATACTAAAGATTAATAATTTATTAGAAATCACTTCAAAACGAAAAACATGGAATTATTTAAATATTTACAAATACATTTAAATAGAATGCCGTCAAATCAGAAAATGGTTTCCTACATTTAACTTATGCTGATTTAATTTTTATTTCTGTAAAATTAATCAAAATAAAAATTGAACATGAAAAGAGATCAGCACTTGAATGTAAATTATTTTTATTGTCAAATAGTTCAGTCATAAGATCATAAATAACCATTTATAAGATTCAGCAGCAAATATTTATCACAACATACCTAAAGTTAAATACATCTATGACTATTCTCTTTACAACTAATGAGATAAAATTTGTTTACGTTAAAATTGCACAAAAATTCGAAAAGTTTTCATATATAACTGCTAATCGCTATTTTGAAACAACTTTGTATGTAGACAAAATTTGTAGCAGATGAAAAAAATTCAAAATATTAATTAATAATTTTTAGTTTTTGGGTGTTTATAAAAAAAATAGCACAAGACAGAATAATATATAAGATTTTTAGCAATTTTGAGCTTATTTTAATCTCTAGAGAACAAACATTGAATCCATAGCAATTAAAATCGCCTATCAAAATACATAGGCCATGAGATACTATTCCAACCAGAGCAATAAGATTGCTATATTAACAAAAAGAAAGAAAAAGAAAAATACTTGCCATTCCCAGTTACGTTATTATTTTACCAAAACATTATCATTCCTCGTTATTACCTCCAAAATATTATTCCAATCCCCAGTTCTAGTACTTTAACCACTTTAACCTTTCTATCCAGTGGTATTATTCTTCTGTGTTTTGACAGGATCAACTGTAGATTTGATAGAAAAAATCACTAAAACATTTATTTAATCTTTTTGGAAAATATAATCATAATATTTTCCAGTCTCTCTCTCGTCTGATTCCAGTGTAAGCAAATTCTGCAATGCAGGGAAACTTATTATATTCACCATTATTTTCTCTGCTATCATATATATATATATATATATATATTATATATATTATATATTTTTTTACTTCACAAAGATTTTATTAAAACCATATTTGCAAACCGAAAACAGTACGATATATATGTTTTATTTAAACAATGCCATACCCATCACTGTCAGTTATACTACTGTGTTCAAAGCGTAAGATCAATTTTCAATTTAAAATTCCCGGGGCTTATGGAATTTCAATATTTTTTTCGTTTTTAGATTGTTGCCACTGTCCTTGGCATCTGTGTGAAATTTCACGTCAAAATATTCAGTAATGTTTGAGTTACGTTTGGCTTTGTGAGACGCTAAAACTGATTCCGGCGATTTTTGAAATGTCTGAATAAATTGAGCAAGAACTTCCGTTAAATTTTGTTTGTAGAAACGTGTAGAATGCTGCAGAAGGCATTCGTTGAGCATTCATATATCGGATAGAAATGCTTGAAAGTTATACTATAAACAGTTCAAAGAAGGCAGAGAACGCGTTGAAGACGAAGAGCCCTCTGGTGGACCATCAACCTCAACCGACGAAGCTCACATCCAAAAATTAAAGATTTGGTGCTTGCAAACCGTCGATTTACAATTAGAGACCTTGCTGATGATGTTGGAATTTCAAAAGGATCGGTCAATTTCATTTTGAGCCTCAAAGCGCGCCAAATCTCGATTGGTACCGAGAACACTGAATGCGCCAGCTCGTAGTGCATTGATTGTGCATTTTTCGCCAGAAATGAAACCCATGTCGTTTCACAACCACTGCATTTACACCGTGCGACTTCTGGCTATTCCCTAAACTGAAAAGACCATTCTGGGGACACCTTTTTGTGTCGATTGAAGAGATTCAACGTGACTCGCCGCTCGCTTGAAAGCTATCCCTGCCAATGACTTTTTTATCATGCATTGTGGATTGGAAAAAAAGTTGGCATAAGTGCATTGTGTCCGGAGGGGATTACTTTGAAGGTGATGAAATAAATTTGACAGAATAAACAAATAGGTTTTGGTCTTACTTTTTGGACACAGTAATATGTTTTATTTGAACTGTGCCATAACCCATCATTGTCCGTTGTATTTTCAGTAATAATTTAATGCCACGAAACGAAAAATGCAAGACAAAAACATTATTAAAATAACATTTAATATTTTGGTATTTTATGCTATATAAATAAAACAAGCCAAAACGAAAATACCAGATTGTTAATCATTTTCGCTTAGTTTAATCAGTGGAGACAAACATTGCAAGACATCTCTCTCAATCAAGAAACTCAACTATTCTAACACATAGACCATAAGACACGATTCCAGCAAAATACTACACTCGTATGTCAGTTCCATAAATGAGTGAAAACATTATTTCAATCCCAATTCCAGTACTCGAGTCACTTTTCCTCTGGCAGTACTATTTCTGTGCTTCTACAGGATCGGCGATGGATGTGCGTAGGAAAGTCATTAAACATGGGGGAAATCTATTCATTCTTTTTCGGAAATGAGGACACAAATTTTCTCATCCTTCGGTCTCTCTCGGCTGTCTCCGAATGGATTCCCGATTTCGGTAATTACGCAGGGCATTCCTACATGTATTGAAGAAATGCAGGGCTCCGGAAATTTTGTAAAAGAGATGACTTATTAAGATATATATTGTTTAAAAAGTATAAGGAACTAATTATTGTTAATGATTGATTAGTGATGCTCGTTGATTAATAAAATTAAATAACGATTTATTACTTGGTTATTTATCTATCGATTTTTTTTATAAAATCGGTAATCGATGGTAATTCTATTAAATAACTTACTTCAGATCTATTTTAAATTCGATAATTTTAAAATATTCACTTGAAAGATTTTTTTTATTTTATGTTTCATTAAACGTATTGAAACATAACAGAGAATTTCTCATTATTTCCTCTATTTTCTATTGTTATATATCTATAATTTTTAATTTCAAACCAATTTTAAAATATTTATTTGTTGATGTAAAAGATTGAGGAAAACAAATGTAGTCATAATCGGGAACATTTTGTGAAAAGAATAAAAAAGATGCGTTTTAATCGAAAGCTAATTTTTAAAAATGATTGATGAAGAAAATTGATGAAAAGCTGAAATTTAGAAATGATTGACAAAAAGTTGAAATTTAGAAATGATTCATCAAAAGCTAAAATTTAGAATGATTGGTGAAAACTTTAAATTTAGAAATGATTGTTGAAAAAATTTGTCATATGTATATGAATTTTTATTTGAGTAATTCAGATTAATAAAAAATTAGTTTTTCAACCATTGATTTTCATCAAAAATTTATATTAATGTTGTTAAACTTTATTAATCCCATATTTTCAATCATTCATATTTTATCGGTATTGTTGATTTTAAACGTTTTATTTTATAGAATATTTTGAGTACTATATTTCTCGTCCAATTTATCAAAGTTTAATTTTTTACAATCATCGCATAACTATTTCTCTACAATTATCCATCTCACACTAATTTTCTTTAATTAATTACATTATTCTTTTAATTTCTTAATCATAAATTACTATTTTTTACCTACTATTTTTAAATTAATATTTTTATAGCTGTTTAAGATCAAATATAATATAACTAGTTCTTTAAATGATGATTTATTGTCAGCAATCTGTGAATTATTGCACCAACAAATATTTAATCTTTAGAAAACTCTGTATTGTGAATTATTTTTATTTTTAAATAAACAAGAGCTTTTAACTTTCAACTAATTCAATAATTTATTGGGGTATTTAACCTCTTTTATATTTTCTTGTAAGACATTTTGTTTTTCTGAATTTTCAGAATTTATTCTACCTTCCGTTGGAAAAGCAAATATAATGGCAGTTTTTATTTTTAGTTACGTAACTGCAGGAGATAATACAAATAAATCAAGCTGGGAATATATAAATCTTTCAAATGAAAATGAAAAACAAATAAGTTAAATTTATTTTACACCTCAACTGATCATAAAAACTTTAAAACGATTACAATATTTAAATTCTGTATTGTTCTATATTGCATAAATTCAATCTGGTAACAACAAATCATTGAAATACATATATTCTCTTTTGAGAATATCGTTAAAGTGTCTTATTCAAATAAAACAATTTAAATAACAAATATTTATGTGATTTTTTAAATAACAAATATTTATGTGATTTTTTAATAAGAATTCTACAGAGGAAAGATATTCTTGAAATATTTCCAGAATAGCGATTATTTTTATGCTATTCATTTCTAGGATTTCTAATCTAAACTTAAAATGTTTACATGACACACAAAATAAGTAAAGAGTATGTAAACATTAATAGAAAACGGCGTTTTTATTAAAATGTTTTTACATTTCAAATTCCATAATTAATTAATAAATACTTTTTTTTTAATTAGTGCATTTTAATGAAGTTATGTATTGAGGATTGAAAAAACAGTTGGCATAAGTGCATTGCATTCGGAGGGGATTACTTTGAAGGCGATGAAATAAATTTGAAAGAATAAATAAAGCGGTTTTTTAGTGAAAAAAAGTAATTTGTCTCACTTTTTGGACACAGTAGTATTTCCAGGAGTAATTTAATGCCTAGAAACGAAAAATACAAGAGAAAAATATTATTAAAAACATATTTAATCTTTGGTATTTTATGCTGTATAAATAAAACTAGCCAAAACAAAAATACCAGATTGTTCATCATTTTCGCTTAGTTTAATCTCTGGGGACAAACATTTCAGACATCTCTCTCAATCAAGAAACTCAACTATTCAAACACATAGACCATAAGACACGATTCCAGCAAAATACACGTATGGCAGCTACATAAACGAGAGAAAACATTATTTCAATCCCAATTCCAGTACTCGAGTCACTTTTCCTCTGGCAGTACTATTTCTGTGCTTCTGCAGGATCGGCGATGGATGTGCGTAGGGAAAGTCATTAAACATGGGGAAATCTATTCATTCTTTTTCGGAAATGAGGACACAAATTTTCTCATCATTCGGTCTCTTTCGGCTGATTCCGGATGCATTCCCGATTTCGGTAATTACGCAGGGCATTTGTAGATGTATTGAAGAAATGCGGACCTCCGGAAATTTTGTAAAAGAGAGGACTTATTAAGATATATTTTGTTTAAAGGGTATGAAGAACTAATTATTGTTAATGATTCATTAGTGATGCCAGTTGATTAATAAAATTAAATAACCAAATAATTTATCCTTATCAAAGCACCGATTTTGTATATAATCGATGGTAATTCTATTAAATGATTAGTTGCAGGTTTATTTAAAATTTGGTAATTTTAAAATAATCATTTCAAAGATTTTTTTTTATTTTACGTTTCATCAGATGTAAAATAAAAAAATTCACACATAACGAACAATTTCCCATCATTTTTCTATTGTTTTTAATTTTTTTCTTAATTTGAAACAATTTTTAAAATATTTATTTGTTAACGTAAAAAACTAAGGAAATCAAATATATTTACAATCGGGGACATTTTGTGAAACAAATGACAAAAGGATTCATTTTGTTGAAAAGCTAAAATTTAGAATGATTGATGAAAGCTAAAATTTAGAAATCTTTCCGGAAAGGCTAAAATTTAGAAATGATTGATGAAAAACTAAAAATTTAGAAATGATTGATGAAAAACTAAAAATTTAGAAATGATTGATGAAAAACTAAAAATTTAGAAATGATTGATGAAAAGCTAAAAATTTAGAAATGATTGATGAAAAGCTAAAAATTTAGAAATGATTGGTGAAAAGCTAACAATTTAGAAATGATTGATGAAAAGCTAAAAAGTTAGAAATGATTGATGAAAAGCTAAAAATTTAGAAATGATTGATGAAAAGCTAAAAATTTAGAAATGATTGATGAAAAGCTAAAAAGTTAGAAATGATTGATGAAAAGCTAAAAAGTTAGAAATGATTGATGAAAAGCTAAAAATTTAGAAATGATTGATGAAAAGCTAAAATTTAGAAATAATTGACGAAGAAATATGTCATTTGTATATGAAATTTTATTTCAGTATTTCAGATTAATAAAAAAATAATATATTAATCATTGATTTTCATCAAAAATTTGTATCAATTTTATTAAATCTATATTTTCAATCATTCATTCTTTATTCGTATTGATGATTTTAGATGTTTTAGTTTATTAAATATATTGTGTATTATATTTCTCCTCTATTTTTAGAAAGCTTAATTTTTGGCAATCACCGCATAACTATTTCAAAAACTATTAACTGTTAAAACTTTTATTAACTATTAAAAAAGAAAATTATCCATCTACATACTAATTTTCTTTAATTAATTACATTATTCTTTTAATCTCTTAATCATAAATTACTATTTTGATTTACCGAAAATAGCAAGATAAGAGCAAATAACTATAATATAATTTTTTCTTTAAATGTTGATTTATTGCCAGCGAACTGTGGATTATTGCACCAACAAATATTTAATCTTTAGAAAAGTCTGTATTCAGACTTAATTTTAATTTAAAAAACGCAAAGAACTTTTAAACTTCCAACTAATTAAATGATTTTTCTAATTAACTTATTGTAGTATTTAACGTCTTAAATATTTTCTATGAGAGATTTTTGTTTTTCTGAATTTTTAGAATTTATTCTACCTATCGTTAGAAAAGCAAATATATTGGCAGTTTTAATTTCTAATTACGAACTGCAGAAGATAGTTCAAATAAATCAAACTGGGAATATATAAATCTTTCAAATGAATGAAAAACAAATTAGTTAAATTCATTTTACACCTCAACTGATCATAAAAAAGCTTTAAAAACGATTATAATTTCTAAATTCTTGATTGTTGATAAATTCAATCTTGTAGAATAAATTTATTGAAATACATGTATTCTTCTTTATGAATATCATTAAAGCGCCTTATTCAAATAAAATAATTTAATTAACAAATATTTATTTAAACCTTTTTTTTTTTTTTTTTTTTTTTTTAAATAAATTCTACAGAGAAAAATTATTCTTAAAATGTCATTTCCAGAATAGCGAGTTTTTTTATTCTACTCATTTCTAGAATTTCTGAAACTCAACTTAAAATGTTTAAATGGCACACAAACTAAGAAAAGGCAAATTTTATGTAAACATTAATAGGAAAGAACGTTTAGACATTTAGCGTTTATTAAAACGTTTTTACATTTCAAATTCCACAGCTAATTAATAAATATTTTGTTAATTATTTTTATTCATCATTATTTTTGTGCATTTTAAAAACGTTATCAGAAATCCTTAACTTCATAAATTATAAATTATTTTTAGATAAATTATATTTTATTCTTATTTTTTATGTATTGGTGAACGATTTTCTAAATATATTTTCCTCATTTTGAGACGAGATACAAATACTATTGAAACAGAAATTTACAATAATTTATGTAAATACGGGTTATGGATGGATTTATAGAAAATATGATGAGTGACAATTAAAGAAAAGGTCTATAAAAGTGGGTTGGCCATGTTCATTTTACAAGAAAAACAAACAATACATGAAACACGGCAGATGTTTCACTTTTGATAAAAGACTTATTATTTAGAATTGGTATTTGCCAGAATACTATTACCAACAATGTGTTCTGTTTTTTAAAATGCAGAATGGTTTTTAAGAATGTTTATTTTTAAATATGAAATTGCAGCTGAAATTGCAGCTGTTGAGAATCCAATGCTTATCGACAGCTGCAATTTCAAAAAAGGTTTACAATTTAGAAACGAATCAAATGCTTATTTAAAGATGTAACTGTTAGTCGTAAACAATTAATAAAGGTCAAAATACATAGCGTCTAATATAAATCGTTGCTGAAGCATATATTTGTAACAAAAGAAATTGCAACTTTCACTGTAATTTTTGTTAACTATGTTAATGAGCTTAATCATTCGCATGTGAGTAAGAAGTCTTTAATTTTTCCACGTACGGGTTTGTTTAAAGTAGTAGTGTTCAGAAAGACGTAACAGGACATATGAGTTCAGGAAATATTTTAGTTGCCCAATCGAATAAAGTGAAAATTGCTATGTGCAAAAAAAGGTGAAATTTCTACGAGCAATCAGAAAGCACCATTTGCCTGATTTGTAGACGTCTGATGAGAGTAACAACGTAATTCTTGATGTAGTAATTTATTAATATGCTATGGAAAATAGATAATCATATAATATTTAATCAAATGTATTCGACAATGTTATTTTTTGTTCTGAAAATTACGATCTCGTCATGGATAATAGTGAAACCAAACCTTGCACAAGCAACTTTTCAGAATGTTTAATGGAACATGCACAGCTTGAAATATCTCAGCATATAATAAAAAAGTACTAAAAACTAGTACACATCGTATGAAGTCATATAAATTACTGATTATATATGTTTCGTTTATTTAGTTTGTGTATTAGATCACCGTTTTATATATATATAGTTTATTTAACAGTTGTCAAACCCATAGTGCTGGCCTTTTAAAGAACCTTACAATTTTACAATTATATTTTATCATACCATTAAAGTTATTAAATTCGCCTTCCCCGGAGCCCTAATCTCCCTTACCGCTTTATCTCCCAATACTCCATTATTTAAAATTGCAAATTTTAATTGAAACTTTAACTGTTAATTCGTTTTATTTCTTTTTATTCGTTATTAAAAAAAATTCTTTTTGGGCGCAATTTCGCCATTTATGACGACGCCACGAAGTGGATTAACTCTAAGCTTTATTTCCATTTGTTGGTTTATAAAAAAGGCCCAAAAGTAAAATATAGTTAATAAAACATCATAAAAGTATTGCAAAATAAAAAAGCTTGAACCGCAATAAAATGTATTGATTTAAAGAGTTCATTTCTTCCATCGTTAAATTTTAAACACTAACGACGAACATTTACAGAGATTAAAATACTGCACGCAATAAATTACAAATTCAGCAATATATTTTCGAAAACTGCACTTTAACTATTAAAATGTTTTTTTCTTTTTACTTACTCAACTTTTTAACCTTCTATTTATTACAGTACATTAAACGATCAAGGGATCTTATTTACAGATGAAGCTATGCATGACGGAGCTTTAAAAAGTCTGACGATAAGATTTACTCTTCTTCAGTCTGAACTGCCTAGTCATAAAAGAAGTTTATCTGGAAATAGGAGTTTTTGAAGTAACGTTACAAGGTTTACTGAAAAATTATTTTTTGAGAGAAAACTGTTATTATTAGTTTGCTTTTATAGCAAAAAAAAAAAGAAAGAGCTTCTGTAAAACTTTGCAGAAATACGAACCTAAAAAAATTCAAACGTAAAAAATATAGATATATAGGTAGATAATAAAATATATTTTTAATACTAAGTTTTTAATCAGAAAAATTTCTTGTTAAACATTGTAAAGTAATGAAAATTTAGAGAACAATTCAATATGTAAAGGAATCTCATCGCAAACGATTACAAGACGTATTATTTTTATTTTTTAATTTTTAAATATCATTTTAATTATTTAATTAAATATATTTTTAAGTATCCACTTATAGCATTACAATAACCGTTCAACGCATGCGCTCTATTTATCTTGAACTATCGGGTATCCACAGTCAACCCAAGCTAAAGCTTTCGAAATGATTATGTAAGCATATTTAAAATGCCTTAGATGATTGGATATCTCGCGATTGAAAAATGCGTGTTATTTGGGTTTTTTTTTTTTCAATTCCTTCTATTAGCTCACACTCTCCCTATATATATATCTTGTTCAAATTTTCAACCGTTAATAAAATATTTTTTATTCCTCCGCTCAAGTTCAAATGCATTTTTTTTAACTTGTAGTGGATGACACTGGATGTTAATACAGTTCTTTCAAATATTAATTCAGTAATTAAATTTAATTAATTAATTTTAATATTTTTTTTTATTTAAGTTACATGTATATACCAATAGATGGCGCCAGATGCAAGAGGAAAATTTCAACTTTATTTATAAAGGGCTTTCTGCAATATGGTGAAAAAAAAGTAGGAATTGACTTTAAATTTTTTTTTTATATATTACTTGTTAATTTTTAGTACCATTTTGAAATGTGTTTGCTACAGTATTACAATAATCGTTCAACGAATGTGCCTTAAGTATCATGATCTATCGGTTATCCACAAACAACCCAAGCTCAAGTTTCCCAAATGATTATGTAAGCATATTTAAAATGCCTGAGACAATTCAAAATCTCGCGATTTCAAAATACGTGCTGTTATATGTTTTTTAATGGCAAGAAATGTGAAAGTGGTCGAAGATTATTGAAATGAATGGTACTTTATCGGCAGATTATGGGAAGTACCATGAGCTATGGAATAATAAGAATATGGCTTAGAAAATTTAAAGATGGTTTTGCAACTGCTAATGAAATGTCATTAACGTTACATAGGAATCAAATCAACAATTAATCGAAAAGAATTCAATTTCATCATAAAAGTTAAGTTCAAGCAGACAATTTCAGTTCCTGTGTTTTAGAATATGCAAGTGCTTGAAAAATTCGTTTTTCGAGGTAACAAAGTCAATGCAAACAGATATTGTGAGAATTTGAAATAACTGTAACCTGCTATCAAAACCAAACACATAGGGGACCGTTTTTCTTCATGATAATGCTTGCCCACATGTGTCTGATCGAACCCAGCTTGATCACCCTCCATAAAACGATCACTTTTTTGTTCTCCAAACTATTATCATTTGTTCTTGCACTTAAAGAAGTGCCTTGATGGTAATGGTCACGATGGCGAGGACAAAATGGACGTGCTGGAGCGATTAAGAAATCAGATGGCTGATTTCTGTGAAGATGAAATTCAGAAGATAATCGTACGATGGAATACGTACGGAAATATAGAATATGTATCTAAATGTACTTTGCTTATTATTCTCAGATGTAATATCTTCCTGTCATTTATATTTCTACTGTTCATAGTTTTATAGAATCTACTTCTACTGCCCAATTCTGTATTAGCTGATACTCCTCTTCAAATTATTTTATTGCTTTGATGAACATTCCTTCCACCCACTGATTTATACATTATACAATGTTGTGTTTATTGTATTGCATTGTTTTTAAATTTTTCCATCTTTTGCCTTATCTACTTTTTATATTTTTACATAATTTTGCGTTTCGTATTTTTCCCTTTTAAATTTTAGTTTTTGGATATTTTCTACTGTTTTTGAAAATATTTTCAGCTTTTTGTAACGCCAAAAGCGAATTTTGCGAAAGTTTTTCCCCGTCCATATTGTATCCATTCAATTTCACCCACATCATTCCCAAACAGTAAAGGGGCATTTCAATTCTAGGCACAGTGATATACTGTGGTGTAGTGTAGTAGTAAGCTTTCATGTAAACATTAACTTGCTAGCAAAAGTGTATTGTTTGGTTTTATATCAAAACGGTATCTACTAAAAAAACACCCCCAGTTTACAGCCTTTATGCGATAACAATCATATAGGAAATAGAATAATCTAATAATTTTCCATCTAAATTTGTATTTTATAAAATATTTGAAACAAAAATTTTTTTTCAAATGCTAAAATTTTTAAATTGAGGTCTTTTTCCATCACATTGACAGAAATGCAGCAGATTCAGCATTACGGGACATAGAGACAGTATGTCTGGTACCTATATTTTACCATCGCAATTTGACAACTCAAAAATCCAAAAATGGCATCTAATGAATCTTAAACCACCTTTATACTTTCTAGAACTGAATGAAAGTCTTTCTTACCTATAAATTTTTAATGTCAATTTTTGACATGTACAAACAAAGAATTTCAGTTAGGCATCGTTTGTCAGGTCTCGAATTAAATTTCCTCAATTCAAAAACATCGCACATTGTCCAGACTGCTGTGTTCCCATAAAAACATTACATTTAACATATGGGTAGGAAACAAGTAATTAAAAAGAAATTTAAATATGAAATTCGTAGATGAATAAGAACCATAATTGAAAGAAATATTTCATGAAAAGTAAAATATGAATGCAGTTGTATTTATATATCAGTTTAGATGGTAATTATCAATGTGGGCCAAAACACATTTGATTTCTGAACGATGGAACTCTAGTTTGAATTGAGGCTGAATTGAAATTTTCTAATCTGCCCTTACATATAATATGAAATATTGTGAAATTATAACAAGTATTGGTGGCATAAATTCGTTGGTTAGAAAATTCTTCGGTTAGGCTTCGATATTAAAGGTAAATGTTTGAATTTTTCAGTTCACATCCCTAGGCTTGATCCAAATTGAGGTGATTCACTATAGAAACAATGTACTGGGTGCATCTTTGTAACACGAAACATGCTACATCTTCGTCGTACTTATGTTAAATTACATTAGATCAAAGTGCCCGATATTTAGTTAGTACGCCCGATTAATAATTAGCCCGATTTTAATAAGTATTTGAACATCTATATGGTCTATTGATTAAAATGATACATGCCATTATGAAACTGCAAATTCTACTGTATTATAAAATTAATATTTTAAAAAAAAAATTAAAACTTTTGTTACTCTCTAAAGCTTAATGATAAAAATTAAAACAATAAATAGTTATCTTTATAAAAACTAACTTTTTTGCATATCATGTGTCTATATTAATATATACTAGATATGGAAATAATCCAAAACGTAAACATAAATTAAACTTGAAAATATTATCTTACAAGCTTAATGAAATATCAAATGACAATGTATCCATCAAACGCATATGAGGAAATTGAATTACTAATTCATATGTATTGTGGATTAGTGCTGTTTTGGACAAGAGGGATCAAATAGTCCTGCGAGTTTCGATCTATAACGCAGCTGGGTTGCAACTGCTTTCCCTGTTATCGAAAGCTTAACAGATATTACATCTCTCATGCTGTGATCTCTAATAGCTTCCTATTATTAGTTAAGCTACATAAATCGGATATTAATTGTGTTGTGTTGATCTCACCTGCACTGAAATTTTTTCATTCATAATTTTAATCTCACTATTTTACGTCCAGGTAATAAATTACAATGTGGATGCCGCCGTTTTTTGCTTTTAGCATTATGAGTTATAAATGGATTAACTGATTAAAAACATAATAAATGAGACGTAATTTAATCATATGGCCAAGTTAATTTTATGGCATAAAATCATTAAAGATTCGCCAATATTATCATTGGAATTAAATGCAAAATTTAAAGAATAAAAATTGCAAAATTAGTGAATGAAATTTGCAATTTAAACATTAATTTTTGTTGTGGTATATCGGTAAGCCTCATGTTTTACCAATGTCTGACATGAACAGAACACTGGCGACTAATGAAGGAAGAAATGTATCCTAAAATTTAATTATAGATATGCATCTAAAAATAACAATGCGACAACAAAAAAACAACAACACTACGAACGAATATCAACACAATACAATACAAAATAACAACAACACACAAGACCGGAATAGAAAGAACACTACGAAAGAACGAACGATGTAGGAAGAAATAAGATTAATTTTATAAAATTTCTCCTTCACGTAAAATAGTATTCTTTCTGAAATACATAAAATCAATTGCCAAAAATTACAATTAAAGTTTCAATTTTGTTATTAAAGTTTTGTTTCCACCAATCTTGGGTGCAATTCATTTAATATATTTTAACAAATTTAAGAATAAAAGCTTTATTACAATAGCCTTAAGTGGAATTTTTGAAATAATTGTTAAAAGTTAATGTATATATTTGTTTATAGCATTCTATTTAGGTTTTTGCAGTGACTTTAATCTCATAATTGAAGTTTTACT
Organism: Caerostris darwini; assembly: GCA_021605075.1. Classification (NCBI taxonomy): domain Eukaryota; kingdom Metazoa; phylum Arthropoda; class Arachnida; order Araneae; family Araneidae; genus Caerostris; species Caerostris darwini. The sequence continues at coordinate 277,250 of BPLQ01015708.1, forward strand.
CAATTTTTGGGTGTCGTTTTCTCTTAAACATATCTGACATTAATGCGTCAATTATAATTTTATAAAATACATCTAAAAATGACCATCGAATTTTAAAATATTTATAAAACTGTATGTTTATAATACATTTAATCATTTAAAAAATATATCTACTTTAATATAAATTCACATACAAATCAAAGTATATTAAATACATGTAGATATAAATTATTGCAGTTAATAATATAAATTTCAGTATAAACTAAACACTTATTTTTCTACCAGTGAGGAGATATTCTGGCAATAAGATCGTTTAAGGGCAGATCTGGCAGCCTTAAATACTTATATTAGCTCACCAAAAGTTCCAAACTAATCTATCGCTAGTGAACCACAAAGTGTTCCAATGGACCTCCTAAGAAATTCAGAAAACCTCAAGTGGTAAATTTATCTAAAAATTTGTATAAAAGAGTAATGGGATCAAACTATCTATCGCTAGTAAGTATATGTATATATATATGCGTGTCTTCTAAAATGGGTACCTAGTGGCCGGAGGGTATAACCGGGTGAGGTAAAGTCAGTCTTCTCTATTTGAGTACCCCTATGTCTTTGAGCCGCAAAGTCAAGGACAAAATAATCTGCTTTTTTTACCCTTTATCATGACTCGTAGGTTTAAGACGGACTGGTTCATGGACTTGATCTAGATGCTGTTATCGACCAAGTGGGATAAGAAATATACCATAAAACCAGATATCTGCTTGTTGTGAAGAGAAGATACTAAAACCTTACACAAATTAGCAGTTCAACACGAACAGCGGAACGATATTTGATTCAAACAACCTGATCAGGACACTTGGAATAATATATTCATTAGAAATTCAATTCTCAAATTCATTGATCTGAAGAAAATTGTTGATGGTGATGGCCATTCAAGATTAATGGTTGACAGTATGTAATGAAAAATACAAAGAACTGAAAACAGTTCTTGTTTTAGTTCTAGTTAAAAAGATGAGCACATTGTGAATTTTTAAATGAATTTAAATTTAATATTGAATGAAATAATTTTCTAGTAAGATATTTGCATTATAACATTTATTTTTTAATTGGGAATCAAATAGTGTATTTGTTTTTTTTTATTAATAAAATTTTACAATTACTACTTTTTTGGAAGAAAATAATTTTAAATAAAGTAAATGTGTACATAAATGTGGTGAACGATAATCCTCACTCGGAGTACATCAAAATTTACAGATTAGCAAACTTCTATGATACATAGTACTCGGGGAAAAACTCGAAAGAAAAAGTGTGACTCCACAGTAAAAGTAAAGAAAATAAGTTTTATTGGAATCGTATGAAATTGAAGGGCAAAAATAAAAATGATTTAAGAAAATAAAAATAAAAATAGCACCCTTACGTTTAGGAAATGGCAACAATTAAAAGAGATGTGAATAATAGGCGTGTGTGCCTGTTATGCTAATGAACAACTGTCGATGGGCTTGCTAGAAATTATAAGCAATCAATGCCTCATGATAATATATTCCTTTCATGAACATCGAGATGTGTACTTTTACCTATGTTCAGTGTAGGGATAATGCATTAGAAGCTGCAAGGAAGTATAACTCTCACTAGCCATCACCTCAATGTCAATATTATCGGCAGGTTGATTGACAAGATTCCGTTTGTTTTATCACAACGATTCCTAAATATGGCCCTCTTTTTTCCCCTATAGGAACATCTGAAAGAATAGGTATGCCGAATTCCAATTAATATAAAAATTAGACCTTGTTTTTCTTTTGCATGGTGCATTCCTTTTTGTTGCGTACGAGAGTAAATTTTTGTGGCAAACGGCCTCCATTAAGCTGTTATAACACATGTAGTTAATTGCTGTCAAATATGCGCATGCATACCTTGGCATGCACTATATTCAATTTCAGAAAATCACGAAAAAAATATTTATACATAAGACCGACAGATGTTCCACCCTCACCTTTCTAATTGGTAAGGGACTACAGGTATGAAGTGTATACTGGTATACTAGGTACTGGATGATACATACGTAGTATACCAGGTATACTAGATACTGGATGATACATACGTAGTATACCAGGTATACTAGATACTGGATGATACATACGTAGTATACCAGGTATACTAAGTACTCGGATGAAAAGTGGAGAAAAGGAAAAAAATCACTTTTAACATCTTCCTATGTAAATACCATTTCAAATGCAATAATTCTGTTTTTGTTTTGATCAAGAATCATTTTCCATGCGCCAAATATAACGTCATACTTTTCATTCGCAATTGTATTACAAACTATGCAACCTAAAAATATAGTTCTTTAGGCAATTGGTATTTACTCCAAGCGAGAATTCTCAGCTTTCATAATTCATGAGGCGTCAGCCGAACACCTTACATAAAATATGTAATGTACGTAGGCTATTCAACTGAAAACCTTAAATGTTTCAGAAAATTATGATATTTTATATCATTGTTTTGCAGATTAGCAATATTGATCCTTATATTGTACGGAATGTTCATTAAATGACAAAAGAGTATAAAGAAACAAACGTTTTAATAGTAGTAGTATAAGATAATAATCCATTGGAAAGAAATACAAAACAAAGAACAGAGCTCTGGATCAATATTTTTGGAAAGCGTACAATATATTGAGATCAATAGTCAAATGAAATTACAATATGATGATGCTTGTTGGTCCCAGCAACAAGTGAATAAAAAAAAAATTCAAATTATGTGACATCAGTGAATGATATTTCTCAACTTGATTAAAAAGAAATGACATCTAACGCAGCTGATGAATATTGCTGCTGCTGTTGTTGAAGAGGGAACAAAAGAAAATCCCATTTTAACTGTTTAAGCTATAGCCATAGATAACACATTCATTTGTATGAAGACATATATCGAGCAGTGAAAAACCATTGATTTCACATAAAACCAAAAGAATCATCTCCAGAAAAATTCAATCACCTTATAAGATTTTTAATTTTTTTTCTTTGTAATTTTCACCTTGTAAACTTTCAAGAAACATGACTTTTCTCTAGCATGGAGGGAATTATGTAGAAACACAACTTTTCAAAAAAATTCATTTATACAGAAAAAATTAACGTCTAATACTATGTTTTTTTGTTTTTTTAAATTTGTGTGTATGTGCAATAACATCAATTCCACTTGTTTTATGATCTAGACATTCAACTTTCAATTGCAACACTAACCCTACGAATCCAGTATCACATTATTTTATTGCAACAGTTCCTTATATTTCCTATAATTCCTAATTTAACTTTCTCTTCGTATAATTTATAAAGCTTGCAAAATGAAAAATACTAACACTAAACAAAACATTTAACAAAATTTTTACCACTCTGTATGACTGTTGGACACCCAACAACTTTCGCCATCTTCGAAAACACTGCTCGTTCGCTTTTATTTTGCCTTACCGGGTTGGATCCACTTTTTTAAACTTCCTACAATGTTAAAAAATAGTAAAATAATTAACGAAGCTTCAATTTTTAATTACTCTACTTGGTATTCGACTATGCCCTATAACAACACTGGCCTTGTTACAAAATAATAATTATGTATATGTATGCATTAACTTAGTTTCGGATTTTCAAATAACAACCGTTTCTAACTGCTGTACTTGAATAATTTATCGCTACCTTGTGGCTCTTAGTTGTCTCCATAGCAAGATACTAACCAGACCACTTTTAGTAATATGTTCATAATTTTGTTCTTTCTGACAGCAGATGCTTAGGAATTTCATGATGCTTATCAGCTGAATTTTATGTTTATGCCTTTTCGTGACCACCTTAAACTCTTTAAATTCCTTAAAAATGCTAATTAAATAAAGAAAATAAATACATGCGTTTTCTTTCACAAACAAAATTCACTTTAATTTCGACTTTATATATATAATATCACGAAAGCTTTTACTAGATAAACACTGTTTAAAAAGTTTTGTAAATGTATAATAAATATGTGTGCTGCTATAATTCGAAAATCATGTATTTTATATCGCTTACAAATTTAATTTACACTTCATTAAGTGTAAAGTCATTCTAAGTTTCATTCTTCTAATTTCATTCTTCATTCTAAGTTTTATTCCATATATTAGAAACATTATTTTTTTTTTACAGTATTACATAATCGAAATCATAATCTAGACATAATCGAAAACAGAAATTCATAAAATATATTTGAAATACTTAGTTTTATCTATATTCCCCTAACATAAGAAATACTCAAATAAGCTAAAAGGTTCAATGGGGATTGGGACAATAGGTCTGATGAACGAGTGACTAGCGTCTTGGCACTCTGTGTCGCAGGAAAAGGGCTGTAGAGCATAGGGTTGACAACCCCACCCCGTAAAAAGTTAGCATCACGGAGTTAAGTCAGACTTCTACTTACGGGTGCTTCATCACAATAGAAGCTGACCCACCTTCCCTCTTTCCATGAGATCACATGGTATCTTGGACGTCTACTTGCTGTCTACTAAGTGAGATAAGAAATAACAACACAACATGTCTATAGTGTTTCATATCTATAGTTAATCCGCCAGGTGAAAAGTTTTCATTTTCTCCTATACGACATGCAAATGCCAGACAGTAACTCTGAAAAAGTCCCTTTAGAAAGCAAAGTACCCTCCCCAATATCCAACTGTAGGTTGTTATACAAAACGTGACATACAAAAGCGAAACACAAAGCCTATAGATGTCCAACAAATAATATATGCCAATCATGAATTTTATAGTGCAGATTATTTCATGTAGCCTGACGAACGACAATTTCAGAGAATATGAAAAAAAAAATAATAATAATTCTGCTTTTTCGTGATTTTGTAAAGCCTTTGCGTAATAGCCAAAAACTAAGACATTGCTTTCATGAAGAAAAAAAAAGTAATTACAAAGGCACTTTAACATACGAGCAGAACTTCCGCCTACGAGGGAATGACATAAAGAATGGCAATCCATCCAACCAAAAGTAATTTTCATTTTGATTATCCCAGAAACTATTTCCCCCACAATGCTTCCGAGTAGTTCAAAGTGATTAATGTGTCCTACAGGACTCGCTATCTTTTGTCGCTGGGATGAAATGAGTGTCTGAATAAACTTAATTGTTCTGCCATTTATTGCCTTTCCTTTTAAGCATTTTATCCATTCTTTGCCTTCACAAGAATTTAAACATGGGATTCATCGTTTGAAATAGGTATTACCTTTTACAATAAAAAATAGTTAGATTTCTCACTTCTTGTCAAATTGGCAGGTTAACAAAAAATCATGTATAAACCGTATATACCCGTGTATAAACAGGGAAATTATTAAAATAGGACTATAAAATGGACTATTAGATTGCCTGGAAATTTTCGGTTGCTATTTTGTTTCTGTACGGCAAACAATGGTGAAACAATTGACCCTTTCGCCCCCAAAAAGCAATGTCTTCCTTTAATAACATTCTCCATTCATTGTCTTTACAATAGGACTATAAAATGGAATTTTAAATAGGTTGCTAGTGTTCATTGTCTGCAAAATACATTATAAATTTAAATATACCTTTTACAACCTTTACAAAAAAAATAGTTTGACATCTCGTCCCTTGTCAAATTGGCAGGTTAACAAAAAATCCTTTCCATGTATAAGCCAGTAAATTATTACAACAGGACTATAAAATAGACTATTAGATTGCCTGGAAATTTTCGGTTGCCAGGTTTTTTTTTTCTGTACGGCAAGCAATGGTGAAACATGGTACCATGATGGCAGCTTTCGTGTCAGACGCTATGCCGGTGAATGCTATCTTCCGGAATTCATTATCGAACATCATAGTGGACGAACATCGAGAATTATGGTCTGGGGTGCGATTGCGTATCAAGCACAATGTCATCTGCTGCGAATTGTGGGTATTCGTAACAGCAATAGATACACCAGTGAAGTGCTGAAGTCTGAAATAATTCCTTTCCTTCAAGGCATTCCTGGAGCTATCCTTCAACAGAAAAACGCCCGCCTATATGTTACAAGAAACGTTCAATTCTTCTTTTCAGCAGAACATGTATAGGATCTTCCTTGGTCTTCTTATTCGACGGATATGCTGTCTATTTAACATGTGTGGGATTTCGTTGGTTGGCGTCTCGCTCGTGATTCCCGTTCTATACCTTCAGCAGATGAACTTTGGCTACACATATAAACAATATGGGGTCTGATGGCCGAATGGCGTTCGGTACCACAGGTATCGGATTCAAATCCCGGCTTTGCCCATGGATTTTGTAGTGGTTCGGAATCCACTTTTAGTCGTGAGTCCCGGTAATAATAGGATCGTAGATCGTTGCGGGGGCATTGTTACTCCGCGTCCGTGGCTTATCTTCAAGTTACACGTGCCCCCTGGGTAACGCAAAGTGATTACATCTGTGCAGCGCTTGCCTTAAGGCATCCAAGACCAAGCTGTCTAAGTGTTTGCCAGCTGCATTAGAACAAAAAAAATATAAATATATAAATAATATGGAATATTGTTCCCCAGACATTCAAAAACATTTTGACTCCACTTAATATTGTTTTTTGGCTTCGAAAATTTAATCATACATTTATATCAATACAAGTCAGTTGTGTGTTAAATTCAATTTAATTGTGATAATGCCTTCATGGTGTTGCAATTTTTACAAACACGAATTTATTATCATGAACCTAATTATTGAATATTTGCTTTACTAAGCTGATTATCGTGTCTAGAATCTTTACCAAATTCATCACTAGCATCACAAAATATCTTAGAAAACACTTGTCACAAAATATATTGTTCCAATATAGAAGCATTTTTCACGTTAAATCAAATCATTTAAAACAGATAAATAATAAATAAATAAAAGAATTCAAATAGCTTAAACATAGGAATTTATTTTCATATTTAAAAGAAATTTTTGTAGCAATAAATCGATCCAAAATTTTAATGACCTGATCGAATCGGAACTTAAAAAAAAATAATAAGAAGTGAAATCATATGTTTTAATTAAAGAAATAATGAGTAATTTTTTTTAAAAACTTTTTTTCGTCGTTAATTATTTTTTATCAACTATATACGCTACTAATATCAAAGTAATTTGTAATATGATTTCCGTTAATGTCAATTAATGAATAGGATTTATAATAATAGGATGATTAACAGCATTTATGTATTAAAAATAATTTTTATTTAATTCAATATTTTAGTGTTAAACACAGTTCATTTTTAATAAATCCTTAATGAAAATCGGAATTTGTATCCACAAAAATTAGTAAAATAATTTATAAATGAATATTTAAGTTATAGCCTTAGTCCAGTCCGCTGCCATAATATTTTCAAATCACGCTGAATAAATTTCACCACTTAAATCATTAAGCATATGAATGTTGTCAGCCACAAACAAGATTTTATCATTTCTGGCGCCCAACTTTTATTCTGCATCGCTTAAATGCACCACCGATGTTAGTTCAGTAAATTACATTATTTTCATGTGACGTCATGAAATTAAGTTGTTTGCTTCGTTTGTTTACTGTAAAGAAAGAGATCATCAAGCTGCAGATAGAGCCTTTAAGCTACCAAAACATTCTCGTTTTTCAGTAAAAACGGGTTTGCTGTGAAAATTTTTCATTTGAGTCGCCTTTAAGTGACCAGAGAGAGATGGAATTCGTACCTCATTATTTTTCAACAATATACAGTTCATAAAGAAAGTAAAGTACAAAAATGAAAAATTGACGAATATGTCTGAAAACTGTAGTTAATCCGAGTGAAAATAAAGAATATGTTGTTGTTTCTTATCCCACTTGATAGACAGCAACATCTAGACCAACTTCAAGAAACCATGTGGTCTCATGGAAGAAGGGAAAGGGAGGTCAGCTTCTGTTGTGATGGAGCGCCCGTAGAATAGAAATCTCACTTGGCTCCGTGACGCTGACTTTTTACGGAGTAGGGTTGTCAGCCCAACTATCCACAGTCTATCTGGTCTAGATGTTGCTGTCTACCAAGTGGAATAAGAAACATTAACATATTGTTTGTTTTTACTCAGATTAACTACAGTTTTTTACATATATTCGTCAATTTTAATTTTTGTACTTAATTCCTTTATGAACTGCATTATACCGGGATCTACGGCGTAAAATAGATTTCAAACTACTACGATCATCCATGGCACCACCGCGAACTTGAACCCGAAACCTGCGGCATCGAGCACCAGAGCGCTACTCACTCAGCCATCAGGCCCCACAAAGAATATAAAAGAAATTAAAGTAGACACAAACTCTGACCTTGATTACTATTTTCTCTTCAGACCTCCCATATCGCATCAGAACATTAACGATTCGAATAGAAAGTAGGAGAATTAGCTTAGGTAACATTGGTTAGAGTAGCGTGGCTGACAAGTCTCATTCGGGTCTCGGAATCGTTTAACGTTCTCCCTTTAAATTTTTAGAATTGTTTATAACTATGCGATATTTTATGTTTGAAATTCAGTACTCTTGAGTACTATTATTACTGTACCATCCTTTGCAGTTTAAATACATTATCTGAAAATATACAAACAACATACAATTTGACTTATTTGATTTGGTTTGTCGCACTACAGTCCTTTTATGCACGTTTTAGGCTAATTAGACCGAGACCTACAGCTTAACGTGCATTCCGAATCACTTACGAACATTCATGCCACCACTAGGGTTCGAACCTAAAAGCCTGTGGTACCAAAGGCCAGAGCGCAAGCCAATTAGCCATCAAGCCGCTTGACTTATAGAGGAGACTACGTATATATACTATTTCTACTAATACTTTAATACCATTTCAAGGAAACCAATTCGATATATAATTATTTTCCTTTTAAACAACAACAAAAAAAGATAGAAATATATATGACAATTATTTTATGCGAACCAAGCAAAATTAACTTTCCTTTTTTTTTCAATATTTGAAATTAAATGATTTCAGCAATTCGAGCTTAAAAATAAAGTACTTTTTTCCCTTTCACAACTTTTTTTTTTTTTCCTTTCCAATTTCAGCAAAATCTTGTTTTTTTATTTATTGCTTTTTTTTTTCCCGAAATAAATTAATAGTAATTTACCAACACACCTTCCCATTTATTATCATTACTTCGTTTTCCTTTTTTCGTCAGTAGAGAAATAATTAGTTTTGAAATGGAATTTTTTTTCAGTATAAAGTGCTTTTCTTATTATTTTCATGATTTATGGAAAAAAATATTTGATCGTAAATTAATTTTCACTCATTATTTCAAAGAAATGAATCGGACTGTAATTCAAGGTGATCTTTTCGCTTAAGTCTTTTTTTTTAATGTAATGTTTGGAAAATTCAGGTTTAAAAAATTCACAATTTTCCAATTCATTCGATTTTTAATAGAGTTGAATATTTAATCTTATTAAAACTTTTATTTCCTTAATATGAAAATAAAGTGAATTTGTTTTCAACCATGAAAATTGTTAGTTGATGTTTTTTTGTCAATTTTTTATCCAATCAGTTTTCAGAAAAAAAGTATGCCCTCATAAAAAGTTATTTTATTCAGAATGAAAATTAATTATTAAAATTGGTACTTACGTATTAATGCCACCTTAGCTACAGATTTGGCGGTTTTTAAGTGGCGCCAAATCTGTAGCTGTTTGATTGGCGTTCAAAAGATAACTGCGTGCGCGTGCGAACAACAAGATTGCTCTTTATTGGCGCAACTGTAGCTAAAGTGGCGTTAATACGTAAGTACTTTAAAATTTTTAATTTCTATCATTTTTTTCTTAATTTTACAGTTTTATAAATGTCAAAAATTGCTACATCCAATGCCTAGTATGGCTTGCATCACAGTAAACTAGTCCCGAGTTAAATACCTAATGGGAAAGTGCTTTGCAATAATTGTTTTAAAATCAAATAGATTTGATGATTAGTGGGACTGACGAAAGGGATCAAAATTGAACTTTTTGGTGCCACAGCAACACTTAAAGGTGTATATGGATGGCACACATCTATTTACCGTTCTTATGTTACAACTTTTTGGCTTCTGAATTTTTATCGTCCTTGTCTTACATGGGATATTTAATTTTCTGACTTATGGATAGATCTCTTCCATGTCCTGCCTAGACGATTCAGCAGATTAAAATTGCATTGACCAATTTAAAACCGAGTTGACATGATGATTGTAAAATTATCTCTAATAACTTTGGCTATGATATATCCAGCTTAGGGAATCTTCTCATAAATAAAGACGAACTGTTATTTCCTGAAACAAAAGTGAACTTCTTGGTGCCAAAGCAAGTGGGGCATAACATCCGCCTCCCTACCATTCATATGTTAAAACTTTCTGGCCTATGTATTCATCGTATGCTTTCTGTGCGCGGAAACTTACTGTTTGTTATCATTTGATAGGATTCGAACTTAGTATAAACCAAGAAGTTTTAGATAGAAAAAAAATCAATACACTATTAATTAAATTGCATGTGAAAATGGTGCACTGTATTCCTCATGCACAAGTTCAAACAATCAATACTCTATTAATTAAATTACTCTAGGATCTAGAATACTTTGATCAGCAGTAAAATTGTCTGAATAAACTTCTTTACATTTAAAAAGCGGTGATCACCAATTTTCCATTAGTCCCCATCTACAGAAAATAGTGTGAAGCATAGTCATTCAAGAAGCCTTAATCCACATTTGCAGTAATTCGTGGGAAGCCATAGGTGATACATAAAGATCTTAATGCCACATCTACAGGAAACACTGTAGAACCAAAGGTCACCCAGGAGGTTTTAGTCCCACATCTAAAAGAAAAAGTGTGGAGCGATAGATCATCCAAGAAGGCCTTAGTCCCACATCTATAGGGAATAGTATAGGATCTTAAGTCATCCAAGAAGTCCTTAATTCCACATCAACAAGAAATAGTGTGAGGCCATAGATCATCCAAGATGGTGATAGTCTCACATGTATAGGAAATAATGTATATGCTTCACAATGGTGCTCTGTAAGTAATGTTGAGAATTTATAAATAGGTTTTCAGTGCTGTCATTTGTAAAAAAAATATCTTAAGAAAAGGAGTATCAGTTCGCATAGTAATAATTTTATTTAATAAGGTTTTCAGACTTTCAATACAGGTTCATTTTCAATGCAGATTTGTTTCTTGTACCCAGAACAATTTCCCCTTCATCCATGTTAATGCAAACAAAATAGTTGTAGTTTATTTTTCTAGATGACAGGAACATCCAAAAGAAACAAAGCATACAAAACCGAAGCCACCAGAATTTGATTCCAAATAAAGAGCAGCTATACTGTTTGAATAATTCAAAACGGGTGGTCTGCGATACGTGTTTTGAATAACTACTACTCAGTTGAAACATCAAGGAGCGATCGTAAAATGCACTATACTTGGGAACCATGAAATTCCACATGCGCGGTTTTAGAATTTACTTTTATGTTTGATGTGACAGATTTAATTTCAAAGTGTTAGCTTTAAAAATAGAGCATTCTAATAATAAATTTAAACTCGTATTTAATATGAAAAAGTTGCTCTTAACTCATATTCAATATGAATAGTTCTTCTCATGTAAAGCTACATACCAATTACTTAAAATAAATGAAATCAATAAATTATCTTTAGTACCGTAGTTAATAAAGCAAAAATTAATTCATATATTTATATTTTTTACATAATAAATTTATAAATAATTTTATTTTTATAAGAATAATATGTGTTTTTTGTTGTTTAGGAAAAACAATCTAGGATGCTTTTTTTTTTAAAATTTTCTATTTATTATTATATCACTTTCAATTATTAGTGTAAGCTGAATATAATTTATTAAGTATAAAGATGTTGTGGCCTGACGCCCGAGTGACTAGCTCTTGTTGCTACAGGTTTTGGGTTCGGGTCTCAATTCGGCGGTGCCATGGATGATTTTAGTGGTTCGGAATCCGCTTTAAAATGTAGGTCCCGGTCTAATATGACTGTAGAATGTCAGGCGTAGGACTGACAACCCTACGCCGTAAAAAGAAAACATCTCCTGTTTTGGAATCTGCCTGTAGACAGACGGCCTTGGCCCACCATGGGGATATGGCGCCAATGATGATGAGGATAAAAATGTTAAATAATGATCTTTTTAAATGCACCATAAATTCAATTTTAATTTAAAAGTATGATACGGAAATCTTTAAAAAATAAAATGTGTTTTTATTTTCTGCTGTTTAATCTATATTTTTAATTGAGATTAAATTACAAAAACGAGATTTTATTTTTAAAACACAAATTTAAATTGGAATTCAATACATAAATGCTTTAGATATAATTTTTAACAATACAAAAATACTTAAATCATATTTATAATTTTTAGCAAATTATCATTAAAATGAGATAATTGAATTATCGTGTCAAAAAAATGGGAATTTAAAATTTTAAAAAAGGGATTAAAAGTCAATCAATTAGACTTTTCTTAAGTCAACAACATTGTTTTAAATCTAGAAGGCCATTTATCAGAAAATCTTAAACATGAATTATCATATTTATGTTAAGTATGATCGAAATAATACCTGAAAGAAGAAATTTAATTTCAAAGCATTTCGCTTCTCTCAAAAGTTACACTGGTCTCTAAATATTAAGGAAATATCAGAAAAACTGTAATTGCACACTAAAGTTAAGTAAATATTCATAATTAAGCAGTATGCGTTAATTTAAAGAGCACGAGATATTGAATTAATATTGAATCATTTATCTCAAGAATACGATGGTGATCCATTAAAAAAGTAGAAGCAGTTCAGAGTCAATACTAGGCAGCACAATAGTTAAATGTGAGCTCTTCTATGATCCTTAGAGTTTGGAAAACATTTATACGAGTAGAATAAGCTAGAAGTAGCTTAAATGTGTCAACCAAGTAATTCCTGAGGTTACAAGTGCTGCATATGAACATTTTTAGCTAATTGCAAGCAGTCAGAGAAAAGCTACACCACTCTACCTCAGATCCTTTCTTGGCACAGCCACTGAGAGGCTGGTTAACAGATCAAATGGATGGAGGTTTCTATGCAAGACGTCCAGTATTGTGTAAGTCTCTCCAAGCAACCAAAAATAAAGAATTAATTGAGCATGTACACAAATCAAATGGAATGAAAGTCAATGGAAATATGTACTCTTTACTGATAATTCCAAATTTATTTCTGATTTAACAGCCAGACTAACAATCTCCTTGTCAAAATCCCCCAAAATTTTCCAGTTATATCCATAAAAGATAGTATTTATTGGGTTCAGTATGGATGTGCAGACTGTATTCTCTTTGAATGCACGCACACATTTATTTTCTGAAGAGGCGCCCTTGAATTATATAGAGAAGACAATCTTGATCCAACTGTTCATTATGTAGATGTAAAATAGTAGAGTTACCTGCTGCAAGATGATTATGCTAAAGACAGATTATCCACCAGTCTAAATCTACCACACATATCTAGACTGGTGGATAATTTGGATAATTACCTTCGTGAAGAGACTATAGTGTATTTCAACCTAATTGAACATATTTGTGGTGTTCTAGGCATCACATTGCTGTACTTAACCTGCCCCTGTAATACTTCAAAGTCTTCAAACTGCCTTTACAATGGGTTTTCCTGACAACTGAAATTATATCTACCATCATTTAGAGTACAGAACATGGTGCCGGGCAACTGTTAGAGATGATCACACTCGACAACAAAGATAATCTAACAGATGATATAATTTAATCTCACATAATTATTAGTATGTTTCTATATTGACGACATAAAAGAAAAAACATGCCTATAGTCTAATATTTCACACCATTGCTTGAATAATACTTTTGCCGAATGTCACTAAATTTTAATTATTAGTAATTTCAGTTAAAATTATTTTGACTTTATCGTAATTTTTGAAAACTAATATACTAATATGTTACATACTAGTAATATTGTATAACATTATAATACATATTGTATGACAGATTAATAATTAACATATTAACAACTCCAAATACTTTTCGAAACTACTACATTAAAATTTATTATAAATTTTTCCTATGATATTATTAATAATTGACTTTCACGCAAACTAAGTAAGTACTTTTAATTGAAAATAAACATATTTACAATAATATCCAATATTAAAATGTATTGGAATATCTTAGAATTAAATTTAATACGATCAAATGTAATTTCAAAATCTTATAGAAATTCTCAATTTTTATATTTGATTTTATGAAAAACAATTTAAATAAAATTTCATCAATAAAAGAAATTTAATTAGTAAATTTTAATTCTTATTAATAAATTTAAGCTGATTTGAAATCTCAAAGTAAAATAGCCAGTTAAAAAGAAATATTTTATATTTATTTAAATAAATATTTTTTAAAACCAAAACTTTTATTAATCATAAAAAAATTATGAACAGAAAATTATTTTCAAAAGTAATTCATATGTTCATAAGAATTCATAAAATCTGAACTTATGAATAGTATTTTCTGTTCAATATTTAAAAAAAAAAAAGAAATGGATATCCCATTATTATTTCATAAAATTTTCAAAGTATGAAAAAAAAATTAGCATATACCAGTATATTCAGTGCTATTCTATAAAACACACTAAGTTTCACAAAATCAAAATCTTAAATAAAATCACATTCTAGGTATATGCATTCTGATAAAAGATTTTGGAACATTTTTAATTCCAATTGGTCCCTCCGTTTTTGCTAGTTTGCAAATTACATTTCGCAGACATTTCGCTTAATTTATGTGCGTTCCTCGTCTTTCGTTCTTTTTGGAACAACAAACAATGTTGCTGTCTTAGTTTGCTTTTTCCCCCCGCAATCATTTCCGTCGAAACAATGTGTTTCAGAGAATAATTCGTGTCGCCAGTCACTGAATAAGAGTAGACGACGCAGATCCGATGAAGATTTGAGATTAAATTGAAGTTTCTTCAGTTTGTTCTTTTTTTATGTGCACCATTTCCCTCTCCCCCTTTGTTTCCGATGGCGAAGATTCGGCTTTTAATATCCTACTTTCCAACGAAACTACCAGAAGTAAACAAAAAGAAATGTACAATGGATGAACGACTTCAAACAAGAAAGCTCATACTGTTTAAAAAAATATATCAGGCTGCAATGAAAGTTCTGTCCGTTTCTCCTGATTGAAATGAAACTAAAAACCAAAAATGTATTTATTTAATCAACAAGATAGTCACCATTCTTTTTCGTTGGCATCTTCCTGTTTAATTTTCAATGCCTTTTTTGTATAAAGTCCATTTGGATTTTCCATTGAAAAAAAAGAATCTCCATTTCAAACTCTGCTGTTGAAATCAGTGAAAGTTCTGCAAAAAGATTCTATGGGCTTCTAAAAAGATGGTAATTTATTGGAGCAAAATGTGGAGAAAAATATAAAGGAAAAATAATTTCCCAATAACCTAATAATAATTTTCCAATATAATAAATGTTTGAATATTAATTTTTCCAAATGTCATTAAATTTTAAATATTAATAATATCAGAGTTACAATTATTTTTACCTTATTCTAAAACTCACATACTATTAACATTGTACACTGAAGTGACAAAAGTCATGGGATACCTCTTAATATCGTATCGGCCCTCCTTTCGCCCGGCGAAGTGCAGCAACTCGACGTGGCATGGACCCAACAAGTCGTTGGAAGTCTTCTGCAGGAATATTGAGCCATGCTGTCTCGATAGACGTCCATAATTGTGAAAACGTTGAGGGTGCAGGATTTTGGGCACGAACAGACCTCTCGATGGTGTCCCATAAATGCTCGATGTGATTCATGTCGGGCGATCTAGGTGGCCAGATCATTCGTTGGAATGGTCCAGAATGTTCTTCAAACCAATCGCGAAAAGTTGTGGCCCGGTGACATGGCGCATTGTCATCCATAAAAATCCCATCGTTGTTTGGGTACATGAAGTCCATGAATGGCTGCAAGTGATCTCCAAGTAGCTGAACATAAGCATTTCCAGTCAATGTTCGGTCCAGTCGCACCAGAGGACCAAGTCCATGCCATGAAAAAATAGCCCACACCATTACGGAGCCACCACCAGCTTGAACAGTGCCTTGGGTCCATGGCTTCGTGGGGTCTGCGCCACACTCGAACCCTACCATCAGCTCTTACCAACTGAAATCGTGACTCATCGGACCAGGCCACGGTTTTCCATTCATCTAGGGACCAACCGATATGCTCACGTGCCCACGAGAGTCGCTGCAAGCGATGTCGTTCTGTCAGTAAAGGCACTCGAGTCGGTCTTCTGCTGGAATAGCCCAAGAAAGCCAAATTTCTCCGCACAGCTCTAACAGACAAGTCCCTTGTACGTCCCACATTGATTTCTGCGGTTATTTTACGCAGTGTTGCTTGTCTGTTAGAATTTACGACTCTTTGCAGACGTCGCCGGTCTCGGTCGTTAAGTGAAGGCGGTCGACCACTGCGCTGTCCATGGTGGGATGTTATGCCTGAAATTTCCTACTCTCGGCACACTCTTGACACAGTGGATCTGGGAATGTTGAATTCCCTAATGATTTCCGAAATGGCATGACCCATGCGTCTAGCTCCAACTAACATTCTGCGTTCAAAGTCTGTTAATTCCCGTCGTGCGGTCATCATCACGTCAAAACCTCTTCACATGAATAACTTGAACAGAAATGAAAGCTCTGCGATAGCACTGCGCATTTATACCTGTTCTACGCGATGCTACTGCCATCTGAAAATTTGCATATTGCTATCCCATGACTTTTGTCACTTCAGTGTATAACATACATTACACGTATAACATACTGTACAGCATACTAGCAATGTTAACAACTCAAAATACTTTTCGAAACTACTATCTTAAAACATTATAATTTTTTCCCTGTGATATTATTAATAATTGACTTTACTCAAACTAAGTGAGGACTTTTAATTGTAAATTAACATGTTTATAATGATATACAATATTAAAATATATAGAAATTAAAATTAATATGATCAAATGAGATTTTCTATAAGATTATGAAATAACAATTATTATATTTGATTTTGTGAAAAAAAATGTAAAATTAATTTCATATATGATTCTAAAACAAATTAAATTGTTAAATATTAATTCGTATTATTAAATTTTAAACTCATTTGAAATCTCAAAGTAAAATATGTGTCAGTTATAAGAAAAAATTTTATATTTAGTTTAATAAACATTTTTTAAACACAAACTTTTTTATAATTAATATAAATATGAATATAAAATTATATTTAAAATTAATTTATATGTTCTTAAAAATTCACAAATTCTGAATATGGATAGAATTTTCCGTTCAACTGTAAAAAAAAAATATATATATACATACTATTATTATTTTACAAAATTTGCTACAAATAAAAATTAATATGATACATTCGGTACTGTTGTAAACATAATAATTTTCAAATTCAAAATCTTAAATAAAATCACATTCTAGGTTTATTCATTCTGATAAAAGTTTTTTGAACATTTATAATTCCAATTGTTTCCTCCGTTTTTGCTAGTTTGCAAATTACATTTCGCAGACATTTTGCTTAATTTATGTGCGTTCCTCGCCTTTCGTTCTTTTTGGAAAAACAAACAGTGCTGCTTGTCTTAGTTTGCTTTTTTTTCCCCGCAATCATTTCCGTCGAAACAATTTGTTTCAGAGAATAATTCGTGTCGCCAGTCACTGGATAAAAGTAGACGACGTAGATCCGATGAAGATTTGCGATTAAATTGAAGTTCTTCGGTTTGTTCTTTTTATGTGCGCCATTTCCCTTCTCCCCCTTTGTTTCCGATGGCGAAGATTCGGCTTTTAATATCCTACTATCCAACGAAACTACCAGAAGTAAACAAAAAGGAAATGTACAATGGATGAATGACTTTAAACAAGAAAGCTCAAACTGTTTAAAAAAAATATATCAGGTTGTGACGAAAGTTTTCTGTCCGTTTCTCCTGATAGAAATGAAACTAAAATCCAAAAATGTATTTATTTAATCAACAAGATAGTCACCATTCCTTTTTGTTGGCATCTTCCCATTTGATTTTCAATGCCCTTTTTTTTTATATAATGTTCGTTTGGATTTTCCCTTAAAAAAGAATCAATTTTCCATTTTAACCTTTTTGTGGAAATTGTTAAAAGTTTTGTAAAAAAGATTCTATGAGCTTCTAAAAAGATGGTAATTCGTTGCAGCAAGATCGGGAGAATAATATAAATGAAAAATAATTTCCCAATAATCTAATATTAATTTTCTAAAATAATAAATGCTTGAATAATAATTTTGCCTAATGCCATTAAATTTTAATTGTTAATAATTTCGCAGTTACAACTATTTTCACTGTATTCTAATTTTCGAAAACTAACACACTAGTAACATTGTACAACATACATTACACATATAGTATAACATACTAGTAATATTAACTACTCCAAATATTTTGGAAACTACTATCTTAAAACATTATAACTTTTTTCCCTGTGATATTATTAATAATTGACTTTTACTCAAACTAATGAGTAATTTTAATTGAAAATTAACATACTTTTAATAATATCCAATTTTAAAATATATCAAAATTAAAATTAATATGATCAAATCTTATTTCGTAATCTTATAGAGAATCTCAATTTTTAATACTTGATTTTGAGAAAAAATGTAAAATTAATTTCAGATATGATTCTAAAACGAAATTAAATTTTTAAATTTTAATTCGTATTATTAAATTTAAGCTGATTTGAAATCTCAAAATAAAATTTGTATCATTTAAAAAGAAATATGTTTGTATTTAATTTAATAAATATTTTTTAAACCCAAACATTTATTAATTATAAAAAAATTGTAAATAGAAAATTATTTTCAAAAGTAATCCATATGTTTATAAGAATACATAAAATCTGAACTTATGAACAGAATTTTCCGTTCAACATTAAAAAAAAAGAAATTCTGATCATATTACTAATTTATAAAATTTGTAAAATATAAAAATAAATTTAATATGATACCTTCAGTACTATTCTATAAAACACACACAGTTTTTCAAATTCAGAATCTTAAATAAAATCACAATCTAGGTTTATGCATTCTGATAAAAGATTCTGAACATTTTTAATTCCAATTGTTTCCTCCATTTTTGCCAGTTTGCAAATTACATTTCGCTTAATTTATGTGCTTTCCTCGTCTTTCGTTTTTTTTGGAACAACAAACAGTGCTGCTGTCTGAGTTTGCTTTTCCCCCCCGCAATCATTTCCGTCGAAACAATGTGTTTCAGAGAATAATTCGTGTCTCCAGTCACTGAATAAGAGTAGACGACGCATGATCCGATGAAGATTTGCGATTAAATTGAAGTTTCTTCAGTTTGTTCTTTTTTTATGTGCACCATTTCCCTCTCCCCCTTTGTTTCCGATGGCGAAGATTCGGCTTTTAATATCCTACGTTCCAACGAAACTACCAGAAGTAAACAAAAAGAAATGTACAATGGATGAGCGACTTCAAACAAGAAAGCTCATACTGTTTAAAAAAATATATCAGGCTGCAATGAAAGTTCTGTCCGTTTCTCCTGATTGAAATAAAACTAAAACCAAAAATGTATTTATTTAATCAACAAGATAGTTACCATTCTTTTTCGTTGGCATCTTCCCACTTGATTTTAGTCTTGTCTTTTTTTTTTATAAAGTTTATTTGGATTTTCCCTTAAAAATGAATCCATCTCCATTTTAAACTCTCTTGTTGTAATCAGTAAAAGTTCTGCAAAATGATTCTATCAGCTTTTAAAAAGATGGTAATTCGTTGCAGCAAGATCGGGAAAATAAGATAGATGGAAAATTATTTTCCAGTCCAAATATTTGAGGACGCTCTTAGAATGTAAGGTTTAGCATAGTCGCTTGGTTTGGTTTGTCGCTCTACGGTCATTTTGTGCACACTTTAGACTAATTAGACCGGGACTTACAGTTTAACGTGAATTCCGAACCAGTAACAAACATCGCTGTCACTGCCATGATTCTAACCTGAAGCCTGTGTTACCAAAGGCCAGATCTACCCACTTGGCCACCAGGTCGCTAGTATTGTTGTGCTGCAGAATCAGTGATCTTCTGTTTATTATTGAATTTTTTTTTTCAACACTGTTCCGCTGCTGACGATAAGCAATATAATTAAATAATTATTGTTTAGCTGTAACTTGAAAGCTTAAATGAAAATCAATGTTAACAATAGAGAGTTTTTGCATACCGTACGTTAGTTACCGTAGGACGTCCGTTAGCTTTTTCTCCCTAGCGCGCATGCTCAGTTTCCTATGAGCATGCGCGCTAGGGAGAAAAAGCTAACGGACGTCCTACGGTAACTAACGTACGGTATGCAAAAACTCTCTATTAAATACATATTAGATCCAATAAAAAAAATTCCAATCAACTTTAATGAAAATGGAAAATTGCCAGCAACCTTGATTTCATACGCAAGACAAAACTCAGTTAAGAAATAAAATCATGTTGTTAAATCGGAGACATTATGTCATATTTAATCGTCCTTATGCGCTACATATTATAACATTGTACTTTTTTGTTAGTTCCACCAACTGTCCATTGATGCGGATGCTGATTCTGATGATATAGAAGGTTGGTAAGCTGGAATCTTTCCTTACTCGATATTATTTGTATCAAATTTTGTGTTAATTTAAATCAATTAGATTTTTGCTTTTAACAACTAGCTGTGGGTTTTTACTTAGGTTTCGTTTTAGTATGGGGTTGTATTCTTCTGAGGATCAACAATTTTAGCAAGACAAAAATCAGTTACAAAATAAAATCAAGTTGCTAAATAGGAGACTTTATGTCATACCTAATTGTCCATATACGCCACAAATTACAGCATTATCAACTTTGTTAGTTCAACAACTATCCATTGATGCGGATATTGATTCCGATTCTAACAGTATAAAAGATTGGTACGCTGAAATTTTTCTTTATTCGATATTATTTGTTTTGAATTTTGTTTACTGGTATTAATTAGATTTTTGCTTTTAACGATTGGCTGAGGTTTTGACTTAGGATTATTATTAATTTGGGGTTGGATTTTTTGAGAATGGGGAATTTCAGTTGTTGTTGATTGTGAACATATGAAATTGACAGAAGTAGGCTGTGTAGAAGTTAATAAAGGAATCTTATCAAATCATTTCATTAAAATAGTATTTTATGTAAAAAAACAATAATGTAAGGAAAGCGTACATTATTATCAGCTTAAATAAGAACTATAATTGATATTTTTGTTATTGTATCAAAGTGCTTGCATTTGGAAACAAGTCATTCGCAGCAAGAACAGAAAAATATAGCAGATTCAGCGTTACTTAAGTCGAATCATGGATAGACTGTACCTCCACTCTGCAGTCATAAATTCTGAACAAACATTCTCCAAGAAAATATTCGTATCCTCCTCCTCTTTTTCTTGAAAATAGCATTTGGGCCTATAGATTTATCATGACCATCTTCGGTATAGGTATGCAAGCTTTTTGTTAGGCATCACTTAAGGAGTTTTAAATCGTTCACCCTTAGTTCGAAACCCCAACATGTTTGCCGCATCTGCTGTTTGCCATTATTATTATTTTTTAACAATATATGTTTTACAAGATTAAGAACCATTGCGCATTATATTAAATATGCTGGAACGTAATTTTTTTCTGAAAACTGATAACAGAATAACCTTTTTTAAAATTATCTTGCAAAAATAGGTAAATCAGCATAGGATATAATCCTCTTAACTAACATTCTAATATCGTATATAGTAACAGTTACGTAACAACATTAATTAACTTGGAATTTCTGAAATCGGTAATACAGCAATTAGAAGTAGAGTATTTAAATTAAAAAGAAAGGCACAAAATTTATGACTAAAATAATTCACAATAAGTGACAGTTTTTTTAATGCATAATTTAATAAAACATGAAAAACTCCCGATCAAAACATGTTTAATGTAACAAAAACCAAAATTCTATCAAATGACATGAGTCAAGAAACAAAACTTTTGTTTAATAGCAAATAGATACTAAAATATTAAAACATATTTTTGTAATTTTTAACTCAAAATGTAATATACAAACATTTGCTCCGCATAATATTGTTTGAAGAACGTATTCATATAATATTTTTTTGAATAGCGCAGCCAAATATTTATCAAATATTAAGCATTTTTTATCAGCTAGCAAACTAGATAATATAATCCAAAAATGAAGACATACATATGTATGGTTGTCTGCATATGTAAACATTGTATATATTGTACATACATATGTATATATTGTATTAACATATGTAATTGTTTACTGAATAAAGTGTTCACTGGCAAAAACATGCTTCTTTAAAAAATACTATATATTTATCAAACTACGTATATTTACGCAGGTAAAATATTTATATTATATAATATCCAGCCTAACAGTACATCAATGCAAAAATTGTAAAATAGTATTCTCATTTTTTTTTTTTTTTGTTTCTGAAATAAATATGCTATAAAAGAAAAAAAAAACTAGTGTTAAGATAGAGACCTTTAAAAGTTTGAAACTAAATTATTTTTTCATTCAATTTAATGAGATTATGCAAACTTGCTTTATGAAATTTTTCTACGAATATTTAATTATAATGACAAAACAGAAATAGAAAAAAGTCCGCATTTTGTTTTTTCTAATATTTTGTTTTTCTAATATTTTGTTTTGCTTGAGATACTTACTAAAAAGCGTTGTTACAATAATTAAATTAGTCCAAGATTATTTTCTTACATGTCCTATAATTTTATATTGGAAATTTAAAAAGATTTCTATCAAAAGGTTAAATATGACAGTGTCAGTAAAATATTATGAATTTTTGAATCATCCTTTTTTTTTAATAATAACCTGATTGATAATATGGTTAATAATTTTTAATTTATGTATAACTTTATAGTAATATTATCCAATTAATACATTTTAATTTACATTAATTATAAGTTTTCTAACATTTTTTAATTTTTATATTTTGATAATGCATTTTCAGTTTTTTTTAAATTATAAAGATAAAACATAGTAAACTTTATATTTTTTTATTATTTATCTAATTATTTTAAATACTAATGATTCATATAATATTTTTAGGTTAATAATGTCGGTGATAATTTAAAAACATTTTATGGCCAGTTTTATTTCAATAATTCACCTACTAAAATTAATCATTTGTTTTAAAATAATTAATTACTTTTTAAAATTAATTTCAAGATTACAATATACACTCAAGAGCCAAAACATTATGACCGCCCCTACATTTTACAATGAACTCGCCTGGATGACGTGGAAGGCACGTGATCAGGTGGAAGTGGTATTTAACTGGTATTAAGTGGTGATATTAATCCATGCCAAGGCGTGTTGAAGCTGTGTTGCGCGCCAAAGGTAGGCCAACTCGTTATTGACAGGTGGTCATAATGTTTTGGCTCTTGAGTGTAGAATGAAGATATGAAACTTTTTTTTATAAAAGACACAATTTTTTCAAATACATATTTTTAAATTAAATTTTATTTATATCGCATTCATCGCCCTTAATTAAGTATTTAATATATACAATTAGCGGTTCTGTATTGCAGTTTTAAAGTAAAGTGTGTAGTGATGTACCGTGTGGGAGAACTAATGTTCAAATCTACTGATAGCGTCATTGCAGTCACTGATTTCAGGAGCGGAAACACGATGCCAATTGTGACAATATGTATAAAGAGTCAAACATCGATAATCAGGATGCCTTATGAGAGTTTTCGAATTTCTCCTATGTAAATCCGAGGCACTTGACCCTAAAAGTTCTTTCAGAAAGTAGTGTCCTTCCATTATCGACTATTTGGGCTGTGCTCTGATGCATCAGTGGATCCGGAAGTCATATTTCAAAAGGAAAGTTTTATATTCATAAATAATTGGCTATCAATTGCTCCCTCGCACCTCAATCTACTTCCATCGAAAAGTGCATCTCTTGTCTTGAAGATCTTGGCTCATCGTTTATAGGATATCGTTTTGCAGTGAATCCCAGGCCATTGTGGGATCCTGGTTAATGATAAGGCGGATTCTCTTGCCAAAAAAGGAACAACCATGTCCCAAACTTTTTGTAAAAACATCTCTTTTCACCCGATGAAACTGATGATTCGTGTCTTTTCCGGAACTCTGATAATTGACGTGAAGTCAACTTATCTAAAACCTGTAACTTTATTTTAAACATCCCTGATCAGCCCAGGTTTAAAGCAGTTGTCCTATTCAGACTCCTGACGGACTATGATTGTTTGGCCAATCATATTTTCCGAATGAAAATATTTTAAAGCCCAAAATGCATGCTCTGCAGTCTTGGTGAGGACATGGATTCATCCGACCTTCCTGTCTGCCCTGCACTATCTTTCCTGTACCGCTATGTATGGTCGTTACTAGGAGATAAGGGCCATTATGGGCTAAACAAGTCACTATGTGATTTCTTTCGTTTCTCGTTGTTGTTTTCATGTTCTTTGTGTTCTGTTTCATTTTTTGTTTTATTTTATTACTTTTTGTAGCCTGCCATTGGAAATAATATGATGATTGTGATTTCTTTCGTTGTTTTCATATTCCTTTTGTTTTTGTTTTTTTATTTTATTTGCTTATTGTAGCCTGCCACGGGAAATAAAAAAAAATATTCATAAATAATGACTCTTCAAGAAAATTTATGCAATTTACAAAAAAAAAGGGTTTTGTTACCAAGAACACTTCTATCAGTCTTACAACGAAAATATCCAAACACCTATAAACTTACAAGAACAATTATCACAAGCCATCTGATATCCACAAAACATCCACTTGCTTGCTAATTTTACACATTATGACAAAGCCATGTACCAAGTTGCTTTCCATATACAAATGCACTGCAATTTTTATTTTAGTATAATTCCATATATACAGAAATAGATGTGTGCGTTCGAACATAACATAATAACTTAGGACTTTTTTTCCTTCTAAATTTATTATTTCGTTCCAAAAAGTCGTAGCAGAAAATTATGATTTTTTGTTTCAATAAAATTTTTGTTTAAATAAATTTTTTTGTACATTCAATAAAAATTGCCATAATAGTAAATTATTGCCATAGATTTTCAAGACACCGATTTTAGTTAAGTTATCAAAAAATAAAATAAAAAATTTAAATATTAATCTTCAATTTAGTTTCCAAAACACATAGTAATATATTCTTAAAAACAAGTAATGTAAAAAAAAAAAAAAAAAACTTTTTAAAGTCAATTCCTACTTTTTTTCACTATATTGCAGAAAGTCCTTTAAAAATAATTTTTATTCATTTTTTTAAGTTTATCTGGTGCCATCTATTGGTAGATATATGCAACTTAAAACTAAAAAAAAATTAATTTAATTTAATTTAATTACTAAATTAATATTTGAAAAAACTGTATTAACATCCAGTGTCATCCCCTACAAGTTCAGAAAAAATGTATTTGAACTTGAGTGGATGAATAAAATGTATTTTATTAACGACTGAAAATTTGAACAAGATATATATATATATGGAGAGTGTGAGCTAATAGAAGGAATTGAATAAATATTAAAGATGAAGAAAAAAAAAATAGAATTTTTGGATATTGCTTTATTTAGACAATTAATATTATATATAGTTATTCAGAATCTCAAATATATAAATCTGCATAGTTTTAACTAAATTTACCAAAACTTAAAATTAGTTTTAATTTTATTTTCTGCAACCTGGTTCCAAGTTAGCCTCTGTCAAAAGTAAATTTTCAGTTGATTAGGTAACGGTGACAATAATCTTCTATATATCACAATCCTTCTCTTGTATTAAAAAAAATTGAAAAGCCATTTCTAATAAAAAGTTCTTCAGAAATATCAGTAAGATTTAGTTTTAGAATAGCCTTTTTTCCAGTTGACGTTTAACGATTTATGGCCCTCTCCTCGTCCACCCTAATGCATTTCTTAGCGATTTGTTTCAATTTATTTATACATACTGACAAAATGAAAAATGTATTAACCTCAGTAGTTCTTCGTGAAGATGACACCACTTTATAAAGAAGTGTCAGGTTACAGTGATATTTTAAAGTTAAGTTAAAATTGGTTTTAACTTTATACGAAAGACTTTTTTTTTCGTAAAACTTTAAACGTTGAAGTTTTTGAATCCTTTATACAGTTAAAATTGTCAAATATATATCTCGTTCTTACAGTATTTTTTTTTTACAAATTTATAAGTTTATTTTTATTTTTGGAAAAAAATCAATACAATATTATGAATTAGCATATTATAATGATTTTCCCATTTCCAACATCTATCAAATGTATAGGTGACAAAAAATAGAGATTGTTTTACAGTTTTATTGTTATAAATACGCATATATAACAATAAAACTGTAAAACAATCTTTTTTTTTTTTATCATACATTTGATGGACGTTAGAAATGGAAAATTATTATAATAATAAAAACCAGATTTATAACATCCAAAGTTATTTTTAACCATTTCTATATTTAAATAAGTTTAATATGGGTCTTGTTCTTAATAAAATACTTGGATTGCACAAATGTATTAAATTATTTCCAATTATTTTAATTATTATTTTCATTCATTGTTATTTATTATTTCATTTCTTATTTAAATTTATTTTATTTATTATTTTATTGTTATATATTCATAGTAAACAATCAAATTTTTTCTTAACCGTTTCTATATTTAAATGAGTCAAACATAGGTCTTGTTCTGATTAGAATACATTTTTGATTTCACAAATTTTTTAATTATTTTCATTAATTTTATTTATTATTTTTAGATGAATTCAATACAATATTACGAATATTAACCTATTGATTTTTTAATGTTCTTTAAGAGAAGTTACAAAATACAGATTCCTTTATATAGTTTTTTTTTTTTTTACTATATATAAATAGTAAATAGTTCGATTAATTTTAGCCAAAGTTTAAACTACTTCTATGCAAGTATGTCAAACATTTATCTTGTTCGTATAGTATTTTTTATTTTTATTTTTTTGTTTTGTAAATTGCACCACTTTATTTAATTTTATTTATTTTTTTGTAAAATTCAAAACAAGAACATAATAATTTATATGTTATTTTAATAATATTGGATTCACTACTTCTATTATGTGTAAAGGACAAAAAATACAGATTGTTTTGCATAGTTGCAAAATTATTTAAAATAAAAATAGCAATGTTTATATCAATTAATAAAACATTCTTATGTGCATGACAAAATAATTATTTTTAAATTAATCTTGCATTTACTAAATGACTTTAAAAAACTTTACTATAAGGAAATAATTGTTAATGATTCACAATCATTAAAAGCTACTATAAAAATATTCAAATGTCAATTAAAATATCATAAATTGAAGCTGAGCTCTCCTAAATTGTAGCATATTGAAGAGCATAACAACAATGTGCAATTATATTTTTGGTCTTTGTGAAGACCAAACATGAAATTGCTTGGTCGTAAATGTTTATAATAAGAACACCAAATTTATAATTGCTTATAATGAATAGAATCAAATGTGCGAACTCTTCACTAATCAAGATAGACATAAACAATTCATTTTTATTTCCTGTTTTACAAAATGTATTCGTTTCTGATGACTGTTTTATATGATGCAAAATTAAAGTTGAAACATAACTTTAGTTAGACGCTGCAGAATTTCTGAAAGAAATACAAAATTGTTGATTTTTTTGTAAATTCGTTTTCTCTTTTCGAAGTAAAATATTTTTATTTAACATAAAGAGTTGTCTAGTTTTTGTAAGTTAAACGTTTTACAAATTGCTTTTAAATACTAAATGAAGATTTACGTCAAGGGTTTTGCTTTTCAGTGGCACTTTAAATTAAAAATCTCGACATTTTTTTGAATTGCTTGGTTTTAATTATATTTTTTTTATTACAAAGATGTTAGATGTTTTAAAAACTATAAAAAAATATAAACTAATGTAATTTAAAGATAAACTAATGTTTATCTTTTGATAAAAAATAACTAAATATGATAAAAAATAATGTTAATTAAATTTAATAAAAATTACTAATATAATAGTTTGTGTCATTTTCGTCACTAGTTCTGAACTCAATATTTTCTGTTAAATTACTAAAATAAATATAATTCACCATTTTTGTATAAAATGGTTTTATTATTATGCTTTATTATATTTATATGCAAATTTAAATTTTAAAATTGTTATGTTATCAAATCTAAATAAACTTTAATAAATTTTGGGTGACCAATTGAAAATAGATTAATAAACTTTCTAACAATAAAATTCTTTAATTTTAAAACAAACTTGTAAGTTAAAACTTGTAACTTGTAACTTGTAAATTAGGTGTTTTAGTAATTGCTTTTAAATACTAAATGAAGAATTATTTTAATTGTGTTACTTTTCAACGATACTTTAAATTAAGAAAGTATAAATTTTGAAGCCACTTAATTTTAATTATATTTTCATATTAAACTCGATATTTTTATGTTAAATTACTAAAATAAATATAATTGAATATTTTTGCATAAAACAGTTTTATTATTATGTTTTATTACATTCCCATACAAATTTAAAATTTAATATTTTTATGTTATCAAATATAAATAAACGTTAATAAACTTTGGGTAAACAATTGAAAATCAATTTAGTAGTTTCTAATTAATAATTTCTTCCATATTTTTTAGGCAATTAATTAAGATATTAACTATTCTTATACTAAGAAATGGGAAATCTATAAGAAAACATTTGGAGGATAATGCTTTTGTTATAGAAAGTTTTGATGATAAAAATTTATTATTGTTCTCCTATAAACTGGAAATGAAAAAATAGGATTATAGACAATATGTAAACTTAAAATAAAATAAAATTCTAAAACTAAAATTCTTTAATTTAACAAACAAATGTATGTAACCATATACAAAAACAACAAATGTATGTAGCCATATATTATAATATTGCATGAACATTAGATAATGCTCATCTACCTTGATATAAAGGTAGAATATAACATGAGCTTTCTTGCTAATAACACTAGTCTTTAATGTGATTCGGCGGAAGCCAAACTTGTTTCTAATCATCAGAAGTGAATGTAATGTAGGAGCTACTTCATCACGTTTACACTGAACACGTCTTTTCTTTTTGTTCAATGGGATCTAGAGTAATTTCCTTAATGAAATTGTACATGTATATTGAAAATTATAGATAAATTGATGAATAAGATTTAATATCAACAAAATGATGTAGCGATTTAAGCTAAAAAAATAATTTGTGTAGTTCCGATTGCAATTAATGGGAATAATATATTCCCATAAAATACAAATTTTATTTTTACAAATTTCTGTTATTTTATTTAAATATTTGTAAGTGATAGGATAATATTTAAAGTTTTTAATTCATACAAAATATTTAAGTAATTTTATATTTTTTAATTTGAAACTGGTATTGAAAATAATATTGTTTTAGTTCTTTTTTTAAACAAAATTAGCAATTTCTACCATATTGTTAGGTAATTAATTATGATTTTAATTACTGTTATATTAAGAAATGCGAATCTTTAAAAATACATTTACAAGATAATGTTTTTATTATAGAAAATTTTAACGATAATTTTGATGACGTTGATTATTTTTTATGTTTGCAACTACGTTGTTTTGATATTAATTTTGATGTGACTTATTGTTGTTCTTTGATATATTGGAAATGACAAAATAGTCAAATTATATTAAAAACGTTATGCAAAAAAATAATTTGTAAAATAAATTACAAATTGACATTTTTAACAAAAACAGTCTGTTTGAATTATTTTCAAAAGTGAAAAAAAAACAATATTACTTTAACAGCATAATTTATATATTTAATATTCTTTCGAACAATCCTGTAAATTATTAAATAAGTTCTTTCTTCAAATATTGAAGAGATAATTACTTTTAAAAAAATGAAACACAAAAAATAGTCATTTTAATACATTTTCAACATTTCTAAGAAACGATTTATCTTACTGCATATAAAGATAAAAGCTCTTTCAACTTGTTTCAACAAATAATCTAATCATTACAAAAGACGAAGCGATTGATAATTATCTAAAATTTTTAGTCTTTTAGCCTTTGCGTGGGTCTATTTAAATGCATTTAAAATTTCTTAGATTTAATATTTAGATTGAGATCAAGTGATTTTAAGTAATGTATTCTTAAAGAGCAGAATCAGATTATTAGTGAATACAGCTATTCAAGTGTAATATAAAAAGGAAATGATAAAAAAATACTTTTTTCCGTTAATAGTATAACTTAAAACGTCATTTATAAGTTTCAATCGTGAATTTTGTTTTTTAAATGTGGGCGCTTGTAAAAGTAATCGGAGAGATTTTTCTATTTTGTTAAAAATTAGATTAAGAAGTTTACTTTAATGCTTAGGATTTTCTTCTGATTTTTATGGTTACCTTTGAAAATGGTTTGATCTATATAAGATGTGAAAACACAAATTTGAATAAAATGGCAAATTGTGATAAAGTTATTGCAAAAGAAAAAAATTAACAAAACACTTACAATTATAAAAAAAAGATAAGCATTTTAACTTTGTAACTATTTTTCTCTTATTTTCTGAACCTTGAAATAATATTATTCATCAAAAAGATCTCAGCATAAATTTTTATAAACATGTTTTTCAATAAAATCTTGTGTTTCTTGTTATTTGAGGCCCAAAACTAATTATATTTTGGTGTAGTTAAAGCACTATTTTGGTTTAGCAATTCCATTTCCTGACACTATAGAAGAATTCCGGCACATTTTCCCCCTCATTCTTTAATCTATGAACTACGTATTGGCCTATAGATTTAACATAACCTTCCAGTAGAATTATTCGATATATGCGTCGTAGAACACTTACCATTTTCAGAATACCAATATACTAACTACAAAACTGCTCCTTTATCATTGCATTACATGGCCTAAACATGAGAACATGTCGGAGTTTATGTTCAACTAACATTGCTCTTATTATAAATTAGTATACTATCGCATATTTTAAATAATTTTGGGTTACCAAAATTATTAATAGTTTGCAGATATTTTTTTAATGAAGCAAAAATAACTCATAATTATTTGGTCATTAGTAAAAGAAACTGAATCCATTTATTAAAAGAAACTGAATTAAAATATATGACGGTTTATACTATCAAGCAGACGGTGATGACCAAAAAAAATTCAATCCTTTCTTTAAACGAAACTCAATTAAAGAGCATGATGGTTTATACGAACAGCAGGCAGTGATTACCGGCAAAGAAATTGAATTAAAGAGTATGATGGCTTATGCTCACAAGCATACAGTGATGACCAAAAAAGAAATCAAATCCATTCATTAAAAGAAATTGAATTAAAGAGTATGATGGCTTATGCTGACAAGCATACAGTGATGACCAAAAAAGAAAACAAATCCATTCATTAAACGAAACTGAATTAAAGAGTATGATGATTTATGATAACAAGCAGACAGTGATGACTAAAAATTTTGAGTCACTTCACTTGCATTCCACGAATTATTTTTAATATTCGAATTGGTGGAATGTTCTTGCATTATATATATATATATCAATTTGTTTTGAAAATTTTGACAATCTTAAATAATTAATTATTATAAAGGTTCATATCTAACATTAAATTACAATGCTATATATAATCAAACAAATTCTTCTTAAGAATATTTCAAAAATAATAAGGAAGTAGTGAAGAAAATATGCCGTTTGTACATATTAATTAATCATGTCCGCATCTGATTTGTCAAGTAGAGAACATGATTGATTAATATTTTGCTTAAGATGTCAAAAGCGTTTAATTAAGTATCTCTCTATTAAGAAATTTTCATCTTTAAATTAATGGTGACATCTCAGAATAATTTAGAAAGTCAAATTCAGTTACAAAATTGAATAGCTGAGAAAATATGATAGTATAACTTAAAAAGACAAAGTCGTATTGATCCCCACTACACATTGCAAACACATCTAAGAAATATCAAATTCAAAAAGATGAATGCAAAACTTTTATGCTAGAGATCAAACATATTTTTTGTATAAATAACATTTATATTAACAATTATATTGACATTTTATATAAATGAGTAATATATATATATATATAAATGAGTAATATATATATATATATAAATGAGTAATATATATATAAGAAAGAATAAGTTTTTAAATAAATGAATAATATTATAAATATTTATTTATTTCACATCCTATTAATTATATATAGGCATTTTGAATAAAATAAAATAATTAAAATTATCGTTATTCAATTCCTTCTATTAGCTCACACTCTCCCTATCTTGTTCAATCGTTAATAAAATGCATTTAATCATCCACTGAAGGTCAAATACATTTTTTTTAACTTGTAGTGGATTTGATGATAAAATAGTTTTAATATTGTTAAAATAGTTTTTTCAAATATTAATTTAGTAATTAAATTTAAATCATTAATTTTTTTTTTTTTTTTTTTTAAAGATTTAAGTTGCATATATCTATTAAATTGCATATAGATTACGCCAGATAAACTTAAAAAATGAATGAAAATTATTTATAAAAGACTTTCTGCAATAGAGTGAAAAAAAAGTAGGAATTGACATTAATTTTTTTTTTATATTACTTGTTTTTATATACAAATTTTATTCTGTATACATTTAAAATATTAATATAGGCAAGTCATCAGTGTCTGAAGGAAATGTTTAAGCAAGTATGTAAAAATGCTTGAAAATATCAAATTATTTAAATTATTTCAACATTTATTAAAAGATTAAAGCATTTTAAAACTCGGAAATTCATTATTAATGCTTTAAATAATTCCCATTAAATTTTATTTCGACACTATGAATTCTTAAATGTTTCAATGCATCTGAACGAAGAATATTTTTTTTTTCACACGTGAAAGGCAAATTGCTAATCAATGTTTCCTGAAGCGAAAAGAATTCAGTAAAACTAAAAAAATTAGATCATAATTAGTGTCAAATAAAGACCTTGGATGTCAATTATGAAGTAATTTAATCATTATAGTGTGAATAATTGAGCTTTTAAGATCTTGCACCTTTGTGAATAGCAAAACACCTAGATAAATTCATGGTTTATTTACTCGGGGCTATCTTAATATTAATAATTTCCCTAACTATGTATGGCATCTTCAACTATAATATTCTGACCTTAACGATATTGTTGCTTCTAATAAAATAAGAGACTGAAATGTTTTGAAATCTAATAATCAGTGTTTCACTGTATTAAGGTATTTGATTTAATAAATATTTATGCTGAAACTTCTAACAAGATTTCAAACCAAACATAGTGCTGCTTTTAATGAGTTAAGTACGCTTTTGCGAAAATTGATCTGGTATATCCTTATATATTTAAGTACAATGGACTTTTAAACAGAGAGAATTATTTGAATACTTCAACTAAATTTAACTGTAAATTTATGTGTCCATTACAGACATTTGTACATTAAATATTCAAGTCACAAAATCACTCCATTGTAATTGAGGAAAGTGGTTAAGTAACATCCCAAATTCTGCCCTCACAATGTTCTAAGTGTGGTACTCACTTGAAACAATTGTTATACAAAAATTCTGAAATGCTAAAATGGTTAAGCAAGTTCTAAGACAAATGCAGACATAATGCAACCATGATGAAATATTCCTCTATAAAAGCCTCTAAGAAACCTGCTTCAACATCTCCAGACATAGTAATATTTTGGTATTATTTTAATGCAATATTTCATTAGCAAATTATTAAGCAGAAAAACATTTCTCACCAATCATATCCAATAAGCAGCGTAAACTAATATTGATTCTAAAAACTATATGTACACTAAACTAAACGAATATTTACATAATATGTCATCCAAGTACATAGTGATCTGCTTCGAGTAAATGTTTTTAAGTAATAGACTTATATGGCTTATTTTGATTTTTGAGAATTAACGCGAGATAGAAAACATTTTTAATTCAAACATTTAACAAAATCAAACATTTAGAATTGCGCAAATCTTTTCAATTACCCAATAGCTGCTGGAAAGGTGGTGCAAATCTAAGTATTTTGTTAATTTTACTAGTTTAAAAAAAAAAAAAAAAAAACAATGGATTGAAATGCAGCTTTCATGGCAAATAACGATGGATTATTTAACATAAACATTTTGTTTTAAGAAATTCTCAATAAATGTATAATTTACAAAAATAAACTATTTTACTATTTTCATTTCAATTAGTTCTCACAAGTTCGAAGAATGTCTAAGATAAAAATTCAATCAAAATTTCCAAGTTTCAATATTATTATTAAATGTTACTTGTCATATAATTTTATGCTTCAGGCTATTAGATTTGTGCTTCATGTTCTTCTTTTTATCCTTCAAGTCATTCTTTTTATGTTTCATATAATTTTTTTGTGCTTCATGTCATTATTTTTAAGCTTCATGTCATGATTTTTGTGATTTACGTCAAAATTGTGTGCTTCACATCATATCAATATACTTATTTGTTGAAGTCATCAACAAATAAGTATAAAAAAACATAAATTTGACAAAACATAAAATAATAACATAAAACGTAAAATAATTTAAAAACATAAATTTGACAAAATATTTTTAAATCCGCTTTATTTTATCTTCATGCAAAAACATGTTCTTTCGTGTATATATAAAAACATTTTAGATTTTTTTCACTTCTTCTTATTGTTCATTATTTCAAAATACTTATAAAATACGTTGCCTAATTCCTTTATACAATTTTAGCACATGAATATGTAGTTATACCCATATATTTCATATTTAAATTTAACAAATTTAAAGAGAAGTTTTAACTGATATTACAAAATACCAGACTTTCAAACGTTAAAATGTATTTTATATGCATTATAATAAGAATGAATAATAACACTGTTTCATCCAGAAAAATGGACAAATAATCAACTTCTACAATGCATGTTAAATCTCGCATCGTTAAATCTCTTCAACTAACGATAAATGCAACGAGGGAAGTGAAGTGAAGTGAACTTTTAACATTCGCTTTATGAAGATTTAACCATTAAGACATAATGATCCTATCCACATTATGGTCCTTAAAATGGTTCAACGGACAACTATCATTATTATTATTTCCTTCAGGCGCTTTGCTACAGTATGCCAAGAAAGCGATTATGATTGTTGCAAAAAGTATATTTTATTTCAGTCTTAAGTCATCACCAAAGAAACTATGGAACATTCAGAAGAAATACATTAAAAAAAAAAGTACTATAATAGCAACACATGTATTATGGGTAATTATCCATTCTCATTGTTAATAAAATAATTATTTAGGTCATTTTTTAAGGCGCACAACACTAAAATTAATATTCATCAAGATGACAGTAGTAATAGTGGCGTGAACATAATGTACTTGATTTGGTGTACCACTTCTGTTGTGGGCCAATCTTTTGATTTTGTAACATCGTGTAGTTATGCTAAATTTGTTTTAAAAATTGTTGCTTTATTTAAGAAGCTCCATGATAATTAGTAACATAATTGTTGTATAAAATGATTTATGCCAACGGCCGTACCATGCTGAATATACCGGTTCTCGTTAGATCACCGAAGTTGCACCGAAGCATCATTGGGCGCGGTCAGTACTTGGGTGGGTGACCACCTGGGAACACTGCGTGCCGTTGGCAAATTTGGGACCTGAATGGCCGAGTGTCTAGCGCTCTGGCGCTCGGTGCCACTGGTTTCAGGTTCGAATCCCGGCGGTGTCATGGATGTTTGTAGTGGTTCGGAATCCACTTTAAGCCGTAGGTTCCGGTCTTCTATGACTGTAAGAGCGTCACGGAGCAAAAGTCAGGCTTCTACCTACGGGTGCTCCATCACAACAGAAGCTGCTTCCTTCCCCTTCAATCATGAGTCCATATGGGCTTGTGGGCTTGGCCAGCCAAGTGGGATAAGAAACAACAACAACATAAAATGATTTAAGTATTTTCTGAACTTATTTGATACTATTTAATGTGTTTTCTTTAATGCACATATTTTCTTTCATTAATCCATATTTTACTCCGTGTGATGCAGCCATTTTCAAACACTGATTGCCACAATTTATGACTATGGCCATAATAATAAGTCATTTTTTTATTTATATAAAATGATTTTAAATGATTTTCTGGTGACTGCTTAGATAGAAAAATTACATTTATAAAACTATATTTTCGAAGTAAACCTTAAAAAATGGTTTTCTATAATACTGCATAAATGTGGTGTTATATAGTACAAAAAAGATTTTTTAATTTTATTTTGGTTTCCAAAAATGTTTAGATGAACAAAAATAGTAAATGAAACTGAGTATTTAACAATTACTTAAATGCATTGAGAAATACTTCATTTTCAATCAGTTATAGATTTAAAATATGTTTCACCAATTATACATGATGCCGAATGTCTCGAAACGTCTGCACTCAAAACTAGTTCACATGGCGCTGAATCCTCCAGAGAAGTAGGGTAGAGAAAGAGAAATGATTCATTTAATTTGAAATGTGATTAATTGAAAAGACGAGTGATTTCCGGTAGGTGTAGTCAGGAAAATTACAATTATAAAGTTCTAGTCTCGAAGTAAAAATTTAAAAAGTAGTTTTATATAATTTGGCATGAATGTGGCAAAAAAAAAAAGGATTTTAATTTTATTTTAATTTCCGAAAATGTTCAAATGAACAAATGTAGTAAAAGAAACAGAACACTTAACAATTACTTAAATTCATTGAGAGATACATCGTTTTCAATTGGTTGTAGATTTAAAATATGTTTCATCACTTATATACATGTATGTGATGCAAAATGCCTCAAAACGTCTGCAAAGCAAACTAGTTCACATGGCGCTAAATCGTCCAGGAAAGTACGCTAAAGAAAGAGAAATGATTCATTTAATTTGTAATGTAATTAATTGAAAAGACGAGTTATTTCCAGTAGGTTTATCGTGGATATTGCATCAAAAGTTTAAATTGATAAAAATTATAAATAACGCTATTTCAAATCTACATTTTTATAGCACCTTTCAATCTCTAAAATGTGGTGTTAATTCGTCAAATACATATTCCCACCTACATTAACCGTATTGAATGAATATTGCCTAATGAGTTGTTGTTTGTTGTTGTTTCTTTTCCCACTTGGCTGGCCAAGCCCACGAGCCCATATGGACTCATGATTGAAGGGGAAGGAAGCAGCTTCTGTTGTGATGGAGCACCCGTAGGTAAATGACTTTGGCTCCGTGACGCTCTTACATTCTTAAAGTGGTCAAAATCCATGGCACCGCCATTCGAACCCGAAACCTTGGCACCGAGCGCCAGAGCGCTTGACACTCGGCCATTCAGGTCCCAAATTTGCCAACGGCACGCAGTGTTCCCAGGTGGTCACCCACCCAAGTACTGACCGCGCCCAATGATGCTTAACTTCGGTGATCTAACGAGAACCGGTATATTCAGCATGGTACGGCCTAATGAGTAATGGGCATAATATGGTTTAATAGTAGAATGATATGATATTCCAAAAATATTGTTTAATGACATATTTTATCAACATTTAATTAGTGTATTTACATTTCACGCAACTATGGAAGAGCTATAAAGTGTAAAAAGAGAAATGAAAAATTTTAAAGAAAAGAATATAAAAAAATGGATTACTATTATTATATTTTAATTGCCTATCAGCTTGCGCCTTTTATATTCTAGATATTTCCCGTGTGGGTTCGGGTTAGAATAGCCTTACTGTAAACTATGCATGCCATAAAAGGCGACTAAAATGGGTACCCAGTACCCGATGTTATAACCGGGAGGGGTAAAGTCAGACTTCTGCCTTTAGGTGCCTCATGTCTTTGTGCCGCAACGTCAAGGACAAAAAGAAGATACATTTTTACCCTTTATCATGACTCATCGCAGTTCAAGGACTTGAACTAGATGTTGTGTCGACCAAGTGGGATAAGAACAACAACAAAATAACCTATAGGTACTACTAAATATCTATTTTTCCTAAACTATTTAAGAAATGATGGATTGTTTAAAATAATTATTTTACTAATTATATACAAGTTTCAAAGTTGAGTTCACATTTGGTTTATTTTTTTATTTTTCTTGAAAGTTTTCCCACAACTTATAAATGATACTTTAGTAAAGTATTATTGTTATCAAAACATTGCAATGACATTTTTAGTATAATACAAAATTAAATTTTCCTTTGAACCAACAGTTTAATGATTATTTCATATTTATTTTTTATTAAAATTATTACAACATGATCCAAAAATCAAATTGAAATTCAATGTACAAATATTTTACAATTTGTAAATTATTGCCGTTTGTGAAAGCTGAAACTGGTGGTTTAGTGGTAAAGTTTAAAACTACTGCTCCTTGTATGAGGAATCCAATAGTGGCATGCATTGTAGTTGTCACTGCTTTGAGAAACAGTAAAACTCAATGACAATTGTGAGAACTTGAATTGCATCTCTTATCGATAGCCAAGTTGCCTGGTGAGATTTTTCTCCCATGCAAGAAACAAATGTGGCCACGTTATCCACGAAAGTTTTGAAAAGCAACGTTTTAGATCATTATCATCCCCAAGTGGGCTGTTTATGGCATACGTAATTGCAAAAGGTAGAGCAAATTACATATTATATTGGAAACAAAGTTAAAAACGAATAATAAACGTACGTAAATAAATAATTAAATTACATCAAAGCTCTTTCTCACATCATTATGATCATCAATGCCTACCATTATCATTATCTCAGACAGCAAAAACAATCTGCCAATGGAAGTAGAAACGGGAGCCGAAATCTAATCATTTTATTTTACGAAGAAGACAGCAGGGAATTCCTACAGTATATTGGATTTCATTCAATCGATTCAATTTCCAACGAAAGGGTTATTACTTTTGAAACTTAATTACATTAAGAGATTTCCTGTATCAATTTCTTACATTCCAACAGATTCAATATTTTATATTCAATTTCAAAAGAAATTGAAAATATCTTATGAAATTGAAATTGGATCATGCTCAGAGACATAAAACTTCGGCAGTAATCCACAATCAATAACACCAAATTTTTTTCGAATAATATTCATTACGTATTAAATAAACTAAGAACATTATTTATAAATTATTATTTGCTCATTTTCTAACAAAAAATATTATTATTCCTCAGTGTTTAAAATAACTGCATCGTGATCCAAAAAACAAATTATATTTCTTAACCAAGCAATTAGAGGAGCTGTATGTTTTCGCGAACTAATAAAAAAATATTTTAAAGCGTTCCGTGTTAAAACTAACAATATGGCAGTTATTTTTTGACAAAGTTCTCTAAAAATCGTTTTGATTATTTTGAAATTCGAAATATATGTCAAGCAAAATATTCATAATAAATTATCCTTACCGAAAACAAAAATAATTAATGGTTCTACTTATATACATATAATAATCATTTGTTCCACATTCATCTATGAGTACTTTTAAAAACGCGGAACATGCTTTGATGGACACTATGTATAAGTGTTGTGCCTGTGGAGCAGTTCAACACATATAATTTTAGCAATTCAATGGTAGACATAATGTTGAGTGACAGGCTATGTCATCAGGAGATGGGAAATGTGGAAAGGATTGAATCAATCGTGGGTGTAATTAAACAATCCCAATATATAATTCTGGATTGTTTGCTCAATATAAATATCTGTACTTACCAAACCTTTTCTTCATTCCATTAATGATGGCTCATTATAGGACTATTAATGGCGTATAACCATTGATGATTTTATGAAGCATTATGCACTTTTAGCTTAGAAAGATCGAAATACCGTTACATTTAGCTCGATTTTGTATTCTTACATATTCCTAAAACACTATTATAATAAGATCGACTATATTAAAGAGGCAGTTGCTCATATATAGCGATCGCAAAAAAGGGGATTTATTAATAATTGATACTCTTTGGCCAGTGTTGTCAAAAGGATGGATAAAGAATCATACCATTTTTATTTAAATGTACCTTGATTCATGCCTTCTCCTACCCACTGACAGCAGCGCCCACTTTGGCGTTCAAAAGAAATAGTCAGTAGGAGAGACTCGAGACTCTCACCAAAAAAGAAGTACTGCGCTCCAGCTAATAATATAGTGTCTGAGTGAGTTTATAGTCTTTCATCCCTAGAGGAAATATATTTAACGCAATCATGTATATTAGTTGGCCTACAAACTCTCAGCAGGAAATTTAGTTTGGTTTGTCACTCAACGTTATTTTTGTGCACACTTTAAGCTAATTAGACTGGGACCCACAGTTTAACGTGGATTCCGAGCAAACATCCATGCCATTGCCAAGATCTGAGCTTGAAGGCTATAGTGCCAACAACTAAAACGCTAACCAACTAGTCATCATGCAACTCTCACCCGGAAAGGAAGTATATTTCGGATCCTGTGCGTAGCTGATTATCGAGTTTTCGGCTTAAAAATGGAATCCTTTTCACCACTCTACAATTATCAGTCTTTCAATATGTTGAATATTGTATGTGTGCAGTGTTTGTAAATATGTCACAAAAGCTGTGGGTTCTCCAACCTGTGCCTCAAGCATCTTAACCAAACACATCCAGTTACAGTTAATTGAGCAGTCTGGTTGCCTAATATGCACACAACAACCTCAAATTTATTGCCGGTTTGATTTTAAAAATTGTTGATGGAAAAATTAAGTTAAAAACCAATATTATCTGATATGTATGATGCTAATTTATAGGAATATTAAAAAAAAACTATAAAAATTGTTGAAAAATATTTTCTTAATTATAATTAACAAAAAATAAAATATCCAAAACATTCATTTTAAATTACGAATGTAACTAGTTTAAGAATAGTAAAATACCTCATTAAAAGAATTTAAATTAAATGATTAAAAAATATCTAAGGAAAAAATCCCCATGCCTTTAGAGACGTATAAAAATTTTAATCAACAGCAAAAATATCTTTAGACATGACATTGTGTCCACTGAAATGTCTTTCTCATTCATACCACAAATTTGACAATGGGCTTTTACACTTTTTTTCTGCACAAAAATGTTCTTTTTGTGCTTGAAATGTTGAAAACATCAGCGAAAAAAATGTAGAATAGAAACCATATAGATAAAAAAAAATAGATAGAAAATAAATAAAAATAGTTTTGTGATAAAATGAAAATGTTTTAAATATATATGTAAGAAACATATGTCAAACTTCATTAATTTCTCTAAATTTTTAATCAATATTTTATTTGAATTCAGCAGAAATAATACTTTTTTCTCTAATAATATTTTTTAAAGAATTTCATTTTTCCATGATATAAATTATAATCAATAATTAAATTAATTTATTTATAATTTATTTATGTGATGCTATTAAATAATTAATTTATTTATGTGATGCTTTAAAAAAAATAGCTTAAAATAATTTTTATATAAAAGTAATTATATTTTCACTGTACATAGAACAACTTTTCCCAAGCATAGTTCAAATCAAATTCATGGAATACATATTAACACGAGACACTTATAAATAAACACTACCCAAATATCAGAACTTCTGATTTATACCTAAATACACAAAATAATATATAAAACATCCTAGGATAAACGTTCTGAATAAAACGTGATAATTTGTTACAAAGTACAAAAAGGGAAATGACTTCAGTTAAAAAAATATTTATATCAAATAAAAGTACATAAATTCACAATTTATAAAACCAAAACATTTTATTTTCTAGATAAACATTTATATCTAACAGTTCAACTTGTTATCGAAAATCTAAAAAATTTCATAAGCAATAAAAACCACCTATTGTTCTTAAATTTACAGAAATAAAGCAAACAAAAACCCACCCTCCGTTGAAAATACTGGAGTATTTGTCCGGATATTGGAACGTTTCATCTTAGCTCAATATCCGAGATCATTTCCTTTCCTTCCCCCTATATAACTTAAACTTCCTGTAATTCTACTTCCGATCATAAACGGAGATCGTACGTTTGGAGGGATTATATTCCTTTTTTCTGCGATAAATTGTTGTTTCGGAGAGAAAAATATGGCCTTCGAGCGACGTTCCTGCCTTCTTAAAAATATATTCGGTGTCCAAATAAACATATTTTACAAGTTACCGAATAGCATACTAAAAAAGTGAGTATTTTTTTTCCAAGGATACATTCGAGCATATGCATTGATTTTATTTAAAAACATTCTAAACAATTAATAAATAGTAGTTGTAATTATGTAAAACTGTAGTTATACTAAGCAGACAAATAATTTTATAACAGACTAATAAATTTTAAACAGATTGTGTTATTTTTAAAACGGATTCCAAATATACATCTTTTTTAATTTAAAGCTCCAAATAATCACTTTGTATTCCCCATGTTTGCATATTTTATATTTATTTCCAATACAGCTGAGAAAGAAATATGTGTTCCTATGTAAATCTTAAACTGATGAAATTATTTTTAAGCCGGATGCCAAATATATAATTTTTTTTTTTAATTTGAAGCACCAAATAATCACCTAGTATTCCAATAAATACTCGACGAGGCTTTCAACTTATATATTTAAAATAAAAATTTACAAAAAAAAAAACTCATTACATCGAATAAAATGCACACACAAAAAAAAGGAAGTATACCAAATATGATAAAGAAAAAACTATTTGAAGCAATTAAATGAGAGATATAAATCATTTTATTTTTCCTTTTCACTTCCTTTTTTTGCTTATCAAAATTATTAAAATTATTTTTTATTTATCACATAGTTAATAGTTTTCAGAAATTCTAGATCAAGAAAAATACTAAAAAAAGAAGTATAAAAATAAAAACGAATATTTTTTTCGCATTTTATTTTTTATATCATTAATAGTCACGCTTTTTTACGTAGAATAATTAATCATTTTTCTTATTTTAATTACTTGAATACGAAATGTACTAAACATGTTTCGAATATTTTTTACCATTGACTTCACAAGTTGAAAAATTAATCTAAAAGCGGTAGTAAAAGCTTAAAAAGCAAGTCACCTAAAGGATTTTTTCCTTCTGTGAAGAAGAGAAAACAGTAAAAAGTCTTTTTGACATAATATCTTTTATGAGATTATGTTGATTTTGGTGAATCCCTTTTAGATTTCATCTAAAATCAAGAAATTTGTGCAGTTGTATTCTCGGAAAGGCGGAACGTATTCTTTTAAAGTGCTCTCATGTCGAAAACAATGAAAAATTCTTAAGCAAAATCTTCCCTTCATGGCATTTGCAGAAATGAAACTCTCTCTCTTCTAACCTTTGTTTATTTGTTCTTGTCACTAGGATTACTTCGTACTTTAATAGTACAAAGTTTGTGTTTGCGTCATTACGATTTAATTTGTACTTTACTGTACACTGTGACATTATAGCACACTTTCTTCCTTTGTTTAATATTTTTATTATTTTTTCCCTCTAATTTTTTTTTATATTTTACCTTTAACTTCTCCATTGGCAGAACAACCCCATGGTAGACCAAAGCAGTCTACCTAATGGCTGTTTAAAATGGATACCGAACATCCCTGCCACCGACGGGACTCGAAACCGAAACCTTTGGCACCGAGAGCTACTCACTCGGTCATCAGACCCTATTTTACATTTATATTCTACTTTTGTTTTTATTTATTTGTTCTTTTCATTGTTGTTATTGTTAATTTATTCTCATTTCATCGCATGACATGTAAAATATATAGCATGCAAAACGTTTGTGTATACTATTTATACTTCTAACAATTCTATTATACACGACAATATTTTACGGGAGAAAATTAAAAAAATGCAGATTGGAATGCGATACTAAAATTTCTAAAGTTTAAAATTAATATTATATATTATTTATTTCATTATTCTCATATAGACTTCGTGGGAAAACTAACAAAAAAGACTGTTGCCAAATTCAGGTTAAGAACAGGACACGATTGCTTGACCTGGCCAAAATAGGAATTGGGAACTCTGATATGTGTTTTTTGTAAGACAGACAAAATAAATAAGGCCCATCTACTTGTTTGCTCGGGACTGGACAGTAACTTACAACAAGATGGTGTACTCTTTACTGGAGGGCCAGAGATAGCATGTCCTGATCACACGGGATTTTATTACAGTGCTTCTAGCTTTTTAAATTTTTATCCTTAGAACATTTAACTGTTAACTATTTTGTTTTTAACGCCTTTTGGAAGTCTTTATTAAGAATTCCTGGTCTTTTTCACTTTGTAATTTAGATTTGCTTATATGTTCTTTTGGTTTCTACGGTAAGTGGCCAAATTTATATGGATTGAGTTCTAATAAAGCAATGAGCAACAACAACGTATAATAGTAGGTATAACAATTATCCTGTTACTAAAATTTCCACCCTTAAAAGAGTCAAACAGCTACCAAACTAAACCACATGAACAGATAGTGAAGATTACGCATTAACATGATAAAATGTGGTCCGAATATCGAACCACGACATCATTCTAAAGCACGGACACACAGACAAAGGTCAGTCGATTCTTAAGGCCAGCTTCATCATATGCCCATTTTACTTAAATAATTTGCTAATTTTTTCAGATTTTGATGAAAGATTAAAACGTATATATAATTGTGCTTTAATTTAATAAAAACAACATACATTTAAACATTAGTAAAATATTTTAATCGATTCTTTTCTATTTTATTGCAGACAAAAGATCATATCCGTTATTAATAATGTACTAGTATGGATGCATGATCCTTATAGAGATAATTAATTTTATCTTTATGATAAAACTATTGCCAAAATCATATTAAATTTTAAAATTGTGCTTAACAAAG
Organism: Caerostris darwini; assembly: GCA_021605075.1. Lineage (NCBI taxonomy): Eukaryota > Metazoa > Arthropoda > Arachnida > Araneae > Araneidae > Caerostris > Caerostris darwini. The sequence goes on from BPLQ01015708.1 coordinate 322,044, forward strand.
TATGTGTTTCTTGTTAATAACATATTACATTAAAATGAGAAATTATGTTTGTATGAACTGTTGTTGTTTCTTATCCCACTTGGCTGACCAAGCCCACGAGCCCATACGTACTCATGGTTGAAGGGGAACGAAACAGCTTCTGTTGTGATGGAGCACCCGTAGGTAGAAGTGTGACTTTGGCTCCTTGACGCTCTTACAGTCATGGGAGACCGGGACCTACAGCTTAAAGTGGATTCCGAACCACTACAAACATCCATGGCACCGCCGGGATTCGAACCCGAAACCTGTGGTACCCGAGCGCCAGAGTGCTAGACACTCGGCCATTCAGGTCCCAGATTTGTGAATGCCAACGGCACGCGGTGTTCCCAGATGGTCACCCACCCAAGTACTGACCGCGCCCAATGATGCTTGACTTCGGTGATCTAACGAGAACCTGTATATTCAGCATGGTATGGCCGTTGGCTTTGTATGAACTCATATACATAAGCAAATGTTTTTATACATGAATATCGAAAAATGATAAATTCATTTGACTCATCTCTATTGTGCTTGATTATCATAAAACACTAATCAAATATTAGAACACTTACTAAATTTATGTAATATGCATCAATTTTTTTATTTACCTTATTTATTATTTATAAAGAAATGAAATATATATTAAAATACTTTGGAGTAAAATAAAGATGCCACGAAATATCCTGACAAAAGAAAAAAAAAAAAACACTCTAAAAGATTTATCCCCAGTCTTCCCCATTTGAAAAGTTTCCCTTCTAAAATATGGTGGTAAACAAACCTAAACCAGCAAAATATTGTGAATTTGTGTTAGAAGCCCATTTTGAATAAATGTTTATAAAATGTTCAGGTTTACTTGAAAAATATTAGAAGGCAAGAATCTTGTCATGAATCATTTATTAAATATTATTTTAAGGTAAGCTAAATAAACAAAAATTGTAGAATATGAAGGAATAAAAATTTCATATAAATGGTCTAGTAATGTTTATTAAAAATATTTTTGTAGAATATGTTTTCTCAAAGACATTTGAAACAAAGAATAACGAAATTTTTTTTTTTTTCATTTTGTAAAATTTTTCAAAAGTTTTATAAAAATGTTTAAATAATTACATTTTTTTGTTAATAAAGTCAATTGCGTTCATATTAAATTAATTTACAGATTAAAGTAATACTTTCATTATTAATGCTTTAGTTTTTCTCAAAAAAATATATATATATCGCTTTACCGAATGTTTTATACTTTTAAAAAAGGATGTTTTATTACCATTGCATAATTTAAAGTTTATTTCAAATTCGTTATTTGCCCTTTATGTACTGTAAGACAGGTTATATATTACCATTGCAAAAAATTTTTATTTTATTTTTTTTGCACATTGTGATATAAACTATGTATAAATACGTAGAAAAAAATGCATACATTCAAATAATATTAACTAACATTCATTTTTGTTTTCATTTGAAAATAACTGAATATTATGTATTTAAGTTCGTGGCCTTTAAATAAACTTTAAAGGAATTTTAAATGTAATTGAATAAAATGCTCTTTTTACATTTTCTCAAATAATTTAAAGAAAAATGAGGTGAAAGAAATTAATATACTTGAATTTATTTTTTTCATTTAAAATTTTCTGTGTTAATTTCACTTTAAAAATCTTGTAACTTTCTTTTTTTGAATAAAGTATTTTTTTAATATGAATTTGAATCAAATCAATTATAACTAACCCAATACTTCTATCCATTTTTATTATACTTCTTCATTGGCGCAACAGACCCAGGGTGTGCCAAGTCCATCTGCCTACTGTCAGATTTCGAGACGAGATCATGAAGCGCTGCCATCATGTTAGACCGGGATCAACATTTAAAGTGGATTCCGAACCACTACAAACATCCATGGCCCGACCGAGACTCGAACCCGAAACCTGTGGCATTGAGCTCTAGCCACACGGCCATCATCAGGCCCCAATATTTACAACAATATTATATCTTAAAACAATATATCTTAAAACAATATTATATCTTAAAACAATATATCTTAAAACAATATTATTAATTGAAGTACTACAATTTTAGTTTATTTTTAAAAAATCTAATAAATGTTTTAAAATTTTATACACTCAAGTAACGAGTAACGTCAGATAGTAAACGATTTTTAACGCTAAGGTTTTTTTAAAATAAAGAATTAAACGGAAACTCTTTTTATTTTCTTAAAAAAACCGTTAAAAATTCACATTTTTTACATCCTAGATTATGATATAATAAATAATAAATTAATAATCAGATTTAGAAACTCGTTAAAGTGAAAAAACAGTTCACAGATATTTTTAGAAATTTTTAATAAGTAACAAATTAATCTTAACAACGGAATTATAAACGGAAGCTAGAAAACAAGTGATAACTGGATTTTAAAAATTTAATCTTATCTTTCCAAACTTTTTAGAACTGTAAGCCATTAAGAAAAACAAGAAAAATCGATGCTTCTTTTTTCAGAAAATGCAATCTTCCTTCCCGAGAAAATCTTTATTAAGAATAAAGGGATTTACTGGCAGCTAAATTCTATCTAAGATGGGCTTAAGCCTTCCGCAGTAGCAGAAATCCGAATTTTAACTAATACCATCAATTTTAATTTACTACATTCTGACAGCTAAACTCCTGGGAATATCACACTGCTGTCTGGATTGGGTAATGGTATGCTAACGTATGACCTTGGAAATTCCTTAGCAATTGTCTGACTTAGACACTTCATAAGACATAGGATTATATTATTCGAAAATGCAGTCTGTTCTTCAAAGTTAACAGAAATTACAATTTTTCTAAAAGTATTTTTATTCTTATACATTTCAGAATAAATTTGTAACGATTAAATCGGTCTCTGTAGGGATATAAAAAGAACTAAAACGAGTTCCGTTAAAATTAACTTGTATAAATTTATTTGAAATTGCTTTTAACAAGCATTTCTAAACCTAGATAGATTTCTTTTATTTTTCTTAGCAAAAAAATTGCAAAATTAAATCTTAAAAGATATTTTAAAGAAGAAACAGTTTTAAAAATCTTCAACTATTTATACAATTTATAAGTCACAGTCATTTATAAATTTCTTAAAATTCTAATCTAATTTTTTTTTATAAATTATAAAAACTTTAAGAAAAACACATTAAACTCCTTTATCATTATTTTAAAGAAACTGAAAGTCAATTACAATAGATGTCAATTTGTTTAGTGTAATAAGTTCCATATTTCCTCATACAGCTATCCATATGAGTAAACACTATGTTTGGGCAAAACATAATTCTTGGCATTGAAATTAATTGAATGTATTGGAATTACGTTTATATATCAAGTATAATTATATAATAATAATATACAATTAGAAAACAATATTATATATTAATATTAAATATAATAATATTATACAATTAGAAAACAATATTATATATTAATATTAAATATAATAATATTATACAATTAGAAAACAATATTATATATTAATATTAAATATAATAATATTATATATGATTAGAAAACGATTATCAGCGTAAAAAGAAAATAAATAAAAATAAATTAATACATTTAAAATATTTATTAAATTTGCATAACCAAAATTATACTTTAGTTAAATATATATTCCCATTTGAATAAAATATTGAAGCAGTATATCGCAATAACACTTGACATATTATAGCAATAAAGTACTAACTACCAGGTACGACAGTCCATGTTGGACCATGGCCATCTGCATACTGAAACAGCAGATGTTTTCTTTTTACGGGATAGGGTTGTCAGCCCTACACCCAACTCTCTACAGTCATATAAGTTCAAGAATCTACGGTTTAAAGTGGATTCCGAACTATTGCAAGCAACCATGGGACAACTGGTACACGAAAACGAAAGATGGGGAACCAGTCCCAGAGTGTTAGTCACTTGGCAAATATAGCAAACCTTTAAATAATTATTGTATTTGTCCCATTATATAAATATATATCACATTAAAAAAATAAATATGAATTCAAAAATAAATATCCATATGATTCAAAATTCAAAAAAATTTCAAAAATCAAATCTTTATTCTTATTAAAGTCAAAGTGGCTATTCACGAAAAAAATTTCATCATTTGCAACACGAAAATCCTTTTTATGATAAAGAAACAGAAAAAAGAAGAAAGATGAATGGTGGTTCATTTATATTTTATCCAAATGGATGCATGAAAATATCCGGAATGATATTCCGAATGTCTTTATCGTCTGGCCAGGAAAACAAATAACGAAACAAATAGATATAAATGTCTCAGAAAACATGTACATAGATATCGTTTAGCTGAAACCTTTAGTAGTACACAGATGGTTTCCTTTTGGTTGTTTCTTCAAAGAAACCTTGAAGGCAAATATTTTTTGCGTTTGCTCATTAGTTATAATTAATTACTTGATAAACAATGTTATGTTATTCTACTCAACTAGTAGGCCAGTGATATCGAGTACAGGTAGTGCATATAGTATAGTATAGTATATAATATTGTATACAGAATAGTATAGTATAGTATATAATATTGTATACATAATAGTAGTGTATATGGTATCGTATACAGAATAATATTATATATAACAGGGGTGGACAACCCTCGGCCTACCTTGAACATTTTTCTGGCCCGTAAGGCTTATAAAATAAATATATTTTGTTAAAGTATCATAATGGCCACAGTACTGAAAACTAATGTATTAAACTACTGTAATGTATTAATGTACTACTGTACTATAGTATAGTATAGTATATAATATTGTATACAAAATAGTATTGTATATGGTATCGTATACAGAATAATATTATATATAGCAGGGGTGGACAACCCTCGGCCTACCTTGAACATTTTTCCGGCCCGTAAGGCTTATAAAATAAATATATTTTGTAAAAGTGTCATAATGGCCACAGTACTGAAAACTAATGTAGTAAAAAATACATTTTTGCACCCATATATTCAAAACTTAACTGTCAAAATTATAAGAAAAAATTAACTTTGATTTTAAAATAATATTCTTGCGAATATATGAGACATTTTCTGTTCGATTTCACAGAATAATTAAATTATATTCTGCGAATTCATGATGCGCGCGCATCTTGGAACATCTAATATAACAGGTTGTTATATGAATATAAAAATGTCTATAGTGGGTCTAAATTCTAATATGGGGATATATAATTTTATATGCGGCCCGCGGAGTTGTGATGCATTTCCAAAGTGGCCCGCAAGATCCTTTGGGTTGGCCACCCCTGGTATATAGTATCGTATACAGAATACTGCAAGGTCGAATCTAATGGTGGCATCCGTAACTTGTCACTGCTTCTAGAAAACAGCTTGTGTAAGGCGTATCTCCCATTGGCAATCAAACTACCAGATGGAAGTTTTCCACATTTTCTTCCATTCCACAGAATGTATATGTGTAGCAGTTACCTTAAAATATCAGAACATAGAACGTAATGTCCTAGCCATCATCGAACGTTAATGGATTCTACGTGGCTTGAATTTGACCGCTGTTTCCAACTATGGATAAAGCTCCCTAATGGACAATGGAATGATCAAGGGGATGATGGTACCTTTGTGGGCGTTTGATAAAAGTGGCATAAAGAAGGAAGTGGTATAAAGAAGAAGGATGCTTAAAAAATTAATACAAATTTTTGTACACATTTTTTATTTATTATGTGTCCAAATTACGTATACAGAATAGTATAGCAAAATTAGCAATATTATCATAAGTAGCAAAATTATATGAGTCCAAATTCCAATTTGTCCTGGAATATGGACTATAATAATAAAGTTTTTAATTGTATTCCTTCATCATGTTTAGTGGAATGTGCATTTAGTGCAGTAACAAATTTGTAAATAAAAAAACTACAACTGTGTAATTTAAGAATACTACAGATGAACTGATCCGAGTATTAATTCTTTGAAGAAAACACATCATAGTATTAATTCTTTCCTGGCAGTGCACATTCACATTCTCAATAGGATCAATTTTGATGCTATTCGTAATTTTTATTTTCATGCAATCTTTCGTTATCTTAATTTTAATTGCATTATGGTTGATTTAAATAATTTGTTAATGTCAAGAAACAAGGTGTCTTTGTGCACTACTTCTATGTATTATATCAGGAGTGGCCAACCCGCAGCTCATCTTGAAAATTTTTCCGGCCCGTGAGATTTATTACACTTTTACAAAATATATTTTATAATAGCCAAAGTAATGAAAACCAATGTATTAAAAAATACATTATTTGTGCATCCATATACTCAAAAATTAACCGTCGAAATTATGTGAAAAAATTAACTTTGATGTTAAAATAATAGAGAGTTTTTGCATAACGTATTTTGGACGTCCGTTAGTTTTTTCTCCTTAGCGCGCATGCTCATAGGAAATTGCGCATGCGTATCTGTAATAATGTTTCCTATGAGCATGCGCGCTAGGGAGAAAAAGCTAACCGACGTCCAAAATACGGTATGCAAAAACTCTCTAATATTCCAGCATAAACAAATATAGCACTAGTAAAATTTATTATTTATTTTTAATGATTTCATTTTTTTTTATTTCGTTTATATTTATATGTTTTTTATTTTTCATTTTTAGTGTTATATATTTTTTTACAATGTGCGTTTAGTATCATTATTATTATATTATCTATGTTTACATGTAAGAATAATATTAAACACAAAAATAATAACTCATTATGTTTTAATTTTTCTCTCCAAAAAAATGTCTATAGTGGGTCTACATCTAATATGGGGATATACAATGTTATATGCTACCCGCGGAGTTATGATGCATTTCCAAAGTGGCCCGCAAGATTATTTGGGTTGGCCACCCCTGTCTTTTTATACTATGTACTATATTGCTACTATTGTGCTATATGTAGTTAGATATATACATAAAATAAAAAGTATACTGCTATATTTATCTTTCTGTTTGCGTAAAGAAGGTGGAAAAGTATTGGGTAATTTTTTTTTTGTTCTGATAAAGCTCAGATAGGACAAAAAAAATGCCAGAACCACTAAGACAAACATGAAGTCCGATGATGTGCAGTCGACTAAAGAAAAAAAAAAGGGATCCCTAATAATTTTTGTGATTGTCATTGGATCTTTACATAAGGAGTATCATTGGAAATGGCTTGAAGGTAAGTAACTTATGGTGCAATGCAGTTGATTAACAGAATTAACATGGTTGATTGACTGCTACCTCGAAATTTTGCCATTATGGAACCGGAGATTTTTAGCGTAATCGATTCAGCATGATGAAATTAGTATAGGATAATTTTATTGTGCAGATCTAATTAAAAGTTTTGGAGAAATAGGGTTTCATTTGATTTGATTTTTTTCAAAGTTAAAATAAAATTTCGCATATTGAAGGATATTCTCGTGTTCGAATTAGCATTTTTTTTTTTAATTTTGCACCAGAAGAAAAAAATTTCCGAAATTAAAAACTCAATTTTAGTCATATTTTTGATAATTTTTGTTTAAGAACATTGCATATTAAATATTGTTAAGAAAAAATAATGAATATCAAAATTTTTGTGCAATTGGTTTATTAGTATTGTCTTTTAAGATTTAATTAAAATATTAAATATATTTAAAAAATTACTCCCTAAGATTTAATTTTTAATTAATATTAAATCCTTAGGATAATCCTTAATATTAAATCCTTAGGATAATCCTTAATATTAAATCCTTAGGATAATCCTTAATATTAAATCCTTAGGATAATCCTTAATATTTAATTTTTTTTAAATGATTTCGAAACATTTACGAGTAACCGAACAAAATATCAATTAGGGACCCAATTCTAAATTTAAAAATAATTTTTATAGATCTGTATTTGCGCAAATGAGATTATGCTGATGTCACATGCGTAAGTTCGGAAAGCAGAAAGTTAGCAAGGAAATAATTTAAGTGGTTTTATTTACGTTTCTGATCATTTTTAATTAAATTTTTATGCATTCGAACAAATTTTTTTCAAAATATTTATTACATTTTTGAAAAAAATCTATATCTATATTTTTCTGAAACGAAAAACGAAAAAAATAAATATAAATTATTTAAAAAAATTTTTGAAAATAAAACAACTCATTTTCATAAAATAAATAACTCATTTAATTTTAAATTATTATTATTTATTAAAATTATAAAAGAAACAATATATTGCATTTAGAGGCATTTCGAGATCTATCGCATGAGCCAGCTAATGGTACATTAACGTATAATATATTGTACGCATTAATGCTATGTTTATGTGCGATTAATGGATGCGTGATTAAGTTAAACCCTGCAATTTAGCTTTAGAAAAGGTTTAAAAGTTCTCAACTTACGCACAAATATACAGTATTATATATTTACATAGATATATTATTTATTGCAAGTGGCTACATCAGATTATAAGACATTTTATTTATTAACTTGTGCTGAAAAACACAAAGGTTAGGTTATAATTCCGAAAAATTTCAAAACATTGGTTCAAAATTATATATTACGTGTTAACCAATGAGTTTTTTCGCTGCAAATCAGTAAGCATTTTGTCACATAATATTCACAGAACATTGCTTTCTGGGAAAACTTATAGACGAAACTGATACTCATTTGCGTGTTGTACAAGTGCTATCATGACAATATAAAATTGCTATCATGTGACCTGATTTGCCATGTATATACACATTTCCATAATCATCATCAACATTTCAATGCTTTTTTTATTATTTTTTGTGTGATGTTTTTGTTATTATAATTATATATATTATGCGTTTGTTTCTTTGTATGTATGTGAGTGTACGCATGTGCATGCGCTTATGCGTATGCATTTGTGCGAGCTTGCATCCAAATTTATATATTGTAAGACTTTGAAGTAAAGCACGCAAATAGCATGCAGGAGAAATCAAGGTTCAATCGATTTATGGCGTGCCTTGCAATGATAGCTTTCTTGGACAAAACAAAACCCAATGGCCAATATGATAAATTGCCCAAGTGTACCGCATAAATATGCAATTTTCATCTTATTGGAATACATGATCAATTAACAACACTTTTTAAAAAAATTTCGCGACTGTTGATTAAAAAGGAACAGAAGTAGAATAACCTCCTACGTTAAGGATAGGTTTTATATAGATTCAGATGAAATACTAATAAACCTTACTTTTTTTTTTACTGTTTTATGTATATGATTTATGTACTTAATATGTGTACGTGAATTTGATTTCAATTGAATATAGAACAATTCAATAAAAAAATATCCAAATAAGCCATTTTTAATTTAATATAATACGAATTGAGTTTTTATTTTTTATTTATAAAACATCCCAATACGTATCTTTAAAATATTTGCATTTCAATGGCTTAGAAGTGTTTTTATTTTTAATTAAAAAGAAAACATTCAGAAAAGAAAAGGCTTCGAACACATATTTCGTTAATACTATTATTTAACTTGGTTTTATAACTATAAATTAACAAGAAACTTGCTTTCCTTTTGAAAATTATATAAAAAATCATTTACTAATTCATCATTTATTTTTTATTTATCATTTATTGTTGCTTTCCAATAAAATCACTCGAATTGTTCCTAATAATAATAACAAGAAGACGGTAACATAGTATTAAATTAATGAATGAAAAGGAATGTAATTACACTGAAGTGACAAAAGTCATGGGATAGCAATATGCAAATTTCATATGGCAGTAGCATCGCGTAGAACAGGTATAAATGCGCAGTGCTTTCGCAGAGCTTTCATTTCTCTTCAAGTTATTCATGTGAAGAGGTTTTGACGTGATGATGACCGCACGACGGGAATTAACAGACTATGAACGCGGAATGTTAGTTGGAGCTAGACGCATGGATCATGCCATTTCGGAAATCGTTAGGGAATTCAACATTCCCAGATCCACTGTTTCAAGAGTGTGCCGAGAGTATGAAATTTCAGGCATAGCATCTCAGCATGGACAGCGCAGTGGTCGACCGACTGCACTTAACGACCGAGACCGGCGACGTCTGCAAAGAGTCGTAAATTCTAACAGACAAGCAACACTGCGTCAAATAACCGCAGAAATCAATGTGGGACGTACAAGGGACTTGTCTGTTAGAACTGTGCGGAGAAATTTGGCTTTCTTGGGCTATTCCAGCAGAAGACCGACTCGAGTGCCTTTACTGACAGAACGACATCGCTTGCAGCGACTCTCGTGGGCACGTGAGCATATCGGTTGGTCCCTAGATGAATGGAAAACCGTGGCCTGGTCCGATGAGTCACGATTTCAGTTGGTAAGAGCTGATGGTAGGGTTCGAGTGTGGCGCAGACCCCACGAAGCCATGGACCCAAACTGTCAGCAAGGCACTGTTCAAGCTGGTGGTGGCTCCGTAATGGTGTGGGCTGTTTTTTCATGGCATGGACTTGGTCCTCTGGTGAGACTGGACCGAACATTGACTGGAAATGCTTATGTTCAGCTACTTGAGATCACTTGCAGCCATTCATGGACTTCATGTACCCAAACAACGATGGGATTTTTATGGATGACAATGCGCCATGTCACCGGGCCACAACTGTTCGCAATTGGTTTGAAGAACATTCTGGACAATTCCAACGAATGATCTGGCCACCTAGATCGCCCGACATGAATCCCATCGAGCATTTATGGGACATCCTCGAGAGGTCTGTTCGTGCCCAAAATCCTGCACCATCAACGCTTTCACAATTATGGACGTCTATCGAGACAGCATGGCTCAATATTCCTGCAGAAGACTTCCAACGACTTGTTGAGTCCATGCCACGTCGAGTTGCTGCACTTCGCCGGGCGAAAGGAGGGCCGACACGATATTAAGAGGTATCCAATGACTTTTGTCACTTCAGTGTATATATAAAGGACCTTACTCTTTAACGTTAAAACGAATACTAGTAATTTTATAGCAAAAATTGGTGGTTATATGACCTGTAATGAAAAACTTTGAGCTAGCAGTTAATTAATAATGTTAATTAATTTTAACCAACTGCATTGCAACATAAGTTTGTTCTCCTCAAGTCATTTCCAATGATATCATTCATGTGAAGATGATTTTATGTGTAGTTACGGTTATGTGTCATTAATTAAGGGTATCCTTTTTTTTTTCTCTTTTTGTTGACTGTACAAAATAATATATATCATTATGAACTCGTTGATAACTTTTTATCACTTAAAAATATTCTCTAGGGAAAATTCATTGAACATAAAAACTTTTACATTAACACAGCAAAGAGGATTTAGTAACGTTTTTAAAACAATGAAATTTTTTATATAAAATTTGTTAAAGCATTATCCTATCTCCCTTTTCTTCCCATATTATGAATCACTATGTAGTTATATAGTTGTAATTTATTTAAAATAAGTATTGACTTAAAGAAACTACACAGTTTTCTTTATATTTCGTAGGGTTTTTTTTTAAATTAGAATAATTATTTACCAATATCTAAAGTTACTATTCCTTTCGTTACCCCTTTTTTTTGCAATTTTTTCATGTCAAGCGACATTACACTATCCATTTATGATCAAAAATTAAAAAATAACCAACTGAAATGGAAGCACGGCCAATAAGTATTAAGAGTAAAATGCATCAAATTAAATATGACAACATTCCACGAAAATTTTAATAGTCAATAGTTACTAACATACATATTCTGTTCAACATAGAAAATGAAACACCATAAAGTTGTTAGAATATGATGAAAACTGATACACAGACAGAGAACTCATATGTAAAAAAAATTTTATTTGCAAGAAGATTAATTTTATACAGCGATTAAATATGCATGGTGATTAATAGAAAGTAAATCCACCTCTTGCAGTGACGCAGTCAGTAATCCTAAATTCAAAGAGTGTGTGGATAGTGTGTTGAGAGATGGAAGCGCACATGCTTTGAACTTTTCTGCAAAGTTCATCCTCCTTATTAGGCTGCAGCAGAGCAGACAAACTACGACTAATCAAGCCCCATTTAGTGAGAGGTATTGCTGACCAAGAAACTGAACATGCTGCAAGGCTTATGTACTGTCTCGCGTTTTCCTACTGGAAATTACCATTTTCCGGCCCATTAATTGTAAGATAGCAGAACCGATTGCTATACCTCATTGTCGTGTCGTCCATATGGCTCTGATACCTACCGAGGGTGATCAAATATCCTGTCTGATACCACAGCAAACCATTAGGTCACGTTCAAGGGCGGTACAAATTTCATCAATAGGGGTTAGGATTTCCTCTATTTTCCAGACGCGTCCAGACTCTAACCTGACGACTATCCTCATACAAACAGAACAGCGACTTTTCATTGAACACCACATTGTGTCATTCAAACGTCTAAGTGACTTCTTCTCGGTGGGCTGACATCATTAGCATTCTTCGAAAAAGGCGGCAGGCGTGCAAACAGCTTTCATGCAATCGTCGCGAAACCAAGATATAGGATATTGGAGCATCCAAAGGTCCCTGCATATTCCGCAAAATATCGAGAGTAGTAGATTGTGTACACATTCTATGAATGGTGGACATTTGCATGTTGCTTTTCAGAAGCGATACGAGGGTAAGACCAACCTTGTAAAATCGTCAGATTTCCTGAACTCCCTTTGGTGTCATCGTCCAGGGATCTCTTAATCCATATGAGTCTCATGGAAGATAGAACTTCTCGAAATTATGGATTCCATATACAACAGAGTGGCTGCTATTTCATACGCCGTTTCCTTCTCTTCTATACCGTGCTATAATTCACCTGACCAAATTGCATTTCAGATCATTAGCATAACTTGTTCATATATTCGCTGAAATTTGCATATCTATAGGCCGCCAAATCTTCATAGTGTTGCATTTTCTTTGTTGGGTAGTGTATATAATAAAATGTAATTTATTTTAATATAAATGAATTTAAATATAAATACGATATTGAAATATGCAACAATACAATTATTCCTCAAATTTGACATCCAAATATTAACTTTTATAAAAGGACTTGACAAAATACTAAAATAAAAACATTAAAAACTGAAAAAATAATTGCCAAAACATTTTATATGCCAAGATTTTTTTAAATGTATAACAAGAGCAAATGATAGAATTGTCTGTATTACAATTTTAAAAAATCTTAACAATTCCTTTTGGGTAGGAGTTTATATTAATTGGTAAAAAGGTGCTACATACATGTTGATTTTTTTCCCAGTCAAGTATAAAAGTGATATTTTCTTGTCTAGTTCAAATATTATACAACATATTTAGTTTTTAAAATTATATGTTTCGTATTCATTATCTTTAAAAATAAAAATGTTTTTATCGTCAAATCAGTTCGATATATGAATGAAAAAACATTTCTGCACCTATTTTAGAAACTTAAATATAACAAAATTTCAAAATCTTTAGAATTAAGAAATATCAAATTGTTGAATGCCTTATAAATTTAGATGCCTTAAAAAAATAGGAGTTTTTTTCAACTTTGTACCACAACCTCGATTGATATTAAAGTGAAATAAATTAGCAGCCGTTCCTATACCGTTCATTGTGGGATTATAAACTGGATCACATGGCTTCAGGGCAGTGAAAGAAAGGTCACGTAGACGTTATTGAAGATAAAGGATATTGAAATTTTTTCGAATATTTCTTTTTTTTTTTTTTTTTTGGAGTCTTTAGCCAGACAAGAAATAATGGGGCTCAGTTCTTTTCCCGAGGTGCAAAACCCAAGTTGCGAAAAATTGGATTTCAGTTTTCTGTAATCAAATTTTACCAAAGGCGTTTGAGATATAGGATTTAAATTTTTTTTTTTTTTTCTTAAAAAGAAGAAAAAATTAAGTCTGAAAATCAATGGTAAATAATTTAAAATTCACTCAGATGTGGTGAATCAAAAATTACTTTTTCATTATAATGGTAATGAGATAACATTTTATCATTATGTTGTTTTATGGTTAAATGAAATTTAAAAAGCGTATACTTTTTAATATTCTTAATAATAAATACGAATTATTTACTTTTTTCTTTGTATTATTCACTTTTCTCTTTATTTACTCTGCTTTAAAATATATTTATAATTAGAGAAAAGTAAGCTAATATACACAATATTAATGATGTTATGCAATATTGTACGTTCGCATCAGTTAAACAAATCAGAAAAATGAGGACATGATCAAAAGTTTTTCTTTCATTTAGAATTTCACCTTATTTACTTTTCATTAGTGTATTTTCTCTTTATTTACTTTTCATTAGTGTATTTTCTCTTCATTTACATTTCATTAGTGTATTTTCTCTTTATTTACATTTCATTAGTGTATTTTCTCTTTATTTACTTTTCATTAGTGTATTTTCTCTTTATTTACTTTTCAGTAATGTACTCTATTTACTTTTCAGTAATGTACTCTATTTACTTTTCAGTAATGTACTCTATTTACTTTTCAGTAATGTACTTTATTTACTTTTCATTAGTGTACTTTTCTCTTTATTTAATTTTCATTGGTGCAATTTTCTCTTTATTTAATTTTCATTGGTGCATTTTTCTCTTTATTTACTTTTCATTAGTGCATTTTTCTTTATTTACTTTTCATTAAGTGCACTCTTTATTTACTTTTCATTAGTGCACTTTTCTCTTTATTTACTTTTCATTAATGTACTCTATTTACTTTTCATTAATGTACTCATTAATTTACTTTATTTTTCATTAATGTACTCTATTTACTTTTCATTAATGTACTCTATTTACTTTTCATTAATGTACTCTATTTACATTAATGTTTTACTTTTCATTAATGTACTCTATTTACTTTTCATTAATGTACTCTATTTACTTTTCATTAATGTACTCTATTTACTTTTCATTAGTGTACTCTATTTACTTTTCATTAGTGTACTCTATTTACTTTTCATTAGTGTACTCTATTTACTTTTCATTAGTGTACTCTATTTACTTTTCATTAGTGTACTTTTTTCTTTATTTACTTTTCATTAATGTACTCTATTTACTTTTCATTAATGTACTCTATTTACTTTTCATTAGTGTACTTTTTTCTTTATTTACTTTTCATTAGTGTGCTTTTTTCTTTATTTACTCTATTTACTTTTCATTAGTGTACTTTTTCTTTATTTACTTTTCATTAGTGTGCTTTTTTCTTTATTTACTTTTCAGTAACGTACTCTATTTACTTTTCATTAGTGCACTTTTCTCGTTATTTACTTTTCATTAATGTACTCTATTTACTTTTCATTAATGTACTCTATTTACTTTTCATTAATGTACTCTATTTACTTTTCATTAATGTACTCTATTTACTTTTCATTAATGTACTCTATTTACTTTTCATTAATGTACTCTATTTACTTTTCATTAATGTACTCTATTTACTTTTCATTAATGTACTCTATTTACTTTTCATTAATGTACTCTATTTACTTTTCATTAATGTACTCTATTTACTTTTCATTAGTGTACTCTATTTACTTTTCATTAGTGTACTCTATTTACTTTTCATTAGTGTACTTTTTTCTTTATTTACTTTTCATTAGTGTGCTTTTTCTTTATTTACTTTTCATTAACGTACTCTATTTACTTTTCATTAGTGTACTTTTTTCTTTATTTACTTTTCATTAGTGTGCTTTTTTCTTTATTTACTTTTCAGTAACGTACTCTATTTACTTTTCATTAGTGCACTTTTCTCTTTATTTACTTTTCATTAGCGTATTTTTCTCTAATTATAACTATATTTTAATCTACACAATATTAATCATGTTATGCAATATTGTATATTCACATCAGTTAAACATATCAGAAAAATAAAGACATGATTCAATTTTACTTTGAAGAACATTTTGCCTTGGTTTACAATATAATTGCTATTAACAAACAAATTGGCTCATAAAAGATTTTCTTTTAAGGAATTGATATAAAAATTCATATAGCGTATTAATTAGTACTGAATAATTTTTTTTTAATTTGTGCTCTTTTTTTAATAATGAATTTTCTCTATTTTCATTGCAAAAATAGAGGATTTCTATCTTTAATGCATGTTTTGTTTATAAAATGATTAGGCTCATAAAATAATGATGTTTCGACTTAACATCATATTTTAATGAGCCTAAGTGGTATATTGTTTTATTAAATCAAATTTAAAAGAGTATACTTTGTTAATATTCAAAACAATACATGCGAATTACTTACTTTTCCCTTTGTATTATTCATTCTTCACTTTAGTTACTTTTTTTTAAGTGTACTTTTTCTCTAGTTAAAAATATATTTTAACCTACACATTATTAATGATGTTATGTAATACATCCTTAATATTGTGTACCATAATATGTTTAAAAAAAACAATGCCATCATTTTTTTTTTAAATTCGGATTTTATTTATTATCTTAATTATTTAAATTAAATTACTGTTTTAATTTCATATTTTTAAAAAGAACTTTGAAAAATCTCACATTTGAAAAAAAAAGTACTTCATAATTAGTCTCATAGAATTAATAAAAACACTAAACAGTTACAACACTAACAGTTATTAAACATACACTAACAGTTTATACACTAACAAAAACACTAACAGTTATTAAACATCAACTTTTAAAACGTAATTTTATTCAAAAGTTAACGTAACATTTTTCAGATCCCTTTTTTTTTTTTTATCTGTTTCTAAATTAGAATATTCAAGATTTAAAATACAGAAGAAGAAAAAAAACATTGTTCTTAAAGAACAGTGAAAATAAATTCCAATTCTGAAAAAGGGAAAACCATGAATGATCAGTAACTCACAAAAAAGAAGAGCATAGCAACACTTATTTAATGCAAATCAATTTTAAGAAAACCTTTTGATAGCCTTCTCATTAGAAGCGCAACACTAAACAACCTCCTTCAAATTTGATTCGCTGAAACGGAAGGCTTTAAAGAGCATCATTAACACTCAAGAGTACACAAGGGAGGAGATGCATTAAAAAAAGTTTTCCAAATACTTACTCTAAAGACCTTTTCTAATGATAGTTGCAGATGGTCAATGGCTTTTGTTTTAACAAAATGTAGTTTATTGTAGAATATGAATTCCAACACGCAACTTTGGAATTCATTTTTTAAAACTGTAGAATATAAATTATGTTTGTTTCTTATCCCACTTGGTAAACATCTAGACCAAACCCACGAACTTGTGTAGTCTCATGGTTGAAGGGAAAGGGGGCAGCTTCTGCTGTGATGGAGCACCGATAGATAAAAGTATGGTTTGGCTCCGAGAGGCTGACTTTTTGACGGGGTAGGGATGATAGCCCTACGTCCAACGCTCTATAGTCATATTAGACCAAAACCTACGGTATAAGATGGATTCCGAAGCACTACAAGCATCCCTGGCACCAAGCGCCAGCACCAGACCGCTAGTCACTCATCCATCAGGTCCCTTATTGAATATTAAAATTTTTTTTAATTATTAACAAATTAAATTATTTTAATCATTAAATTAAATTGCTGTTTTAATATATATATATATATATTTGAAAAATTTCACATTTGAAAAAAGTATTTCATAATAAATCTCACAATATTTAATAAAAACTCTAAACATTTTGCTGAACATTTAAATGTTTTTTTATTCAAAACTTAATATAATACATTTTTCAAATATCCATTTTTCAATTTGTTTCTAAACTAGAATATTCAAGACTTAAAATATACCAAAAACAAAGAATAAAAAAATATGGTTTTTAAAGAACAGCGAAAATAAATTCCGATTCAGTAAAGGGAAACCATGAATGATCAGTAGCTCACGAAAAAGAACAGCACAGTAACACTTATTTAATGCAAATCAATTTTAAGAAAACCTTTTGATAGCGTTCTCATTAGAAGCGCAACACTAAACAACCTCCTTCAAATTTGATTCGCTGAAACGGAAGGCTTTAAAGAGCATCATTAACACTCCAAGTACACAAGGTTACTGAGAGGAAATGCATTAAAAAAGTTTTGGAAATAATTACTGTAAGGACCTTTTCTAATGATAGGTGCGCAGATGGTCAATGGCTTTTGTTTTAACAAAGTCTAGTTTATTGTAGAATATAAATTCCAACACGCAACTTTGGAATTCATTTTTTAAACTTGTATAATATAATACTGAAAATGAAATGTATTTGAGAATATAAATTATGTTGTTATTTGTTTCTTATCCTACTTGGTAGACATCTAGACCAAACCCACGAACATGTGTAGTCTCATGGTTGAAGGGAAAGGGGGCAGTTTCTGTTGTTGATGGAGCACCCATAGGTAGAAATCTGATTTGGCTCCATGAG
This sequence comes from Caerostris darwini, assembly GCA_021605075.1. Taxonomy (NCBI): domain Eukaryota; kingdom Metazoa; phylum Arthropoda; class Arachnida; order Araneae; family Araneidae; genus Caerostris; species Caerostris darwini. The sequence goes on from BPLQ01015708.1 coordinate 340,321, forward strand.
ACTGATTTTTTCACGGGATAGGGTTGATAGCCCTACTCCCAACGTTCTACAGTCATATTAGACCAGGACCTATGGTTAATGTGGATTCGAAGCACTACAAACATCTATGGCACCACCGGGACTCGAATCTGGAACCTGTGGCAACGAGCGCCAGAGCGCTTGTCTGAGCCATTCAGGCCTATATAAATTATAAAAGAATGTATGGATATGCAATGATTAAATTCATATTCTTTTAATAATTTAAAGATTATTTTAGGTGTTATTTTAATTTAATAAAATTTTTAAAAACTTTGAAAAAATCTCACATTTGAAGAAGGAATACTTCATAATTAGTCTCATAAAAATTAAAAAAAAAAACACACTAAACATTTTGTTGAACATTAACATTTTTAATTCAAAAGTTAATATAACATGTTTCTCAAATCCATTGTTTTTAATTTGTTTCTAAATTTGAATATTCAAGACTTAAAATATACCAAAAAAAGAGACAAAAAAATATTGTTTTTAAAGAACAGCGAAAATAAACTCCAATTCAGTAAAGGGAAACCATGAATGATCAGTAACTCACCAAAAAGAAGAAAAAAGTAACATTTATATAATGCAAATCAATTTTAAGAAAACCTTTCGATAGCGTTCTCATTAGAAGCGCAACACTAAACAACCTCCTTCAAATTTGATTCGCTGAAACGGAAGGCATTAAAGAGCATCATTAACACTCCCAGTACAAAAGGGAGGAAATGCATTTAAAAAAGTTTTTCAAATACTTACTCTAAAGACTTTTTCTAATGATAGTTGCAGATGGTCAATGGCTTTTGTTTTAACAAAGTGTAGTTTATTGCAGAATATAAATTCCAACACGCAACTTTGGAATTCATTTTTTTTTAAACTGTATCATACAATACTGAAAATTAAATGCATTTAAGCATATAAATTACGACGATGTTGGCTGTTACTTATCCCAGTAGGTTCTGGCCTTTGGTAACACAGGCTTCAGGTTCGAATTCTGGCGGTTTCATGGATGTTTGCGAGTGGTTCGGAATCCACATTAAATTGTAGGTCCCGGTCTATATAGCTTAAAGTGTTCACAAGACGACCGTAGAGCGAGAAATAAAAACCAAACTATCCCACTTGGTAGTCATCGAGGCCGAACCCACGAAGCTTTGTGGTCTCATGGCTGAAGGGAAAGAGGGCAGCTTCTGTTGTGATGGAGTACCCGTTGGTAGAAGTCTGATTTGGCTCCGGGACGCTGACATTTTTACGGGGTATGGTTGACAGCCCTACGCTAATGCTCTACAGTCATATTAGACCGAGACCTACAGCTTAGGGTGAATTCCGAACCACTACAAACATTGATAGCACCTCCGGTACAACGAATCCGAAACCTGTGACTAGCCTTAATAACAGCTTAAAATAGCCTTGACTTCTTAGCTAAGAATAGCCTTAATATAAATAATGTATGATTAAATCATATATCATAAATCACATGAATCATTAATTAATGTATATGTAATGATTAAATCCATATTTTTAAAAGTAATTTAAAGATTATTTTTATGTGTTATTTTAATTTAATCCAATTTTTACTTCGATAATGTTTAACATAATTTTTTATTAAACATGCAACTTTAAAAATATGTAAAATAAAGATTTATAAGCTATAAAAATTTAAATGTATATGAAAACATATGTACTAAAAATTTTGTATTGAATCCTACGTTCTACTACTACTACTACTACACCACACCACACCACATCACTGTGCCTAGAGCTTAGTTGCCCCTATACAGTTTGGGAATGATGCGGGTGAAAGGAAAGGACGCACGATGGAGGCAGAAAAGTTTTGCATAATTCACTTTTGGAGGTACAGAAGCTGAACAATGGGGAAAATTCATACAAGAACAGAACTAAATGTCAAAAATTTAAAAAGGAGGAATATGAAATGCGAAAAATATAAAAACGTTAGGAAAGAGATTTTAGAGAAAAAATTAAAAGCAAGAATCCTACGTTCCAAAACATTCTTTATTCTTCATTCATTTTATCATGTTTTGTTAAATTGTGTTGTTGTTGTTGTTGTTTCTTATCCCAATTGGCTGGCCAAGCCCACGAGCCCATATGGACTCATGATTGAAGGGGAAGGAAGCAGCTTCTGTTGTGATGGAGCACCCGTAGGTAGAAGCCTGACTTTTGCTCCGTGACGCTCTTACAGTCATAGAAGACCGGGACCTACGACTTATATTCTTCTTAAAGTGGATTCCGAACCACTACAAACATCCAGGGCACCGCCGGGATTCGAACCCGAAACCTGTGGCATCGAGCGCCAGAGCGCTAGACACTCGGCCATTCAGGTCAAGATATTCTTTAAAAATTCTAAATTATTAGTTGTTCTTCATATACTTCTTTTTTTCTATTAATAGATTTAAGTAAGGATCCGCCACGCATTCTCACAAAAAGCAATAACCATGATCTCAAAGTTAATAGATTTCTCTTTCAAGGACGGGTTGACACTTACGTTAGACTTTGGACTTAGCACGTTGTTTTTTTTTCGCCTGTTAGACTTTGGAACCGAGAATGGGAGAGGGTGAAAGAGTAGGAGTGGAGTGTACAAAATCGAGAGAATTCCAGTCAGTATAGAGAGTACAAAACACTCTTAAACGAACTAGCTTTTAAGACGATTTTATAAATATTTGCTATATAATTGTGTTTTGCGGATTATGCATTGCAGTTGTGTAGTGCTGTCTTTAAAATTTTAATAAATATAGAAGCTAAACATGGCATTTTTTTTTGAGAAAAAATTTTTGTTTGTATTCCATGAAAAACATTGAATCAAGACCACAAGCATATCCGACCCTAACTTTTACTATTTACAAATTAAAAATAGCTTTGCACTAATTAAGAATCTTACATCATAATATGTGATGTGTTCTAAGATTTAAATTGAGTAATACTGTTCCAATAAAATCATAAATTCACAAAAATTAGTTAAATTATTAAATTAAACAATTTCCTAAAAATTCATTTTTTGCGTATTCAGTAGCTTATATATGTATACATATTACGCGTTTATAGTCTTTATACAAGTGAATGTTGTTTAATAATACTTTTACGAAGATTTCAGCCTTAAATATTAGCATATTTGTATATTCTTAGTAGAATGTGACGTAGAATGAAATTAAGAATTTCTCAATTGTTGCAGCAGATCTGCAACATTTTAGACTCCCAAACTAGGGGCCTGCCATGTCTCCCAACGTTTTCTATGAAATTTCATGCGATATTGTTGCCAACAAAGTGTACAAAGGAGCACGGGGTAGGCCACATTTATGAGACGTTTCATTTACGTTGTTTGAAAATGGCCTCAGAATAATGGACCATTAAGAGAAATGCAAACGACTACGAATTATCATCAATATATTACTAAACTATTAAATGTGTACGCAGATGGCCACGTAACCAGTACTCTTGCGTCGTTAGAGACTATACAGCAAAAATCTATAAAGCTATACTATCAAATCCGATATAATGGCTGTGTGCTTTGACAAGACAAAGGCTGTTTGAGACCTTTGGTACTGTATCTCCAGAAAGGAATACGTTGGTCATCCTGCTCCAAGACTAAAACGGGATTCATAGTTGAAATTAATATAATGCCTATCTGCTGGAAATTGCGATGATCGGAATTTATATATATATAGTATAAACTAATATGTTCATGAATATGATGCTAGTACTAGGAAACCTGTCGTTTGTAATAAATATAAAAATATATTAAATAATTAAATTATTTATATATATATATTATAGATATATTTAATATAACACAAATACAAATTTTGTTTCTGTGTTTATATATTTTTTGTCATAGTAGTATATAATAATTTACAGTATATAACTATTTATAACTAGAACTAACAAGTCTATAACTATGAAAGTTTGAACTTTTTTTTTTATGTCAAAAACCATATCAAACATTTTATTAGCATTATTATACTGAACACTTAACACTTAAAATGTGCGAATGAATGTTATACTTAACACTTAAAATGTGCGACGAACTTCTGTACCCCTACATGGATAGCAACAATATAATAACAAATTTATAATAAAACCAATTATACTTTGATTTTAAAATAAAAATTGCTGGTGTAAATAATAAAATATGAAAAAATCTTAAAAATGTAATACTCAATATTCTTTAAGGATAATTAAAACACAATTAATAAAAATCATATGATTAAACATTTAGCTTTAAAAAATTTGTATTTACAGTCAAATAAAATAATTCTTTAATAATTCAGAGTTAAGAAGTCTATTTTTTATGTTTCGCATTTATTCTATTGTTATAAATCATTTCTATTATCAAAAACCGCAGCACTGCCAAAAATATTCAAATTTTATTTTTAACATTCAATGATTTTTTTTTTCCTTTTGAAAGAGTGAAGTATGTAGATTTATTTTCAATGCAGCCACTCAAGCACAAAATTAAATCAAGCGGTGAGTTGGAACATTAACTTGAATTCAATTCTTTGTTGCTCTCAGCATATTTTCAAAAAGGAGTTCATCAGATACGGTTATAGATACATAAATAATATATACTGCAGTTATACTAGTTCAGAAGATTTATTATTATTTAATATATTTCATTGAGTCTAACGTTGCATTTAATTTAAATTTCTAAACATTTCATTTTGAATAACCCTTTTTATCTTAATCTCTTGATATGTGTTAGTTTTGTTTACTATAAGTTTACTATAGTAAACTATAAATTACTATAAGTTGTCGTCGTCGTGTCCCTCTTGGAAGGAGGGAAGAGGGGTTCAGCTTCTGTTCTGATGGAGCACCCGTAGGTAGAAGTCTGACTTCAGCTCCGTGACGCTCTGACAGTCATAGGAGACCGGGACCACGGCTTAAAGTGGATTCCGAACCACTACAAACATCCATGGCACCGCCGGATGTTTGTAGGTTTCGGGACTCGAAACCTGTGGCACCGAGCGCCAGACACTCGGCCATTCAGGCCCCAATTTCTTAATTTAAAAATTCCTAATAAAATATATATTTTAAAATTTCTTATTTTAACAAAATATTTTTCAGTCCGAGTCAAAAATACAAACGTAACAATAGTTAATTATTTTTAGCATCAAATTTATATATATCTATATTTGAATTTAAGAAATTAGGATGTCATAAATATAAAACTTGTCATTTTTAAAATCCAGTTTCAAATTAGGTGACATGAAAAAACAACTAAGTCAACTTTAATATTATAATACAAAATTTCTAACATATTTTGGATATATGTTGTCATTCATCTATTTTAAAAAAAAATTATTAAATATGATTTATTTCCAATATAACTGTGAAGGAAAGATGCAGGTCTATGAAACCTATTATTGTATTTAATTCATACAATGTTTTCATTGTTTTTTAAAAAATGATATCAAATATTAACAAAAATTACTTGGAACAACTAATAAAGGATATAATTTTGTGAGCTTGTTTATTGCCATATCAAAGTTGTTTCTTTTCTCATAAAAAGACTAATTTTTTATATATCACAATAGTTGATATTTAAACATTTATTAATCATTAATTTTATTTATAACATTAGTTGATAGTTAATTATCACAGTAGTTATAGTTCAAAAATTAATGTCTCATGACAAAGACTGAAAAAAACAATATTATATTAGAAGGAATAATTTCTTCACATTTTATATTTTTTAGCAATACACACGCAATTGTTTTGTAAAATAATTAATCATTCTTTTATTTTAATTATATTGAACTTGAAATTTACTAAATTTGTTGTACAGTCGAATTTAAATTGGTTTGTAAGCTTGTTTTGAATCTAAAGTTCATTCTAAATTAAAATGCGATACTAAAAAAAGATTTCACTCTCAGCAAGACTTTTAGTCAAAGTATATAGTGATAATGTTTTGTGAAATAAACACATTAATTCTTGATGCAGCAAATCGGACACTAACATATGGGAGTCGTACTGAAGTCCTGAAACAAAATTCGAACTGCCAGTCGATTAATCTTTTCGAACCTTCGAAGAAGCCTTGAGTGGTAAACTACTCACAGACAACAAGAAGATTCTAAGTTTCCATGATAAGATTTCAGAAGTTCGATATTAATGGTTTCCATGCAAGAATCGATACTTTTGTTTGCCATTGGTACAAAAGTTTAGAGAAACATGGTGGCTATTGAAAAATAATGCTTACTAGCGGCTTGCTATTGAGTATTGATATATCAGCTTTGAAACGAAGACGTATTAATAGATGTTATATTATTTACTCTTAAATTAATTAATAGATGTTATATATTACTCTGAATGGCCGAGTGTCTAGCGCTCTGGCGCTCGGTACCACAGGTTTCGGGTTAGAATCCCGGCGGTGCTATGGATGTTTGTAGTGGTTCGAAATCCACTTTAAGCCGTAGGTCCCGGTCTTCTATGACTGTAAGAGCGTCACGGAGCAAAAGTCAGGCTTCTACCTACGGGTGCTCCATCACAACAGAAGCTGCTTCCTTTCCCTTCAATCATGAGTCCATATGGTCTCGTGGGCTTGGCCAGCCAAGTGGGATAAGAAACAACAACAACTCTTAAATACGTTTCGTAGCAACTACAAATTAGCATTTATTACTTAAAGCAGCTCACAAATAAATATATATATATATATATATATAAATCTATGTACGTATATATGCATGTGGAGTCTGATGACCGAGTGACTAACGTTCTGAGATTAGGTACCACAAGTTTTGGCTTCAAGTCCCTACGGAGCCATTGATGTTTATAGGGGTTCGAAATCCACTTTAAACCGTAGGTGCTGCTCTAATATGACTGTAGAGCGAAGCGCCGATAACTCTATCGCGTAAAATGAAAACATCTTGAAGGCCTTGTTGCAGCATGATTCTGTGTTGCCATTGAAGATTGGTTTGGTTTGGCCTGACAATCTACGGTCATTTGTAAGGCACTTTAGGCTAATTAGACCGAGACCAACAATTTAACGTGGATTCCGAACCACTAACAAACATCCATGTCACCGCCGTGGTACCAAAAGGCCAGAGCCCTAGCTAATTGGCTATCAGGCCGGTCCATTAAAGAAGATGTCTAATATATATATATATATTTAATTTAAGATTATTCCAATTCTTCAATTCATAACCGTGGGCCTGAATGGCTGAGTGGCCCAGAACCACATGTTTCGGGTTCGAGTCCCGGTGGTGCCATGGATGTTTGTAGTGGTTCGGAATCCACTTTAAACCGTAGGTCCCGGTCTAACATTATCGTATAGCGTTGCGGAGGTATTGTTACTCCGCGTCCGTAGCTTATTTTCAAGCTACACGCACCTCCTGGATAGTGTTGAGTAACGTTGATGCAGCGCTTGCTTTAAGGCATCTAAGTCAATTGTCTAAGCGTTTACCAGCTGCATTAGAACAGAAAAAAATCAATTCATAACCGATTGTATCATCAAAACTCACTATACAAACAATGTACAATTTTTAACTTCAAAAATTTCATTAAATGAATATTTTTTTTAAAATATCGAGATTCCTTTTTTAATAATTATCAGAAAATTGTATACTTTTAAAACAAAGATACATAAATATCATTCTAAAAAATATTTAGCTCACAGATATCATTTATGTATACAAAAAAGCAAACTAACAGTTTCAGCAAAAAAAAAATCAAGTAACAAATATTAACATAATTGAATTAAAATGAAAATTAGTTTATAATAATCGTTTGTGAAAATTATTCACCTCATTTTTTTATTGAGACAGAAAATCGGTACCTTGAGAATTAATGCATAAAAGAAACTACACCCCTAAGGAATTCTCTTTTTATTCAAAAAATTGTTATTCAAATAAATAAAATTATGTGGAGGGTTTCTTTTCAATAAGAATCATTATAATATAACAAAAAAAGTAACTTTTAATGTGAGCATTTCAAATGTTTTCTGGGCAATAAATATCCCTCAAGTATTAATCATTTATAAAAGGTTTGCCCCTTTTTTTTTCTTTTCATGCAGTTATGCATATGCATATAAAAGAAAATAGAATTATTGCATAAATTAGATTTAGAAACAAAAATTCGTTTTGAATACACTTGTGTACTTATTCGTTCATGTTTCACTTTTTACCGGAAAATAAAATAAAATGAAACTGACTCTAGTTCCCTAAGGATATACGATTTGCACAAAACTTTTTTTTTTTTGTAAATAAATTTTTTTAAACGCTTTTTTAAGTTGTATTCACTTTATTTGCTAATTTTTCTTCTGTATAATTAATAAAAATCAGAATATTTTTTTTTAGAATGAATATTTTTTTTTATGAAGGAGCGAAATATGATATTATATAATAAAAAGTTGTTCATGGACTTATTATAAGAGCATGTTCTTATAAGTTCTCCAAGTAAGAAAAATTAATATTAAAAATTATAAATATATTTCATTCAATCTTTTCTAATTTATTATACTTTAGCAAATGTGGCCTAGCTATAATAAATAACATTTTAATTTTGCACGTTTTGATAAAAAAATATCATTATTAAAATTCTTCAATGGCGCAACAGCTCCATGATGGGCCAAGGCTGTCAGCGTTATTGGCAAATTCCAACATGTGAGATATTTTCTTTTAATGGGGTAGGGTTATCAGCCTTATGCCCAACACTCGACAGTCATATTAGGAGGGGTCTGATAGTTAAGTAGCTAGCGCTCTGGCACTGTAGTACCGGGTTCGAATCCCGGCGGTGGCATGTATGTTTGTAGTGGTTCGGAACCCAAGCTGTAGGTCCTGGTCTCATAGGACAGTAGAGCGTCACGGAGCCCAGACAGACTTCTCTCACCCACATCATTCCCAAACTGTAAAGGGGCAACTAATATGACTATATACTATATACTAATATACTATAAATAATATTTCCTAATATGACTAGGCACAGTGATGTGGCATGGTGTAGTGTAGTGTAAAAATGTAGTAGTAGTAGTCATATTAGGTAGGAACCTACAGTTTAAAGTTATTTCCAGACCTCTTCACACCGGGACTCGAACCAGAAATCTGTGGCACCTAGGGACAGAGAGCTAGTCAGTCGATCATCAGGCCCCAATATGATGAAATTAGAATACAGACGAAAATTTCAAGAAAATTCAAGAAAACTTTCAATTTACTACACAAATTCATTGTAATCAATAACTGCTGTTTTTTCACAATTAGAGAGCCATAAGTACAAAAAAAAATCTAATATCCATTTAAATTTCATCATGAAAAAAAAGTTAAATAAATAATAAGTAAATAAATAAAATTAGGAATAACTATAAGGGTGCTAACAAAGGACTTCAAAAATTGTATTAAGCGTTTGAGTTTTTCAGAAATTGTTTACATGAAGAGAACAACAACCTACCCCATGTGGGTCCGGGTTAGAATAGTCCCACTGTAGCTCATGCATGTCGTAAAAGGAGATTAAAATGGGTACCCAGTCCGGGGTTATAGCCCGGGGTAAAGTCAGTTTTCACCCTTTTTCCCATGTCTTTGTGTAGCAAGGTCAAGGACAATAAGAAGTTGCATTTTTTATCCTTTATCATGACTCATCGGTTTAAGCGGGTTCATGGACTTGGTCTAGATGTTGCTGTCGACCAAGTGATAAGAAACAACAACACAATTTCTTAGTTACAGTATTATTCAAATTACTTTATATTAAATGAAATTTAATAATAACAGTAATAAAAAATAACAATATTGATGACTTTAAATTCATTGATTTCTTAAAAATAAGTTCGCTATTGTTAAGCTGTTACCCTCACAATTCACAAAGAAAATGGACTTAAGGATCATGATTACTCCAAATGTAATATTTGCTCGATATAATTAAACCTCATTGATCACCAAGTTGATATGTTATAACAGTATCAGGAATATAGAAACCTATATATTTGAATCAACATAAAAACCCGTTCAAACTTTAGCAACTTTAGTTTGACACATACTTCCTCAATGGTTAATAGAAAGTTAAATATTTTGGTATACATGATTCGTGATAAAACATTACTATAAAGCAGGGATTCACACACTTGTGTAGACCGCAGTGCAAAAATATAATGTGTAAATTGACAACGAGTACACACATACAACAAAATAAAATTAACTGATAGCTATTTATAGCTGAAATGTATCTAATATAATATAATATAATTAAAAAAGAAATTGATGCAGGGCTAAATAGGGGTTCAGGCATTTGATTCACCTTTAGTGATAATCAACAATAAAAATTATTGGGTACATAGTCTTAATTTTTCAATTTACTTAACTCCATAATTGAAGATATTTGCACTCAAATATGTTGAATAAAACTAAAAGATGAATAAAATAAAAAGAAAACATTCGCATCTTAATATATTACCTGTTGGAGATCGCAATAATTTTAACTTTCGCAAGAATAGATTTAAAAAATTATTAAACATTCTTTCAAAGTTAAAAAAAAATTTAATCCACTTAACAACAGAAGATGGATTGTGTATTATATTTTACCAGAACTGATTTATTTTTCTTAAACACGCATCATGTTGGAGTTTTTTCAATAAAAAAATGGCATATGTTGCGTGTTACAAGATCGAATAGCGGTTCGCGGTCTGTGCATCAATCTCCAAAGCTTTCTCTTTTAAAAGTAAATAACATGATGGCATAAATTAAAATGGAATAGAATAAAAATTATTTGTTTGTCGATGTCCTGCATGTAGAAGCAGGGATTGAGGGCCATGCATACTTTATACCAGGATTCTCCAAACTTTTAGCCTAAGGGCCACACTGACTCCTCTACTAAGTACCAAGTGCCAAGACCGAGCTAGTTAATTATACCAACATACTGTAGCTTTCAATTACGCTCAAATTTTCTTTTGGAACTAGCCAGAGAGTGACATATCTAAGGTACGGGGGTGGATTGTGGGTTTTTCATTTTCTTGAAACTATTTATTCGACTATTAACTTACGACTCGAAACTATTTATTATTATGGAAAACTTTCTCTAACAATTAAATATATAAAAATTATTAACAGATCAAAGTTATTTGGATGAATATTTGGAGTCACTGCTGATAATTTCTATAATCTTGATACACAACAGCAAACCGTGGAAAATTACAGCTACCTTAATATCAATGATAATTATAATGTTTACTTTCAATATGTGAATTACCAATGTACGTCACTTATTGTAAATTTTTAGAACTAACTCCACGGTCCTATAAGTCCATTTTGGAACATGGAAATCTACCTACTGGCAAATTTCAAAACAGATGTTTTTTGTACGGGTTAGGGTTGTCAGTCCTACGCCCAACGCTCTATAGTCATATTAGGCCTGGACCTAGAATTTAAAGCGGAATTCGAACTACCACAAACATCCATGGTATCACCGGGACTTGACGTTTTTAGTTACCCGAAGTTTTTAGAACGAATCTCATATTATTAATTACAGTTAAAATATATAGTTTCCATATGTCAGTTATTGTTTCTTAATTTATCTACACATAAAACATCTGATTATTATTTTGTATGATTGCATTATAAATTTACATTGTATATTTTACAATGCAATCAATATACATTGTGGTGTGCTGAATCGATGAGTCTCGCGAGCCTTAGTTAAATAACCCCTGCTTTATACAAAACAACCTTTTCCAAAATACGACAAATGGCCAAACTGTAGCAATCGACGTAGGACAAAGATAAACAGCAGATGAATTTAGCTATCCCTGGTCCGCATTTAAGGTCAAATTCGATATATTAATTACTATAAATGATAAAAAAGTAATTAGTTATATAAATGAAAAGTAACAAGTAATTGGTTACAATAAATGATAGGTAATTATAATTTTTAATAAATGAATCTTCACAGTTAGTTTCATTTTGATTTTCGGATTTATTTTTCAGAAAAATGATTTGTAATGCTGAATAAAATAGCTGTTTCTGACCATCTTAAATGAAATGTAAATTTTTTTTAATTTTAAAAAAATATTTTAAGTTAGAAAATTACTCAAGAAAATACTTTTTTGCATGAAATTAAATCCTTTTAATACAGCCCTCTACACTTACCACCCATTGGCCATCTTTATATGAGGTGTCAAAAACATTGGTTTAACGAGATCTGAGCGTAATTTAGCTTTTTACCTGAAAAAAAAGAAAAAAAAAATAATTTTGCATTTTTTCTTTTAAAATTCAAAAATGAAAACATATACAGTGTGGAACAAAATTCTTCATGTGCTTGTGTGAACATAACATACTAAATTTAAAAAAATAATAATTTGATAGTGAAAAATACAATTTTACTCGATACTTAAGAATTCATCAGCATCAAAGAAAAATTCTTAATGTTATAAGACTTAACTATGAAATAATATGTATTAAAACAATATTAAAAGTAAATAGGAAAATATTTTATCCATTTTGTATTTAATATCAACATTACATTAAATTAACTTACGTATAAATATGTGACTGTCAATGCTATTTTATTGTATTCTTATGTATATTATCTTTTGATATTAGAATGATAAAATATTTCTGAATGATTTTATTTGCTATATATAATAGCATCTTGAAATATTTTAAAGGTTACAAAAATATTTTATTTAATTTTTCTAGTAGTTTCAAAACCATATCCGGTTTTATTGTAAATATATGTCTACCAATAAATGTCAGAAAACTTTCTAAGAAATCTTTTCTGAAAAGTATCATTAGATTATCTTTTTTTCTCCTCATTTAAAAAACGTCAAGAATTTTTCTAGTAAAAACCGTTTCAAACGTTTACGAAAACTGTTTTCCTTTTTTTTTTTTATGGTATTTTTTTTCGGCAAAAGCAACTAAAAAAGTTTGTTGATCCAAAAGTTAGAATTTGACCTTTCAAATTTATTACCCTTAGGTATGATTTTATGGATTTGTTAGATTTTAAAATTGGATGCCACTATTCCACTTTTTTCTTCCTCTGTCAAAATCTCCAATTTAATTCTGCTTCTTCAGACATTTTCTACAAACTTCTTCAGATTTCAACCTCTTTTTTTTTAAGGAAAGTATGTTTAGCTAGAGTATTCCGTCGAATTTCATATTTCTTGGTATTTTTTCCTTTTACTTTCTATACTTAAATTTTTACGAATAACAAAGATTTTTTTATTTAAAAAAGCATGATGTCTCTATCATTATTCATATACAATTTAAGATCAGTTAGTTATTTTTTATGAACAGGATTCTTAAAAGTAGTAAAATAGTATTTAAAAAATTTCATTCATTCGAAAAAAAATTCTCTCAGATTTTCTTAAGTTAGAATTTAACATAATGTTTACACTGTTTTGAGGTGTAGGAATGCAATTGGAATTAAAGCAATTATTTTGAGTATAACGAAGACGATAATAATAGGTCAATATTATTAAAAATTAGGGCCAGATATGCGTGTGGTCTTGATTCAGTGTTGTTCATAGATACAAACTATATTATTTCGCGAAATAAAAAAGCGATCTTTAGCTGACATATTTAGTAAAATTTGCTACGTCAGCACTGCATAACAGCAATACATACAAAATAATCTTAAAAGACAGTTCCTTTAAGGATACTCTCTCCATACCCTTGTACCCTCCGTACTTTCTGGAACATTTCTCTCGACTCCTGTACTCTCTGTACTGCCTGGAACTCTTTACTCAATTCCACACACTCCCGTTTCTCTTTCTCCCTCTCCCTCTCCCACAATTGGTTCCAAAGTCTATCGAGCGAAAAAAAACGTGCAAAGTGCAAAGTCCAAAGTCTAACGTAACCGTCAACCCTTCCTTCAAAGGATGATCTATCAACTCTGAGTTCAAGGTTATAACTTTTTGTGGGAATGCATGGTGGATTCACTATATTCTTACTAAAGTTGTAGAAGAAACAGAAAGATTATCCTCAGTTGTGGTAAAACGATAGATAGTTCAGACTTGTGTCAAACGAGACGATACTAAGATAAGCTAAACTGTAGTTGTATCAGTAGCTCCTCCTACTTTAATAATTTTCTCGCCGCTTTATTTTGGATGTTTTTTTTAACACTTTCATTCTAAAAATTACAATTGATGTTTCGAAAGTATAGTTATCGACCTTTTATTCTTTAGAAGGCTATTATCAGCTCCTTGCAATCCATCAATGTAAATAAGATCTATTCTAAAAAAATTTGAATTAAGCTTCTGCTAATTAGAAGGTATATAATGGTTAATGCATTAGTTATTTTATTATTATTTATTACTTACTTGTTTGTTATTATTAGTTATTTTACTTGGCGAATTTTAAAATAGTATGAATTATAGTAATAAGTGTATTAAAACATTCTTGTGAGAAGACAATTACATTCAACGTATTATTTTAAATAGAATAAAATGAAATTATTATGTTTGGCAACTTTGGTTTTATGCCTAATTTACAGCATTTTAATAAGTTATAATAAAATTACTTTTATATTTATTTACCTACTAAAATAATTAACTGAAAATAACTGCTAAATTTTAACAGTTATTTTCAGTTTTTGGTTAAAGTTTGATACTCATGAAATGTTTTTCAACTGGTCAACCTCATACCTGTAATGACATTGCATTATTTCTTTTACAAACGAAGTATTTACATATGAATAGAATAGAGATTATATATTTATCAATAAATAAAAAAATTTAAAAAAGCAAGTTCAATAATAACAATTATAATTAGGAATAGAATATCGATGAATTTGTGATTACGTTATATTCATCCGATTAAAATAAACCCAAATTTTAAATACATGTAATTATATAATTTAATTAAAATATTGAAAATCTGTTTTGAATCAATATACAAATGCAACTTATATTGATTCAGTATATTACGAATTTAAGTAAATTGCGCATGAAATAGTGAAAATACCCATATTGTACGATATGCCGTAAAAATGTCTAAAACGTTAGTGAAGCAGGAATAATTTTTATTGTTATGTTACATTGATTGTTACCATATTAGTTGGTAACATTCAACTTTCCTTAAAATTGCTAAGGTCTTAAATATACCTTGATACTTTCATTGTTGAATATTGTTGACTGAAATGTTAAATAGTATGCAAGTGCTCTTTAGTTTCTATGGATAATAACGGCACCATCATTAAAGATATACAAGTCTGTTTCATTAGGAGAAAATTTGCGACAATAATTATGATGCAAAGTTAATTATTCAGAAAGCCACCAGAAATTCTTAGAGTTGTGTTAATGCTTACCAGGAAATTAACATCAGGTATAAATAGGAAGTCAATCCATCTAATTCCATGAAAACTGTTTTCCATTTAGTCTCTTTCCAATAAGTATTCGTTTGCTAAAGAGGTTAAAGACGTTAATTTATGTGGATTACGTCTAGACTATTCATGCATTAAGTGCATTATTTCGAGTAATTAATCTTTTTGAGTATTAAGACGATGTCGAAATACATTTGTTACATATTCAAACAGAAATTTTATGAACATAACGAAAGATATTATTAACCACGACTGTGAAACGATTTTACTAGGATTTTACAACTAAAAAACGCTGATTTTTTTCATAAATAAATAAGATTAAATAAATTTACTTAAATCAATAAAAAGTATTATATAACATAAAATTTAATTTTAAAACTATTTAACAATTGTATAAGGGCAACATTCTTTATGAAAATTTGGAAATATCAAAAGATTCTTTAATTGACAGCATTTAAAAGGTTCAATCGTTCAAACAATTCATCAATTTTATTTTGTCAAAATTAAAAATTAATTTTTGATAACTCAAGTCTTTTTTTAGTGATAAAATACGAAAAAGACATTTTATGTATCAAATTTTCTTTTGATTTGAATTTATATATTTTAAAACAAACTCACTATACAGAAGAGACGGCTAAAGCTATGAGAGATCATGTTATTAAGAAATATTACTCTTGCTCTACTCATTGATTTGCATATTTTTTACACATTCAAACTTTTAGTAAGATATATGTACATAATATTGTGGGTTATTATTATTCAAATTGAAACCAAAACAAATTTAAGATAAAATTAAATATTTATTAAGAATTCATTTTCAAAATAAATTTAATAAACTTAAAAACTAAAACTAATTTAATAACAATTAAATTTTATGTACAATATTTCAAAAACTGTACATTTTATAAGAATTAGATACATATTTCTTCAAATTAAATAAACATTTATTTATTTTTTTTATTCTTATTCACTTTTTAAAAAACAATTTTTTTGCGCTCACCATTAATAAATTCAAAACACTTGATTTGATATGAAGACTAAATTGATAGAATCAAATAAAAAAGGCAAAGTTAGAGATATTGAACATCATGAACATTTATAAGAAACAGATAAATTTCTATATTCAATTGTTAATGATGTCAAAAAGAAATCATTTATTGATTCATTAAAATGAAGACTAATAAGGTGAATCGAAACACTTAAGCTAATACAGCTGAAGTATGGTCTTAAGGACTTTCCAAAAATCCAATTTCGAGAAAACCTATCTTCTGTCACTACCAGTCACAACTCCTTCTGCAGATCCCTGTCTGCCAATTTGAGTTCAAAGAAACATGTCTGCTTCAGCTTCTTGCAGTCTGCAATTACGGAGTAGCGGCCTTATCATAACTAAGAATGTACGCAAGAAAAGTAACTTTCCTAACAGACCACAGAGACCTATCAGACCTGATTGCATTGGGCAAGATAGCTCTTTAATTGAGTATAACAACGAAAATTTTTCCTCTTCAGAGACGAAATTAACCCTATTTTGTAGAACAATACTGCTGAATATCAGGTTGTTCTAATCTGAAATATGCAAGGTACAATGTACTGAAAACAGTACATTGCTGAGGAAGGTAATTAAAAGAAGATGTAAACAAATTTTTTCAATGGAATCTGAGACAAAGACGATTTGCCAGGTTGACGAAGAGCATTGGTTGCATAGCAACCTCTATCTTCTGCTTTGTGAATGAGAGAAGTTCTTAAACTTTAAGCCCATTGAATAGTTAGAAAAAGAGTAAGATATACATATATATACTATTAATTTATTTAAAAGATTATTAAATTATTAATAAATTATTTTAATTAATAAAAAATTATATTCATAAATATTTTTTTTTATATTATTATTATTATTATAATTTTTAAGTAAGGAATAAAAGTTTAGAAGAGAAAAAAATAAAAGCTAATAAAAAATAGACAATAGAAACAAAAACAATTGAAGAGGGGAAATTGTGACTCAGCGAAGAAATTGCGTGGTAATTCGGAATGGAGGATACCGAAACACTAATGAATAATATTCAGAACAGCGCGAGGTCTTTTGCGACTTTTGAAATCGAAAATGTTGCAATCATAGTTGCCGAGATCATTCAAAATAGAATTATTATTATTTGGAATCGAATTATAAAAACTTTGTGCTATTTTGTAAACAAATTGCTTATAACTTGGGAGGGAAAGAGCATGCCTGATATCCTTATTTTGGAAGAATCTCTGAGTAATCATGCAGATTTTTATATGCTACATGATGGAATTCTGACTACCGAATTATTTCTTGTCAAGATAATTAATCCATAATTAAGATCTTAAATGGTGTTATAGTTGATTACTTCTTGACGAATGATAGTGTCCAGTCTTACGGAAGTAGTCTTGTTAAGAATTTGAAGTTTCTAAACCTTTTTTCAATTCCTACTATTAGTTCACACTCTCCTTATACACTATGTGGAAGAAAGTGACGGGACACGACACTATAACGACATAAACACATATTTATTAAAATTAATAGGAGGTAGGGCCTCCTTTGGCTGCGATCACAGCTGCAACCCTTCTGGGCATGCTTTCCACTAAATTAGCCATAGTGGCAAGAGGAATTTCCTTCCAAATGTTTAACAGGAAGTTCCATAGTTCAGGCTTGCTTTTGGGGAGTGGGGTGTGGCCCTCAACCGACGGTCCAATTCGTCCCAAAGATGTTCAATTGGGTTAAGATCAGGGCTCTGCGCCGGCCTCTCCATGCGTTTAACGTTGTTGTTCACATACCAATCAAGAGTCCTCCTTGCAACCTGGCATGTTGCGTTGTCGTCTTGATACCAGCAATCATCCATACCGTACGTTGCCCACATGGTAGGAAGGACATGATTGTCGAGAATATCACAGTCTCTATCGGCATTCATCGCACCATCAACCTTCACCAGTGGGTCAGCCCCATACCAGGAGAAACAAGCCCATACCATCAATCCTCCTCCACCAAACTTTACAGTTAGGATGACACACTCGGGCAAAAGGCGTTCTCCTGGTAAACGCCATACCCAAACACGTCCATCGGAACGGAAAAGGGTAAATCGTGACTCGTCACTCCAAAGGACGCGTTTCCAGTCATCCAGAGTCCAAGTACGGTGGTCTTTGGCCCATCGAAGGCGCGCTTTCTTGTTGGTTTTCGTAATTAAAGGCTTATGGGCCGCCAAACGTCCAGTGTAACCTAACTTATGGGCCTCGATACGAAGAGTCTTGGTCGAAACGGCCACACCTGTGGCTTGTCTAAACTCATTAGCGATGTTATCCATAGATGTTTGACTGTTACTTCGAATTTCCCTGCCGAGCACCCGCCGGTCCCTGCTGGTGAGAACTGTAGGTCGTCCACTTCGGGGGTTGTTCTGACAGTGTCCCTCAGTCTTGTAGCGACACACAACACGTGCTACAGTTGATTTTGAGCAGTTACGGAGAAGGGATATCTCCCTAATTGACACCTTGGCAAGATGCAATCCAACCAACACACCTTTCTCGAACTCAGACAACTCTTCCCGTGGCGCCATCTTGACAAAAAAACAACTCTAGTCGACTCCACAGAGTATTTATAGGATATGGCTGACACGTGATACCTATTATTGCGCATGTGTCAGCTGTATTGTCGACTTTTCTACTCTTTCGAAGGGTGTCCCGTCACTTTCTTCCAGATAGTGTATGTATTTATATATCTTGTTCAAATTTTCAATCGTTCATAAAACACTTTTCATTCATCCACTCAAGTTCAAATGCAGTTTTTTTTAACTTGCAGTGGATGACACTTGATGTTAATACAGTTTTTTCAAATATTAGTTCATTCATTAAATTTAATTAATTAATTTTAGTTTTAAATGGTAGAAAAAAATTTCTTTTATATAAGATATTTAGCAGGATATAAATTTAGGAATAAATACCGTCAGTGTCGAAGCGGGATAGATTGCTGGAAATTTTTTTTTTTTTTTTTTTTTTTTTTTTTAGATTCCATTTTAATTTAATAAAAAGTAACTAAAATAAAATTTCTTTGTTGACCTAAGTAGGAATTGATTAAATTTTTTTTTATATCACTTATTTTAAATAAGCTGAATAAAGGGATTGTATTGCCTTTATATTTTTATTCAGATGTCTGTAAATTTAATTACCAGTATTGGGGGGAGGACATATTCCTTATTGAAATGCATTTATTAATTTTTTTTGCACATATGATTTTTTTTATAAAGTTTTATAGTTCAAATTTTATTGTTAGCAACAGAAAATACATATGTTTGCTTAGTAATAATAAATCTTCAGATTCAAACATAAAATAGTATTACAATTAAAAATATCTTATTTAATATTAAAAATTACCTCATTATTTTACAAAAACAATACATTTTATTCGTCTGAGTAAAAATAATTTTATTTCCCATCTTTAAATTCACTTTGAACAGGTATTTAGTTTCTCTCAATCATACATTAGAATCTACTAGATATTTAATGATGCCATAAAGAAATACGACATTTAGTTGAAAAAAGCAAGATTTTCAAAATAATAACTTCGAAACTGTATAAATAAGCAGTTTGCAACAAGATCAGTATACTGAATAGAAAAAGAGGCCAATTGTATTAAAATATGCTTTCTTGGTTGAATTTTGGATTCTTTCGCTTATGATATAGTTTTATTTATTTCTAAATACTTGATAATAATTCAATGTATAGCAAAAGATACATTCTTTTGAAAAAATAGGAATTTATGCATTAAAAAAACCTTTCGCTACACATACCTAATATTTGTGATAATTTACAAATTTAAACTTTTTCATTATAAAATCTAAAGAAAACATCATCAATAATGCCTTATATATATATTAATACTTTTTCGTAAAGAAAAATATAAAAACATTTAGATAAAAAAAATGTTTACTTTTAAAATATTCATGCCTGTCCGCCTATTACCAGACATAAAATACCTATGAGTTGAGAACATGATTATCTTGATCATTTAGTCAAGGAATATTTTATTCACTTAAATGCAAATATATATTTCCCAATACGCACTGAAGCCATTGTCCAATGATATAGAACCGAACCATACCATACCATACCATACCATACCATACCATACCATACCATACCATACATCACTCTGCCTAGAACTGAGTTGGCCCTATAAAATTTGGGGATGATGTGGGTGAGAAATCTGATTGGGATCCGTGACGCTCAACAGTCAGAGGAGACAAGAATCTACGGCTTAAACTGGATTCCGAACCACTACAAACCTCCATATCACTGCCGGGACTCGAACCCAAAACCTGTGGCACCGAGCGCCAGACATTTGACCATTCAGGCCATAGAAAATTCTAACCACATAAATGGAAGTGTCGATCCCTACCGCTACATTAGTATCTCTGACGGTAGGGCGACAAACCATATCATACTTTCATGGTACGGGCCTGATGACCAATTGGCTAGCGCTCTAGCCTTTGTTACCACAAGCTTCAGGTTTGTATCCTAAAATTATCATTTTTTGCTTATAGCAACTACAAATTATCATTTTTTGCTTATAGCAACTCACAAATATATATAAATGTATGTGTGTATGTAAATAGCGTATGATGACCAAGTGACTAGCGCTCTTGCAGTCGGTGGCATAGGTTTCATGTTCCGAGTCCTGGGGGTGTCATAGATGTTTTGTTAGCGGTTCGGAATCCACGTTAAACTGTAGGTTTCGACATAATTAGCCTAAAGTGCGCACAAAATGAGTGTGCAACGACAAACCTAACCAGTTTATTTATTTATTTATTTTTTTAAATGAGTGGCAGTAACGTACTTCATTTGCTGAATAGATCCAATTATTCTTGAATGTCAAATAGCGAAACAAACTTACAAGTGAGGCACATTTTGCTTTACGAATAAAAAAGAGATATATAATATTAGCCTACTTCATCAGTGTCACTAAAGCAGTGATGGCTTTTATAGGGATGAAAATAAGGTTACGAATAGTAGTGGACTAACAAGAATGAATGTATGAATGAATGAATGAAACTATGAATGTCAGAACTATTTTCTTGCTAGATATATTATTTTAATCGATCAATTTCTTCATACACCGCAAAAGTAGAATAAGAGAGGTTTAACAG
Source organism: Caerostris darwini (assembly GCA_021605075.1). Taxonomy (NCBI): domain Eukaryota; kingdom Metazoa; phylum Arthropoda; class Arachnida; order Araneae; family Araneidae; genus Caerostris; species Caerostris darwini. The sequence goes on from BPLQ01015708.1 coordinate 361,722, forward strand.
GAACAGAGGTAAATAATAGCTATTAGAACAAATGTTTAGATTGTAGAAAAACATGTAAACACAAAAAAATTTAAAACAAATATACGAAACTTTACTAGAGGGATTTTGAATACAGAACTCGGTTAAAAATATAAATATATTTAATTAAATTTATTTGTACATTTTTTAATAAGATACAAATTCCAACAATATTGTTCTGATATTTTCATGGACTTTTATATACAAGTATAAAAATATAAGTAATGAAATATTTTTAAATAATAAGAAGCAACAAGGATTTTTAACAATCAGGTAAGTAGTATAGTATACTGCAATACAATGTCTACAGAAAAGATAGCTGGAAAAATATACAACACAGACATTTCATTGAGATTAATTAAATTATAAAGTAAGAGATAACTTAGATCATTAACTTTACTTTGATATCAAAGAACTAAAATTATGGCTGCAACAAAATTTATTCAAAGTAAATAAATAAATCCATCCATAACACAACAAAAAATATTATTCTATCATATATATATTTCTTCGGAAGTAAACAAGAAACAGTAAAGAATCGATTCACTTTTATGATATTGACATACTACAGCCAGATTGTTTTTGTACAGAAGCAGCATTTCGCAGATTAAAGTACTGCCATTTGATATCGATTACTAGTAGAGAAATAATTTACTTTTCCTTCTCAATTTCCCATCTACAAATTACTGTATTTGAGTATTAGATTAAGTAGCGCTTGAAATGCTATATTGGCAGAAAACATGCATTGCTGTTTCGAATGTCAATTACTTCTTATGTAAAAAAGTGGCAAAAAAAACTTCTATTTACCGAATTATTATTTACTATTAAGAAATTGATATTGGAATCTAAAACTTGCAAAAAAGTTTATTCCAAACAAATTCAATTTAAGTAAATTATTATTCAAAATAACTATTATGTGCAGATTTAATTTGAACATACTATTAAAATCTTAAAGAAAGACGTCAAAAAGTCAAATGGCCACCAACATTTTTGTAAATAAGAATCCACCTTTTACAACCATTTGTAAATTTACAAATTAATGTTTCTTAAATTCTTTCTCTCTCTTTCATTATATATATATATACTGATCATATTTGAGTATTAGATTAAGTAGTACTTGATATGCTATATTGCCATATTACTGTTTCGAATGTTAATTACTCAAACTTCTTATGGCAAAAAAATTTCTATTTATCAAATTATTTACTATTTAGAAATTGATATTGGAACCTAAAACGTACAAAAATTAAATACCAAAAACTTTAAAAAATTCAATTTAGGTATAATATTATTTAAAATAATTAATATAAACAAATTTAATTTGAACATACTAGAAAATTTTTAAAGAAGGACTGACACGAGAAAAGTCGAATGGCCACCAACGACTAACAGCACCGATTTAAATAAATAATTTGCCTAAATAATGCACTTCCATTTTGAATAAATAATCAAGAAGTCACTTAAAGAGCCAGTTGAGCCTAGTTAAAGAATTTCAACTATAACCCTCCACGAAGATGCTAAATTAGCTTTCTCTAAGTTAAGTACCACCAAAAGGTAATAATTTTTAATGGTTTCAACTTCCACATGCACACTTGGCATACATTCTTGACATATTTTCTTTATAAATTATAAAATATCCTTATAAATTAAAGATAAGGATATATGTTCTATAATTTATCTCGTTTTTAAACAAGACTGGTTTCTACTTGATTTTTGTATAACAGAAAAAATAACACTGTTAACTAAACTAAACAACTGTTTTACATTTCACCGCACAAGACATTTTCTAAAATTTCCTGGTGGTTTCAAATTAGTCAAATAGTTTTCCGGCATCAATTTCATTCACTTACTTGTTGAAATGAAATTGCTCTTGAAATTATGATTATTTGTACAATGTCTTATGTGATTTTTATTATCTGGTTATTATTTTATTATGGTTTTCTTGATGATGAATGAAGTGGTATATGGGGATGGGAAGCAACAAGGACTATAATCCCATAATCACTATATATATGAACAGTTATTTTTTATTTTTAATATGTCATTCTCCACAACGCTCTACGATTGTGTTGGACCGGGACCTACGGTTTAAAGTGGATTCCGAACCACTACACACATCCATGGCACCGCCGGGACTCGAACCCGAAACCTGTAGTACCGAGCGCCAGAGCGCTAGCCCCTCGGCCATTCAGGCCCCTATGGTTTTCTTTTATGGTTTTTGTCCTATCGATTAAAAATCGAAACATTGATATTTTGACCAATCATTTATGATGTATTTAGTAGCTTAAACTCATATATTGGCATTGATTTTCAATGTTACCAATCATTGATGTTTTCGGTTTAAAACCACAGATTTTCATTAATTCTTGCTATTTCGAAAACACAACAAATAGTATCTCGCCCGATAACTGCGGTTGGCATCATTTATAAAAACTTCTGCCATTACTAAATGGAAGCATATTTCAGAATTATTGCATGTTTATTATATATTATTGAACAAAACACTATTCATTAACATTGGACAATAGTGAAGATTGTTTTATTACAGTCGAATGTCAATATATATTAATGATCTTATAAAAAATTCAAATGAAAATTGGCAGGAAATGTTGCCATAGTTACTATTCTACAAAGTATCAAATACCAACTAATAAATGAGCCATTCAATGAGTTGCTATTGCCCTTAATGGTAACATGTCCAGATAATGTGCAGATTCGAATCCACGGATGGTGGCTGTTGTAATCCTACTTTTAAAAGAAGGTATCTCAATGGTGAGTACAACAAAGTGTGTATTGGAAGACTATCTGGTGGAAGGTTTCTAGATTTTCTTGCATGAAACGTACAAATTCGGAGAACTTACACCTAAAAGTCATTTCGGAAATCAATGATCTTCCCTCATTTTTATTTGTGGACTGTTCGTGGTATACATAAGTGGAATAATACCAGAAATGCTCAACAAAAAAATAGTCGCAATTGTGTCATCAATTCCACTTCAGTTTATATCCGTTATCTTGGGAGTTTTCTGTTAGTTGTTTCCTACTAAAATATTTGACATAGACTTCAATAAAATATTTACTTAATTTCAGAAGTAAATTTCAGTAAAAAAATGCTAATTGGCAGTTAATTAATGTTAATATGTCTTTTTCCATTATCTTACAATAACAAGCAGTTCTATATTGCCATTCACATTACATAACACAATTAAACACATAATATAACATATAATCACAATAAATGATAAATATCTGAAGTTTTGAACATCAAACAAACACCATTGAAATTTTTTAGAAAATTTGTTAATAAACAATAAAATTTCTATTTTTATTACAGTTCAATATTCACCAATCGCATTGTCAATTATTCAAAGAAACCAATATTCTATGACACCAATAGCAATTTTTGCATTCAACTGTATGTGCAGTTTTCAAAAATTTTAAGTAATGGTTAAGCATATAGACTTTAACACAAAACTTTTAAGTACCAAATATTTAGAAAGATATTTCAGTGTCAAACATGTACCAAATAAGCCCCAATTTCATCACTGCTCGTTTAGACATCTCAGAAATAAAGAAGACGGCAGCCAAGCCTTTCTTCCAAACTAATCCCAGATGCGCCCGATAGGATTGTCAGCAAATAATGTGTTAATTAGAACTGCTCGGTGAAGGAAGAAATTATGGTCCATTAACCTTCCTTTCTCATAAAGAGTGTGCAAAGCTGTTATGGTGCTTATCTGAGTCAATCTTTATACTGAATACGTTCTTTCAAATATTTACATGATTCACGAGTTTCTTTGGACAGAAAATTACATCTCTTTTTCCATTATCTTAATTTTTGCCACTAAATTGCAAAAACAATATGCTCAATACGCAAACGAATATTTAAATTAATATTTTGTATTGATATAATTGTAAAAAAATCAATTAAGTTTTTTTTTTTTTAAAGTATGTTAAAATCGGGCAACTATGGCTAAACGGCAAACTTTATTTTTCGATATAATCATACGTTTTACCTTCAAGTCCAAATTTGTTAATTTAAATTAATTATTATTTTAGCAGCGCCAAAATAAAACTTTTTTTTATCTTATATATGTGTTACTGGAAATTACAAAGATCTCTGGTCTTAATAGCAATTAATTGTGAATCATCAAAGTAGCTCATTGGCAAACCTTAATGTATACTCTCACAATATGAAGTAACCTTGATTTAATTAATAATGTAAAATATTTTATCAAAATAGTTACTTTGATTCATTTATACTACCCAAACATTTTAATTACTACTCATTTAATTTATATTTCATATAATTCATTTTATTTAAAATATACAATAATATAATAAATATTTCAATGAAGAATTTGTACATTGAAGTTCTTCGACGATCGATGAAATATTTAAATTTTCAAAGAAGCATACAATACAAGATGTTGACAAAAATCATGTATTCTTTAGTAGTGATAATCGTTTCTTATCTGAACTTACAAGATCATAAAAATGAAATATGCATGAAGGAAGGAAAACAAAGGAATGTTTTCCAGTAGATCTAGACATACTGTTTACATCTCAATGTAGTCGCATTAGATGTAGACTACTGGAAAGAAAATTTCTCCTTTCTTCTTTTTACCAAGGATAGGAGGAATGGAAAGGAAATGGTTTTATTTCAACTTTCTTTGTTGATTATAAACAATTGAAGGTTTTGTTTTTCTATAATGTTTCCACAAATGCACTACGCAGCTTTTAAGATTATGCATTTAACTTTTTTTTTAATTTTAGATTTTCATTTGCTGTACTACTCATTTACAAGACATCCACAAAGAAATCTTCACTCTGAAAGATTTCTTTCAAGAAAATAAAAATTTTACGTCATAAAAGTAAATATTAAGTTGTAAAGTAAATATTAAGTTGAAATGTAAGATTGAGATGCATTGGTGGTGTCTTTTCAGAAGCCAAAAGACTAAGTGTCGATCGTTAAAACATATGCAAAATGTCTCGCCTCACTTGTCAAGTGTTAGGCTGTCTGTTGAGAATTTTCCTGATTTTCTCCAATGCCACAATTCAAAGTACAAAAAGTAATCTCGGAAGGTAATGTCCTCCTGTCGTCCCCTGCTGGTATGTTGTTCGAGGTATCAATAAATAGAACAAGAAGCCCAGCCATGCTTAGCAAAAAAAAAATGGGTTTCTATTGCATCATTTTCATTTCACATTATATCGGTTATCATAGAGTTTTCCCTACTTTTCTCCGCCTTAAATACTTTACATAAAAGTAAATTTCAATCAAATATAAAAAAAACATCAAAATAGTTTAAACTCCTTGATTCACATTCACATTTTATAATACATATCTATTAACTATATATACAATGCAACTATATATGCAATAACTATCTATACAATGTATTAATTGAGTTATTTTTAATTATATAAAAACTGTAAAACTTCTACATTAAAATAAATGTTTCACGACAATAATAATGCTTATCTGCTTAAAAATAAGAGAATAATAATCATGCAATCAATTCAAATTTTTCTCTACCCCACCATCCAATAAACCCTACTTACCAATATCAAACAAATAAAATATCCCTAGCGTTAACATGCACGACTAAAGTACAGAACAGCTGAGATTCGAAACTACCGTGAGCATCCGTTACAGACACTGTTTTCAGGTATGAAGAAACTCGATAGCGATTGTAACAATTCAAAGTATGTTAAACATCAAGCATTGCCAGGCGTCAGATTGGATGCTGGAAATCATTCATATTAAGGAATTAAACAGAACCGCATCCACATCGCACCCCTGGTAAACTCGGCTAAAAGATCTGTTATCTACACGCACTTGCCAACTCGGATCTGTACAAGGTTTCATTGTGACTCAAAAGTGGAGTACATGAACACTCATTGCACGGTCCTAATAGTGGCTCCATAATTGGCCAGTGTTCGATCTTCACTTCCGTGGCACGTACACTAATACTGAAAACCTATTCATTTGGGTGGGGCAGTGGCACGCCTGCGGGGGGCCCAAGCAAATAAAGGGCAATTACCCCTAAAAGTTATCTTTTAAAGCAGTTTATCTTCCTCGACTTTCTATTGCCTTTTAATGACATGCACAAGTGGAAGAGGCCAAAGAGGTTCAATGATAAAAATAGTTTACTTTGCTACAGGTCAATTTCCCTTCTTTCTTCCGTCTTGGACTAGGTAGTTATCATTCAATTGAGATCCTCAATGGCTGATAATACCAAAGTTTCGATGGAAGACAGTGGCAAATGGTGTACTATTACTCGAAGTTTTTCTCCAAGACAATTTTAAGGAAAAATTTAATACATTGATGTAGACATTCGAATAGATTAAAATCAGTTGTGAAATTAAACGAAGTTTTGGCCCATATTTAACCTACCTAGCTAATGCAGGAAGACTCATTTTCATATCTTCTGGTCATATCGATTGCAATCATTCCTTTCAGAAAAGAGGGTACAGAACAATGTTTACAGCGCAGGTAATCATCTAGCATTGACAGTCAGGTTTACTCATGGAAGTTTTTTTAGATTTTCTGTCATAAGATAAGCCAATATGGTGCAATTACCTTTCAGTAATGCCGTAGATTACAAAAGTTGTAGAAAAAATTAAATTATAATAAATTATAATTATTATTAAAATAATCAAAAGTAATAGAATTATGTTCGTGGATTACAAAAGTTGAACACAAAAGCCTCCGAAGTACATCGAAAACAAAAATAAAAATTAACTATTGCATTTCGGAATAAAAGTAAATGTTCGCTTAATATTAATTTTTCACCAAAATAACACATTACTAAAGTTGATCTTAAATGTTCGCATTATAAAAATAGTTTAGCAAATTCCTCGTTTACATATATAAAATCCAACAATGAATAACACCTATCTCTAAAATAAAAAAAAAAAACATTATTGGATTGTAAATGAAAATCGATGGATATATATGAAATATTCTTTAGAGAAGAATTTAAGTTAATTCTTTTATTTAACAATTTTAAGAAAAGAAGAACATTTTCAATATATTCCGTTTATTTTCCTGATAAATGTAGTTAAATAGTTTTTAAATACAATTTTGTATTTATTTATTATTATAGTTACCCTGTAATATCACACAATTCATTTTGCAAGCTCTTCTTTAGGAATTCGTAATTTCTTTTAATTATTTCAAATCACAAAATAACAATGATTTGTTATTTCAAACCCTTACAATATCAACAATGATTTGTTATTTCAAACCCTTACAATATCAACAATGATTTGTTATTTCAAACCCTTAGAGTAACAATAATAATTTATTATTTCAAACCCTTACAGTAACAACGGTTTATTATTTCCAGCCTTGCAATAATAACAATGATTTCAAACCATACGATAACAAATGATTTATGATTTCAAACTTAAAAATAACGACAATTATTGCATAAATGAAATCCTTTTATCGACGATTGCGTTTCACTAGCATTTTAAGCATATTTCTTTACTATCGTTTGAATTTGATTTTTTTTAATAAATAAATTTTATAATTACCATTCCAAATATTATTGCAAAATATTAACGAAAACTTAAAGCTTTAATTAATTAGTTACCGCTATCAGAATTATTCAGAATAATAAGTGAATACAGCAAAATGCCATTGCTTTATTGGATCAAGCATAATAGGGAAATACCACCGATAGCATTTGACATTCGATACTGCCCTGGACATGAATCTTGTATACCAAACTGTGTTTCTCATAATTCTCAAGCAGCAAAAGAATCTACAGTAACTGGATTGTTCATTTCAACCCAATTATTCTATTCTCTTTCGAAACCAGTAACCCGAAATTTTATTAATTAAGGAGTTAGGATGATGTGTTGGTTAGCATCATTCCGATTAAATATTAGCAGGTCACTCTTTCACATTCCGTTCGCTATGTTTACCTCGAAAACAAGAATCCTAATTACATTTGCGATTAAACTAAATAAAAGCACCGTCCCAGTAGAATATGGGAATGGATTCCAACAGGATATGGAGGATAGAATTTATCTCCCGGCTGTTTATTGACATTGGAATTGACATGAAGAAACAGAACTGCCAGTCTTGCGCAATTGTAGTCGCCATGAAGGTGACAGTGGTTGATATTTAAAGGAAATGGAAACGAGATTTTTAATATTTGAAATTTTGTATAAGAATTTAATAAAATAAGACTTGAAGTTATGTACTTTTGTATAATATATAAAAACAAGTTGGTTAGTATATTATATCGTTTTTACGATATATTATACAAACCTACATGTTTTATAATATATCGTAAAAACATGTAGGTTTGTATAATAGATCATAAAATAAACGAAGGTTTCTCTAATAAATCATAAAAACACGTAAATGTGTATAATACATCATAAAATAATGCTTGTATACTATATTATAAAAGCATGTAGGTTCATATAGCATATTATGAAAATATGTAAGTTTGTATAACATAAAAATATGTAGGTTTACATAATATATCATAAAAACATGTAGGTTTGCATAATATATCATAAAAACATGTAGGTTTGCATAATATATCATAAAAACATGTAGGTTTTTATAATATATTATACAAACTTATAATAGATTAATTATTATCGGTTTAATTATTAACATATAGATAGGTATAATAAAGTCGTCCAAATACAAGGAAAGTGATTGAATTTTATGCTTTAGAAAAAAATAAAACTTTACATTAAAACATTTATACTGAAAAAAATATGTATGGTTCAGATTCTTAAATATTTGCATATTAATAAAATTAATTTACGTTACAAGATATTTGTTGTAATAAAATATTGTTAAGAGACGTAAATGATTTTGAATTAATTACATGTCATATAATTTTTTTTAAACTGTAAACAGAACTGTTAAAACTAAATAAAAGGGAAAAAAATATTTGTTTGTAAAATAAAAAAAATAATAAAAATGTTAAGAACCTTTTATCTAATTTTTTTTTTCTTACGTATGTAAACAGTTGTTTAATTATGGTAGATTTTATACTTTTTAAATATATAAAATGCTGCATTGCTTTGTCAAAGATATGTAAATTACATTTTTTTTTTTTTTTTGGCAAATTAATTTCTTAAACTGTGCAGGTATAGTATCTCGTAAAATGATCAAATTTTATGCTTCAAAATTTAAACATTATCAGAAAATAAAAATATACTAAATTAAACAAGTTATTTTTTTATTATAAAATAATTTTAGTGAAATTAATATATACGATTTACGGATTTTTAAATTTAACAAAAACATGAAAATTTTTTTAAAAGAAAAGCTTTGAATAATATAAAATGTTAGAGTTTTTTTGATACCGACTACGTTAGTTAAACGTCCGTTATACAAGGAATAAATTACATAAAGCAACGAAGTAATATCTGACAGTTATCCATGTTATCGGAGGGATCATAGCTTAAACCTTTTTAAAAAATTGAGCAAAATTATGAATATTTTAATAAATAGAATTCGTTCTAAGACTAAGAAAATTTATAAAATCTTTACTTTCAATCTGAATAATTGTGATTAAGAATTATCAAAAAGATTTTCCAATTTTTAATTCTTTAAAGACAGTATCTAAGTATTTTAGAAAAGATATCTTATTTTTTGTTAATCAAATTATATATGAATATTTAAAAAAATTAATTTTTTTCTGCGTAGGATACATCTTTCTCTTTCCTCGTTTAAAAATGTTTGAAACAAACTTTTACAATTTTTAATTAACAATTAATAAGAATTTTAAGTTAATTATTAATTAAAACATTTTTAATTGAATATTTTATTAAAACAAAAAACTAAACGTAATTTTTACTTTTTATTAATAATTAGAAATAATTATTATAATTTAATTTTTTTTAAATTTTAATTTATTTTAAATAATTTTTTTTTAAATTTTAATTTATTTTAAATAATTTTTTTAATTTTAATTTATTTTAAATAATTTTAATTTTTTTTAATTTTAATTTATTTTAAATAATTTTTTTTTAATTTTAATTTATTTTAAATAATTTTTTTTTTAATTTTAATTTATTTTAAATAATTTTTTTTTTTTTAATTTTAATTTATTTTAAAAATAATTTTTTTTTTTAATTTTTTTTTTTAATTTATTTTAAATAATTTTTTTTTAATTTTAATAATTTTTTTTTTTTTTTTTTTTAATATTTTTTTTAATTTAAATTTATTTTAAATATTTTTTTTTAATTTTAATTTATTTTAAATAATTTTTTTTTAATTTTAATTTATTTTAAATAATTTTTTTTTAGTTTTAATTTATTTTAAATAATTTTTTTTTTTTTAGTTTTAATTTATTTTAAATAATTTTTTTTAAATATTTGATTTTTTTTATTAAAATATTTAAACTTTTTTAATACAATCGAGAAACAGAATCTGCTATACATTAAACATATAAAAAAAATTATTCAATTTAGTTATTCCATTAACTCAGTTTAACCTCTACCAAAATATACTCAGACTATTAATCCAAACTTGCAAAAGTAGTTTTACGTACATCATGAACGTAACTTAAGCCGATTATATAGAAGAAGACTAGACGCTAACTTTATCACATGATATTCTATCTTTCTATCATATAATATAATATACCAATATACCTTACGCATTAATACTTTCTATATATAACTTTTAGATCTTTTCATATAAGCCATAGTGCTAATCTCTTGGGTAGTTTGAGTTTTATGGAATAATTTTACTAATGCTACTCAACTTTATTTCACTCCACACTCCACCCACGCATCCAAGGATATATCGTTCGCTACCAATAAAATAAGCGAGGGTGGTCAAAAAATTAAATGAAAAAATTTCCAATGATGGAATTATATAATAAATAAATACGAAATGCTATATAACAAACAAACATAATTGAAAAGTAAGGCATGCGATACAATTAAAAGATTTTAAACATATGACATACAAATATTTGAATCTCATTTTTTTTAAATATTATTTTCGTCCATTGTTTAAATATTTTATCATGAGCATACAAATATTTTAATTTCAGTTTATGAAACATAAAATAACAAAATACTATTGTTTTTTGTTGTTTCTTATCCTACATGGCTGACAGCAACATCTAGAACAAGTCCAAGAACCCATGTGGTCTCATGGAAGGAGTGAAAGGGGGTGAAGTTCTGTTGTGATCAAAGCTAAACTGTAGGACACGGCCTAATTAGCCTAAGATGCGCAAAAATGATCGTAGAGACAAACCAAACCATACAATAAATATTAACTGAATTCTCTGCGCTCATTCCTTTTCTTTAAACAATAGTATGGGGCCAGATGGTCGAGTGACTAGCACTCTACACCCCTACGAAGAAGTCTGACTTGGCTCCATGACACTGACTTGACGCCCAACAGTCATATTAGAAAAAAGTGGTAGTAGATCTTAAAAAAAGTGGATTCCGAACCACTATAAAAAACGAACCCGAAATCTGTGGCACCGAGCGCCAGAGCGCTACTCTTTTAGCTATCAGGCCCCATACTATTATTTAAAGTAAAGGAATGAGCTCAGAGAATTCAGTTAATATTTCAGGTTTCGTTTGGTTTGGTTTGTCACTCTACTGTCATTTTTGCGCACTTTAGGCGTAATTAGACCGGGACTTACAGTTTAACGTGGATTCCGAACCACTAACAAACATCCACGCTACCGGCGATGCACGGATGTTTGTTAGTGGTTCGGAATACAAACATCCATGCTAACGATTCGAACCTGAAGCCTGTAATATCAAAGGTCAGAGTGCTAGCCCTTAGCCATCAGGCGGCTTAATATTTCAGGGGTAGTAGTTTCTAGAAACGATTAATTGCTCTTTTCCTTCTATAATATTTATTAAAATGATGATTTGTGAATAATATTTATTGTCTATTGAATATCTACTACGACTTAAATATATTTACTAAAATCTATTATGCACTTTAATTTACAAATTATCAAATTATTACAATTTACAAATTATCCAATTATTACAATTTACAAATTATTATTACATCTATTATGCACTTTAATGCAATGTTATCAATAATGAAAATTCAACGTGAATGTGTTGCAATAGTAAGGTTAATGCATAAAGAATTTGGCCAATACAAGTTACTTTACAATCTGAACTAAATACAGTTTTGCTGGTTTTAAGATACGACTATTAAAAAGAATTTCAAATTACCGCTCTTACAAATTCCTTCTAGTTTAATAAAAAAGGAGTAATATATTATTTTTAAAAAAAAACCCATTCAAATCCTTTTATGCGAACATGACTTTAAAATTACTGAAAAAATGTCATATTTGAATATCATTCGCCCCTTCATTTCCTAACTTTTCTATCCATTTATAATTTTAAAATTTATAAATAAACATTTGAAAATTATTTAAATTGACGATTTTTAATTAACGAGGTAGCATTTTTAAGATGCAATTAATTTTAATATAGTAATATTAGTATTAACATGCAATAAAAAAGATTTATACCCTTTATTTATAGAATAAGATTGATTATTTATATAATAAGATTTATACCTTATTATTTTACAATTACCCTTTTAGTATTTAACATAAAATAAGAAAAATTTCTACATAAATATTTTTGTGTCGTTGTTTAAAAATAGCGATTTTTATACCAGAATAATTAATTGTAATTTGAATCTCATTTTTTTTTACGTTGTTTTTCCGATTATTCCTTTTAACGTTCGATTTTTTTTTCTGGGGGGTTATAAGAAATAATTTTACTTCTCAATTAACTACTATAATTATTTTACTATTAATTTCCATTTTACTATTAAATACTCAGTTGACGCCATTGCAATATATTGCAATTACGATATTATATTAAAAGGAGTGAATTATAAAGCGAATAAAATTGAAAATTTAAGAAATCTAAAAGCCTATCAAAAGAGGCTAATTAATAAAAACTGTAAAAAAAGTGAAACTCTATTAAACAAAAAAAAAAGGCAACAGATATACCATGAATGTAATATATAAAGTAAGTAAAAGTGCCAGATTGTGTTCAATATATTCATTATTGATATTATCTTCATCAAATGCAATATGAAATTTCTCTAACTTATAACTTAAAAAAAAAAAAAACTTTTTCGTTTTGTTCCGGAAGAATTGAAGGTTTTTTTTCTTCCATTGAAAGCGAGAAAACTTTGAGACTTTTTCAAATCCTTCTTAAAATTGGTTTTTCCAACGATCCACTCAACTGTGTCATCTTCGAAACAACCTTATTTTAAAAAGAGAAACAAATATTTTTTTGACACTTTACAACATATGCCGCCGTGATATTTTAAACAAAGATATATTTGAGGAGGAATAAAATAAATCATTCAGAATTCACGTTTTGTAGCAAAACTATGCGAAAATATTTACCATTATAATTCGTTTAGTATTGAATTAATAAAATGATTCTTAAGTATCTGCTTAATTAACCCCAGCTATTTATTTAACAAAACCTAATATGAAACCCAATGATTTTCGTAAAAAAAAAAATAATAAATAAATAAAAAAATAAAAAAAATGGAAATTGGAAATGGAAACTACAAAATGTGAATGGCAATTGTAAAAAAAATTGGAAATGGAAACTGTAAAAAAAAAATTGTAAACAGAAATAGAAAAAAAATTTAGAATGTTTCAAAAATGAAATGTTAAGTAAATCTAAAAATTGACAAAATTAAATGAATATTATAAAAAATTGTATTTTAAAACAAAGTTCATGAATATACAAACAAAATGACATTTTATTAAACACTTGCATTAATAAGTAAATTTATGATTTGACGTTAATCCTTGAACAAAGTTTAAAAACGATGCCCTAATTTTAAAAGAATAAAGTTAAAGTTACTTAACTTAGTAGAAATATTTATATACATTTTTAAAGAACGTTCTGTTTGATAAATATAAAAAATTCTATTTTTTTGGAACTAAAAACATTTACGAACTTGAAAAATTTAAATCTCAAAAAAAGGGGAAAAAAAGAATGAAACAAATTAAACAGAAAGATTATTTTATAGTAAATCATTTATTTGGAGACTTATTTTTCATATTAAATGTCAGTTTCTATCTAAAGCTAAATACGTGTTTATAATATTGGAGAATTGGCACTATAGTCAGCCGAAATAAAAATTTATTTAAATGTAATTTGTTATTTAAAAAAAAAAACAATTTTAAAAAAAATTCAAACTTACACATTGTAACAGTAAAACGTACAAAAGTAAAAAACCTATTCTTTATAAAATAATCCTTAGTTTCATCTCACATTTGTTCACAGATTCAAAAAGAAAAAAAAATTAAGAACACCATACTTTTTGAAAAATTGGAAGTAAATGATTTTCCAATAAATCGATAACTTCAATACCAAAACTTTTGAAAATATTGATACAATTTTCACAGACAAAGACGAAAAGAAGTAGAAATGAAAATCTAAGGAAGTATTGCATAAATCAAATGTTTAAGTTTTGTGAATATTTTAAAAGTTTGAGCTCAGAATATATTTTTAAACCGTTTAGAGCTTTTAGTGCAAAATTCGATAAATATATCAGGATAACCCATATCCGTTAATATTAGAAAGAAAATCGTGAATTAGATTATATTTTAAAATCATTAAAAATATAACAAATTCTTTTAATTACCATTAAAAATCCCAAATATCGTTTTAAACATTATAGTACTTTTAAAATTTAGTATTATGCTCTTAATTATTCGATGCTATCTGCCATTCCATTTTTAATTTTCTCAGAAGTAATTTTCGCATCATTCAATATCAAATTTTTGAAGCAAAAACATTGTTTTCAGTTCTTGTAAAATAAATAGCATTGAACATAAATTGCTTCGATTTAGAGCGTATATTGCATTTTGTTTTTATAATTTTAATCTCAAAAACAATTTTATAATTCCCGTACCCAGTATGTTACCACTATGCCATTCAATTCTTTATCTTCCAATCGCAAGATTAATAAAGCGGTGAATTTTTTTTAATGAGAAGCTATACAAATACCATTAAAATCCGTCGAAAATTTAAAAATATAATTGTTTGTAAATATTTAAAATGTTTCATTTTTCCCCAGTATACTTATTAAGAGTATGTTGCTATTATTATAAAATATATTTTCAAAGATTAGTATTGACTATTAAAGAAACGTGCAATTTCTATATTTACAAATAGATATAATCTTATAAAGATTTTTTCTGATCATTTTAGCATTTTGACAAGGAAGTAATCACCCTCTTAATTCCTTTAGTCTCATAATATGATAAAACCTTAGCCCAAATTGCACTTAATACAGGCCAACTTAATTATCGTGGTTAATCAAAATATAATTTTAAAATGTCCAATAAACTATTTGTCATAAAAAAAACTCAAAGTTATATAAAATTTTGGGAAATCTTTCAGCAAATAGAAATTACTGAAATATGCTGTAGAAAAAAATAGAAAATGTTTTTATTTAAAAATACGTATTTAATTATTCAATTACATAAATATCTAAACTGAAAATCTCGATTTGATGTTGGCCTGCATGCTGCGTATATACAGACTCTTAACACAACTATTACAATAAAAAAAACCCACCTTAACACAACTATTACAATAAAAACCCATACCATAAAAAACTATTACAATAAAAAACCCATACCATAACACAACTATTACAATAAAAACCCATACCATAACACAACTATTACAAAAAAAACCCATACCATAACACAACTATTACAATAAAAACCCATACCATAACACAACTATTACAATAAAAAACCCATACCATAACACAACTATTACAATAAAAAACCCATACCATAACACAACTATTACAATAAAAAATCCATACCATAACACAACTATTACAATAAAAACCCATACCTTAACACAACTATTAAAATTAGAATGATCTATTACCTTATTTCTTGGTTTTTATCAATCTTATTAATATAAAAAATATCAGACGGTGTCACATTTGATAAGTTTTTTTAATTAAAATTTAAAATTTTTCTTTGTCAATATTTGGATTGAAATGAAATTTTGTTTGTGCAAGATTCCGTAAGATTGAATAACTTCGATATCACTGAATTGGTCAATTGAAATACCACACTATTAAAAAGCCTAAATTATATGAAGTGACGAAAATTAGCTTATACTAATTCATTTTAATCAATTATAAGCTTATAATTTAGCTATTGAGTTGCCTAGAACTAAACAATTTATATAGGATAAATATACAAATATATTAAAAATAGAAAATATGAAAAGCATCAAAATAAATAAGGTATGTTAAAAGCATAGAAACAAATTAAAACATAGAACATTTTTTATATATATATTTAAAAACAAACTTATAATCTGGTGACATTTAAGCAGAACATTAGCAGATAAACAGATTGCTTCGTCAGAATTCTTTTCGGCGTAATAGTAAATATAAATGACTAAAAACATACGCAAAACAATAGTCAATTAATTTCTCAATATTTTCTTAAGATCAGAAATAAATTTAAGAAAAATGAAATTATTACAGCAGAGCATTAAAATTCTATAATGTTTTTATAATAATGCGAGTTTCTTTTTTCTACTTAACGCATGACTAAAATTAAATTAATTCATAAAAATTAAATATACTAATAAACACATACATAATGTAAATTCAATATTTTGAAAGTAAAATATATTAATAAAAACTCATTTTTCTTTTTGTAGAGGAAATGGTAAATTTTATATATTCAATAATTATAAAACGATGAAGTTTTAAACAATCTCTAAAATAAAAGTCGGTGGATAAAATTATTTTAAAAGACTTTATTCCTTAATTTAATTTTAAATACTTTACCGCTCTAAACTAAAAGATCCAATTTAAAAAATTCTATAAAAAATTTCTATAGAAAATTGTATTTCTTGAACAACAAAAAAAAAAATGTTTTAGTCTCTTAATTAAATTCATCTAAAAAATATTTAAATCGCATTATTTATAAACATTTTACATCGCTTATAGGATTACTTTTATAAAATAAATGGGAAATTATTGTCCTTTTTGTAATAAAATAAAATAATACCAACTAACAAACATTTTTATAGACACAACTGTATATTATTTTTTATTCGTGTCTTTTGTTGTTTGTTAATGAACATATTTTAATTAAACTTTAGAAAAAATGTTTTGCTTTACAACAATTTTAATACCAACTTAGCAATAATAACGTAACACATAGCATATCAATATAGCTGGAAAATGAAAAATACTTGTGAGAATCATAACTCTATAAAAATTTGACACTTCTAATGTTTTCAGAATCAACTATTTGTGATCAGTATCGGTTCACCAAAATTATTAAACAAAAATACAAATTAATTATTTTTTATAATGCACCTATAAAAAAAAACCCCGAACACTATACATAAACGTTTAAACGTAAAAAGTTCACAAAATCTTGACATTTAAAACATTGCATTTATTTTCTATCAAATAAGCAATATTAAAAAAAACTGCTTACCCTTTATTTTTCTTCTTTACAAAAATTATTTTGATTCTAATCAAAAAACCCGAACACAGTTATACATAAAGCGTGCATGAAACTTTGACACCTAAAACACTGCATTTATTTTCTATCAAATAAGCGATATTAAAAAAATTAACTTACCCTTTATTTTTCTTCTTTACAAAAATTCTTTTGATTCTAATCAAAAGAAAAGCCGCTTTGTCCAACGTTAAATTTCCTACTCCTTTCGGCGAAGTATTAGCTGATGCCATCCTTCTTCTTAAAAGTTCGGAGAATACCATAACAAATATCCCATACCTAACTAAGAAAGTTTGAGATTAAAATCCTTTCTAGCACTAACTATACTGCAAAAGACTTCAGACGGGACGACGATGAATCTTTCTTGCGAACTTCTCCCAACTTTGGGAATTTTCGAACTTCCATGTAAGTCTCGCGATGGAATTTTTTTCTAATCGAAAAGAGCCTCGCGGTAGTTCCGCTGAAGAGTGCGAAGATCCCTATTCGAAATGAGGAGTTCTCCGAAAGGTTGGGGAATGTTGGCGATTTTGGCGACTAAACTAGGTCGATAAGTTTCTTTTCGGACATCGAGTACTTGGTGTAAAGGTAGAAAACTTTTTCCGAGTTCTGTCAGAATCGTACTGTTTTGATGATGTTACAAACCAACTTTTTTCTATAAAAAGCACTTTTGAATATTAAATTTATATGTAATTAATTTCAATAATTCTTTTAATCCATTTGATACAAATGAAAATTTTTCTTCGCATAATTTTTTTGGGAGTGAATTAAAAGAAACACTGCATATATATATATATATATATATATGCAGTGTTATATATATTTACACTGCATATATACACTGCATATATATATTTTGCAAACGAAAATTTTAAACTTCAAATATTTAAAAAATTCAAATATTTCATGGTTTTAAAAATATTTTTATTTATTTGATAATATTACAAACCAACTTTGGTTAATGAAATTTAATCTCAACTTTTTTTTTATGAAAAGCAGTTTTCAATATTAAATTTGTATCTAATTAATTCCAATAATTATTTTAATACAATTTTTTCAACTGGAAATTTTTCTAGAGGAATTAAAAGAAACACTGCATATATATATATATATTGCATACCGATATTCAAATCAAAGTAATTTGAAATTCTAAAAATATTTTTATTTACCAGTTATTGTTGTTTTATAATTGGAATTTTTTGGAGTTTTGAAAAATTAGTGTTGAATTACACTAAGAAGTAATCATGAATCAGAATTTACTGTTTTAGTGTTTACAGAATCGTACTGTTTTGATAATGTTACAAGCCAACTTTGTTTTTTGAAATTTTATCTCAACTTTTTTTTTTTTATGAAAAGCAGTTTTCAGTATTAAATTTGTATCTAATTAATTTCAAAATTTATTTCAATACAATTGTTTGAACTGGAAATTTTTCTAGATGAATTAAAAGAAACACTGTATATATATTTTTGCATACCAAAATTCAAATCAAAGTAATTTGAGGTTCTAAAAATATATTTAGTTACCAATTATTATTGTTTTATAATTAGAATTTTTTGGGAGTTCTTAAAAATTAATAATGAATTACATTGAGAAGTGTTCATGAATCAGAATTTTCAGAATCGTACTGTGTTGATAATGTTACAAAGCAACTTTGGTGTTTGAAATTTAATCTCAACTTTTTTTTATTAAAAGCAATTTTCGATATTAAATTTGTTTCTAATTAATTTTAATAATTATTTTAATGCAATTGATACAACTGGTAATTTTCTTCACATATATATATTTTTTTTTTGGATGAATTAAAAGAAACACTGCATATATATATTTTGCAAACAAAAATTCAAAACAATGTAATTTGAGGTTCTAAAAATATTTTTATTTACCAATTATTTTTCAAGTTCTGTCAGAATCGTACTGTTTCAATAATGTTACAAATCAACTTTGCTTTTTGAAATTTAATCTCAACTTTTTCTTTATTAAAAGCAGTTTTCATTATTACATTATTTAAATAATTTCAATAATTATCTTAATACAATTGTCTCAACTAGAAATTTTTCTAGATGGTAAATCTCAAAGAAACACTGCATATATATATATATATATATATATATATATATATATATATATATATATATATATATATATATATATTCGCATACCGAAATTCAAAACAAAGTAATTTGAAGTTCTAAAAATATTTTTATTTACCATTTATTAACATTTACCATTTACTTGATAATGTCACAAAACTAACTTTGGTTTTTCAAAATTTAATTTTTTTATGAAAAGCAGTTTTCAATATTAAATTTGTATCCAATTAATTTTAATAATTCTTTTCAAACAATTGATGCAACTGCTAATTTTTCTTCACATAATTTTTTTAGATGAAATAAATGGAGCATTGCATATATATATTTTGCAAACGAAAATTCAAAACAAAGTAATTTGAGGTTTTAAAAATATTTTTAGTTACCATTTATTAACATTTACCATTTACTTGATAATGTTACAAACCAACTTTGGGTTTTGAAATTTAATCTCAATTCTTTTTTTATTAGAAGCAGTTTTCAATATTAAATTTTTTTCTAATTAATTTCAATAATTATTTTAATACAATTGCTTCAAATGGAAATTTTTCTAGATGAAATAAAAGAAACATTGCATATATATATATTTTGCATGCCAAAATACAAAACAAAGTATTTTGAGGTTCTAAAAAAATTTGTATTTACCAATTATTGTTGTTTTATAGTTGGATTTTTTGGAGTCCTTAAAAGTTAATGATGAATTTCACTGAGATGTGATCATGAATCTGAGTTTATCGAATTTTAGATTAACCATCTTTATTTGATCTTAAAATTTTCATAATATACTTTAATAAAATTTATATTCATTATCACAACAATTGCTAATTAAAGCCTGAATATTTATTGTGATACATTACAAAAAGGGAAACTTACTCTTTGCTTTAGAAATAAACAACACATGAAATTACATCGATCACAAAATTGATTTGAAAATTTTTATAGCTTAAAATCGTGTATACATCTTCAAAAATTACTGGCATATGATTTTTTTAAAATTAATTTTTGATATTTGTAATCCACGAATATCTTCTTATCTGCGAATATGAATATCAAATGAATATTGGTTATTTTATATCTTGATCTATTGCTTCGAAATAACAAATTCATAAGAAAAAATTATAAACGAAGATATTAATATGGATAGAAACATTTATACTTACATCTTTATAATAGTATGTGTATTAAAAACTGGATGATAAAATGACATTTAATGCATATAAATATTTTATTATTTTTTAATTTTTTCATTTTCACGAATAATTATTCAATAACAGAAAAAAAATTACTATCCATTATTTTAATGGATATATCATAATTTTTTTTCTAAATTAATCAGTAAATAATATCTTTAAATTTATGTAATTTTAGTTACATCAAAATGCATGTCTTATCTCACAATTTTAATATCTTGAATAATTTTAGCTTTAAAAAAACTACATTATCGAATAGATTCTCAAAAAATATTGGTCATCTGTTTATTATTATTGAAGTCGGCTGAGGGCCAATTGGCTAGCATTCTGGCCTTTGGAACCACAGACTTCAAGTTCGAATCCACATTAAACTGTAGGTCCCGGTCTAATTAGCGTAAAGTGTACCAAAATGATCATAGGGTCACAAACCAAAACTTTTTGCTCAGAATAATTTTCTCACTAAATAATTAAGAAAAGCCCACTTTTGTTTAGGCAAATATATACAACTTCTGCACGTTCAAGATTCCTGATAATTATTGAATATATTACATTTTTTTTTTAAACTAGAATAGATAGCATCAAGATTTTTTTTCTAGTTTAAAATTTAACTACAAAAATTTTTTTTTTTGATGCGCCAGTCTTGGAAATTGGTAAAACCCATCCCATAGAATTATATTCCTACATGAAAAATCAAATGAAGTAAAATTTTTATCGTGTCCACTTATAATTCAATAACCATTCGCATACTTGTCACTACATGACATGAAAATGAGCATAGCTTGAACGTACAATTAATTAAAAAATCTGACAAATTCAGGTATCTGAATTTCTAAACTATTGCATATTCATTTTAAATTGTAATTAGTAAATTAGGAAAAAATTGCATCTTCTCTTTTCTTTACTAAATTTTGTAATGTTCGCAGTAATTCTAAAAAATCCATAATTTATTCTTGCATAGAGAAGGACATATATCTATATCACTTTTAAAAGGAAAATCATTATTTATAATTCTTCAGAAAAAAATTTAGAATCAGCAAAAACAAGTACTTTCAATGGAAATTGTAGAATTTTCCTACTTTTAGATACAATATCTTAAAAAATCAATTACAATCTTTCAAATTGCAATTTTTCTTTAAGTAGAAAAGCTCTTCAAAGTCAGACAAAATACTGGGATTTTTAGGATCTTCAATACCCATTCTCGGCGAAAGTGTACAAATTGGTTTGGCTGCCTTATATGGTTGGAAAAGAAGTAGCTAAAGAATTACTTTTGAAAATCAAATAAGATTTTCTTTAAGTTTAGATTTGGCAATTTGAAAATCGCCTCATTTATTTTCTATTAAATAATATTTGCAGTCAATAAATAATAATAAAATAATTTAAAAATATATATAATTACAATAATGATGAACACGTAAGTAACTCCTCGAAAGTAAAAAATCGAACACAATAAATTGTCAAAGGAATAAAAGAAACCTTTAAAAATCTGACAAAATACTAGGATTTTTAGGATCTTCAACACCCATTCTCGACGAAAGTATAGAACTTGGTTTGTCTGGCTTACATGGCAGGAAAAGAAATGGCTAAAGGATTACTTTTGAAAGAACAGTGAAAAAAAAAAAAGGTGGAAAGAAAATATTTTGAAATGAACCTATTTAACATTGCAAATTATTCTGTTAGTGTTGTCTGTTAGGGATTTAGCTAAGATAAACTTTCCCTCTTTGCCACTTTTTGTTGTATTTATTTTGCGAATGGCTTTCAGTGGTTCTAATAAATTAGGAATAAGATAGCTTTAAATTTTCAATTGATTAGCATTCAGATCCTTAGTTCTATTGCCTTTGGCCAATACTAAAAATTGAGAGGGCCTTTTTTTTTTCTTTTAGACATTAGTTTTCGAGTAAAATACTTTTTTTTTTTTTTTTTTCTAAATTTTAAAAATTGGCTATAGCGTTTGCACAAGCTTTATATTTTAATTTGTGAAAAAAAGGATTTGATGCATCATGGCGACTCATTTCATATATTTTACGATGCACAAAATACAATGCCGAGATCAAATACGATGCCTTATTTCATATATTTTACGATACATAAAATACAATGCCGAGATCAAATACGATGCCTTATTTCATATATTTTGATCGATGCCTTATTTTATAAAATATAAAATGCCCGAGATCAAATACGATGCCTTATTTCATATATTTTACGATGCCAGGATCAAATACGATGGCTTATTTCATATATTTTATGATCATAAAACACAATGTCAAGATCAAATACAATGCCTTATTTTATATATTTTGCGATACATAAAATACAATGCCGAGATCAAATACGATGCCTTATTTCTCGATCATAAAACACAATGCCAAGATCAAATACGATATTTTACGATACATAAAATACAATGCCAGGATCAAATACGATGCCTTATTTCATATATTTTACGAAATAAAATACAATGCCAAATCAAATACGATGCCTTATTTCATATATTTACAATATCATAAAATACAATGTCAAGTTCAAATACAATGCCTTATTTTATATTTTACGATACATATACATAAAATACAAAATTACAATTCGATCATAAAATACAATGTCGATCAAATACAATGCCTTATTTCATATATTTTACGATTCATAAAATACAATGTCAAGATCAAATAGAATGCCTTATTTCATATATTTTGCGATTCATTAAATCATTAAATACAATGCCGAGATCAAATACGATGCCTTATTTCATATATTTTACGATACATAAAATACAATGCCGAGATCAAATACGATGCCTTATTTCATATATTTTACGATACATAAAATACAATACAATGTCAAGATCAAATACAATGCCTTATTTCATATATTTTGCGATTCATTAAATACAATGCCGAGATCAAATACGATGCCTTATTTCATATATTTTCATATATTTTACGATTCATAAAATACAATGCCGAGATCAAATACAATGCCTTATTTCATATATTTTACGATACATAAAAAAATGCCGAGATCAAATACGATGCCTTATCTCAGAGATCAAATACGATGCCTTATTTCATATATTTTACGATACATAAAATACAATGCCAGGATCAAATACGATGCCTTATTTTACGATACAGAAAATACAATGCCAGAATCAAATACGATGCCTTATTTCATATATTTTACGATACAGAAAATACAATGCCAGGATCAAATACGATGCCTTATTTCATATATTTTACGATACTTAAAATTCAATGCAAATATAAAGATAGTAGAAAACAAATCCTGATTAAACGATTTAACGATTAATTTTAATAAAACTATTTACAAAGATAGTAGAAAACAAATCCCATTTTAAAACAAACAAAACTGGTATTTTCATTCCTTAGCACAGTAGTTCTCAAACTGTGGTACAAGTGACCGAAGAAGGGAGGGTGGAATTAATTGAGTGGGTCGTGATTAATTTCTTATATTTAAAACACCTTATGTAAATAAAACAAAACAAAAAAATAGCAATTGAATGAATACAAACTTAAATTGCCATGAATTTCAAAATAATAATTTCATTCTGTTAGTAAGGAATTCTGATTTTAAACCAGAAGACCTTAAAAGTCCTGATTACTTTAATAGTTATTTATGCTTGAAAGGGTTTTATTATTTCACTACTATCAAATCACAAATCAAAACCAAATACTTCTTAACGTTTGGTCATACATAAAAAAAATTTCTGTATATATGCTAGATGAAAAAAAACATTTTTTAAGAATAAGAAACCAAGTTCAAGGCAAAAAAAAGAAATCCAATCAATCACGTAATTCTTAAACTAACATTTTTCCTACCATAACATCTAGGCGTCATTTTTCTGATGAAAATATCAATTTCTTAACTCGTGGAAAACTTAACATAGACAAAGTCGATGGGCTATTTCAGGGGTCTCCAAACTTTTCAGCCTTAGGGCTATACTGTTTATTCCAGTAAGTACCAAGGGCCAAAAGCGTTTTAATTTTTCTGCCATTATCTATAATTTCTAGACTATTCAGTTCCTGGGGGATTTTCAGGATAAAAATCATATGTTTGATTCAGGATATATACATTCCAAACATCGATATACATACATATGCGATACTCTTTACCCCAACATAATTACAGAGGGTAACATAACTACAGAACAACAACATAACTACAGAAGGAATGTTCACTAGTTTACAATGTTAGTGGGATTAATTTCAATTATTTGTTAGTTGTTATTGTTAAGTTAAATATTCTGCGTGTTATGCTTGTCGTTAAGCTTTACCCAGCAAGTAAATAAAACCGAGTTATTATCATTCTGTGATTTTTTATCCAACTTATTACAGCAACAATAAGCTATTCGCTGTCGCGGGCCGTATTGATGACACTGGCGGGCCGGATTTGGCCCGCGGGCCGTAGTTTGGAGACCCCCTGGGCTATTTGTATATGAAAAACAGACAAACTAAGTAATATTCATTATGCATCTTCGATAGTCCACTTAAATGAATAGATTTCATAAAAACATTATTAAAACATGTGAATTTTGTGGATTCTAAGATAGTTCTTTGTTTCATTTTACAATGTTTGCAATATTTATATACCATTGTACTTATACTAGTATCTCTCAAATACGTCCTTAAAAAACTGCTATTCAAAACTATGATTGAAACCATTCTAATTGAAAGTCATTTTATGGTTTGGTTTGATCAGCTCTGTTCATTGGTACCACAGACTTCAAATTCGAATCCTAGCGGTGGCATGGAAGTTTTCCAGTGGTTAGGAATTCACGTTAAATTGTAGGTCCCTGTCTAATTAGTCCAAAGCATGCACAAAATGCATGCAGAGCGACAAACCAAACTTCCCTTCACTTAAGATTGAAATTTATGCCCGCTAATACTAATTTATCTTAATTTATCCAACTATATTCCCGAGATATTTTTTATTTAGAAAAAGAAAAATATATTATTTAAGCAATGTTAAAAATAACACATTTGAGAACTTAAAACAAATATTCTGCACCTAAATTTGCTTATGTTATGTCTTATACAACGATTTAAAACAGAAATTTATCAATTTCTATGTTAATAATTCATATAGTATGAACATAGGACAACATGCACTTTTATCATATAATTTCCTTTGCAGTTAATATTTTTAAATGAAGTATCAAAAGACTTGTTCTTACCTTACTTTAAAAGTTTATACACGCGATAGGAATTTTATCATTTTATTTTCGGGCAGAGCAGATTGTAAAGGAATATATCGAACATTCCAAAGAGTGACAAGTGAGGAACAAAAAATTTAGTAGGATTTTTCTATTCTTGGGCGGATAGATAACGTTTAAAAAGAATTTTATCTGGCGCTATTTTTTTTTTTTTTTTTTTTACAAATTTTTAGCTTTTTTTTTTCTGCATCAGTGAACTTCGTTTTCCGCATCATACCATATACTACTGTGCCCAAAAAGTAAGACCAACTATTTTTTTTTCAAAAACTCTTTATTTATTCTTTAAATTTATTTCATCGCCTTTAAAGTAATCTCCTCTGAACACAATGCACTTATGCCAACTTTTTTTTCCATCCTCAATGCATGCCAAAAAGGCATCGCCAGGGATGGCCCTCAGGATGATGGATTCAGGTTGAATCTCTTCAATTGACTCAAAACAGTGTTCCCGGATTGGTCTTTTGAGTTCAGGGAATAGCCAGAAGTTGCACAGTGTGAATACGGTGGTTGTGGAACGATATGGGTTTCATTTTTGGCGAAGTACCGAAGAATCAATGCTGTGTAAGATGGCGCATTATCGTGATGCAAAAACCAAGAGTGATCTTTCCATAAATGTGGCCTCTTTTTGCGAAGAGCTTCACCCAAACGACGCATAACACTCAAATAATATTCCTTTTGAAATTTCAACATCATCATCAAGATCTCTAATTGTAAATCGACAGTTTGCAAACAGCAAATCTTTAATTTTTTGGACGTGAGTGTCGTCGGTTGAGGTTAATGGTCGACCAGAAGGCTCTTCGTCTTCAACGCGTTCTCTGCCTTCTTTGAATAGTTTATACGAATATAGGAATGCTCACCGAATTCCTTCAGGAACATTCTATACGTTTCCGCAAACAAAATTTAGTGCAAGTTCTTTGCTCAATTAATTAATCGCCGAAATCAGTTTTAGCGTCTCACAAAGCCGAGCGTAACTCAAACACTAATGAATATTTTGACGTCAAATTTCACACAGATGTCAAGGACAGTGTCGACAAACTAAAAAAGAAAAAAAAATGAAATTCCATAAGCCCCGGGAATTTTAAATTGAAAATTGGTCTTACTAAGGAACTACTAACTAAGAACTCACTAAGGAATGGGAACATTTTGTCTTCCGAAAGGACTTTTAAGGATATCATTCCCTACATTTGCATGTTGTGTGGGGTAAAATTCAGAAAACTGTCATTTTCCAGCCTCATTGTTGATGGGAGAAGTTTATTCATGTTGTCTATATTACCACAAAGCAGGGATGGCCAACCCAAATGAACTTGCGGTCCAC
The DNA here is from genome assembly GCA_021605075.1 of Caerostris darwini. NCBI lineage: Eukaryota > Metazoa > Arthropoda > Arachnida > Araneae > Araneidae > Caerostris > Caerostris darwini. The sequence continues at coordinate 389,082 of BPLQ01015708.1, forward strand.
TTTGGAAATGCATCATAACTCCGCAGGCCTCATATAAAATTATATATCCCCATATTAGATTTAGACTCACTATAGACATTTTTAGAGTGAAAAATTGAAACATAATGAGTTATTGTTTTTGGGTTTATTATTTTTACATGTAAACATTGATAATAAAATAATAATGATACTAAACGCACATTGTAAAGAAATATATAACACTAAAAATGAAATATAAAGAATATATAAATATAAACGAAATAAAAAAAATAAAATTATTAAAAAATATTTATTTTACAAGTGCGACATTTGTTTCTCCACTTAGATTTTGCAAATCGATTTCAATTTGGGTATTTGCACTACGTAATTGGTGTTGCATCCGTTATGTTTGAGCGTGTTTTGTGTTTGGTCAATTTCATTTTCGAAAAAAAAAAACGATTCGCAGGTGTCAGTTGAACCAAAAACGCTAACAACTTGAACTAAGAATCTGGTTTGCTCTGCTATCAACATTCAACTGTGTGTATCTAGGGATGGTGATGCCTCACTGACATCACTTAATCTGAAATCTGTTATAGATATTCCAAGATGCGCGCGCATCATGAGTTCGCAGACTATAATTTAATTATTCTGCGAACTCATAACTGTGAATTCATAAATAAAACAGGCAAGAATAAACAGATTCGCAAGAATATTACTTTAAAATCAAAGTAATTTTTTTTCTCATAATTTCGGCGGTTAATTTTTGAATATATGGATGCACATGTAATGTATTTTTAAATACATTGTTCTTAACTACTTTCATCATCATAACTGGCTCGACAGCCCGCTTTGGCCCTTGGCCCTTCTTTAAAAGATCCAGTCAGGCTGCTCTCCTCTTGGCAATGGACTTCCAGTTTTCACTACTTTGGCCATTATAAAATAAATATATTTTGCGCAAGTGTGATAAATCTCAAGGGCCGGAAAAATTTTCAAGGCGTGTCACGAGATTGGCCAACCCTGCCATAGAGCTTCTTCGTTCTGTAAGTAATGGCTGAAAGGGTGTTCTAATCCACCATCAGTGGATTCAAATTTGACCACTCCACCTTGTTAATTGCACAAGCTACCATTGAGGCTGAGGCTAATATGTATATTGTAACGGAATTCAATTCGCCGATGGCCTTGAGTACAGATTTTTCAGCAAAGCAAAACAAAGTTCATCTTCAAAAGCTGGCTTATTTAAATTAAGGCACTTAAATAATAAACACAAATAGGAAAATTAGCAAAAGATACGCTAATCAATGGTTAAAAAAGCACAGAGATAAAAATTTCAAGTTCAACACGATATAAATTGAACAACTTTTAATTCGACTATCAGCAATTTTATAGAATTCATTAAATTAAAGAGGATTTGTGAGATATTTTTTGCTTTTTATTACATGTATAGCTACTAGTTATCTTGTATGCCTCGAATCGCTTTTAGTTACTTTGAAATATTGAGAACTAATATCGCCAAATATCTCGCCAAAATTTTTCACTATGTAAAATACAATTTATTTATTTATTTTTTTTTTCTACAATATAAATTTTTTACAAAATCAAAGCATTCTATACAACAAATTTTTTAAAAAATGGTAAATTTTTAAAATTTATATTTGGTTAATTTCTTTATACTTTCACAAGTTGACTTTTTGTATTAAGTAATTAACAATTTATAAAGTTTCTAAATTTTACAAATATAAACATTTATTTACACATTTAAAAAATTATAATAAAATAATTATTATTTGACCTATATAAATCTAACAGCTAATAAATCTAGTAAAGACTAATAAAGCTTGGTTTTTTTTGTTGTTGTTGTTCACTGTAGTTAATACTACCAAAGGGGTGAGATAAAGAAAAAATAACACCCTCTCATTTTTATGTTGTTACCTCAAGTGTTATTTTTTATTATCTTAACCCTTGGCTGTATTCAAAGAATTCCATTCATTTTCCAGATTTCCTTTTCTCACATTTATATTCCGTCGTATAATACATATCTTCATTGCACAAAACTTACTGTATCTATCAATGATAAAATTCTTACATACCAATACATATACCAAATACAGAAAGAAAAAAATTAATGATGATGTAAAACGCTATGAAACACTGTCGTCATCAAATCAGCATTTTGTCATTTTCCTGCTTTTGAGAGTGACTACAACCTTCAGTGGAATTCAAACTCCTTTCATCTAGTGTGGCCTGATGGCCAACTGGCTAGCACTCTGACCTTTGGTACCACAGACTTCAGATTCAAATCCTGAAAGTGACATGGATGTTTGTGAGTGGTTCAGAATACACGTTAAACTGTAGGTCCCGGTCTAATTAGACTAAAGTGAGCGCAAAATGACCGTAGAGTGACAAACCAAATAATGACTAGCTTTAATCAAGAATTTTTTCAATATTCCTTTCAGCATACCAACAAATCGTTCCCAAATTCCACTCCGTAGCCTGATGGCCAATTGGCTAGAGCTCTGGTCTATGGTAAAACAGGCTTCAGGTTCGATTTCTGGCGATGGAATGGATATTTGTGAGTGGTTTGGAATCCACGTTAAACAGTAGGTCCCGGTCTAATTAGGCCAAAATGACGAAACACCGTAGACACCGTTAGGCACAGAATGACCGTAGAGCGACAAACCAAACTTTTCATTTAGCATACTAGATGACGGTGCCTTTGGGCCAAGCATAAAGCGTTCATCGAATTGGAAAATGTTTCCTGCACAAAAAAAAGTTATATAAATAATAATCAATAAAATTTATATATAAAAAAAATTTTAACGTTTAAAAGTTTGGGTAAAAATATTAGATGTGGCTTCAATACTTAGATAACCTATGCATTGTGTTCAGACGACGAATACCTTGACTTAATTCACCAACATGTAATATAAAAAAAAAATTTAAAGTCAATTCCTACCCTTTTTTTTCACTCTATTGCAGAAAGTCCTTTATAAATAATTTTCATTCATTTTTTTAAAGTTAATCTGACGCCATCTATTGGTAGATACATGCAACTTGAATAAAAAAAAACACTAAAATTATTTAATTAAATTTAATTAATGAATTAATATTTGAAAACACTGCATTAACATCCACTGTCATCCGCTGCAAGTTTAAAAAAATGTATTTGAACTTGAGTGGATGAATAAAAAGTATTTTATGAACGATTGAAAATTTGAACAAGATATATACAGGGAGAGTGTGAGCTAATAGAAGGAATTGAATGAAGTGGAAAATATGTTGCAGATTCATATAGTGTTACACAACAGGTCTGTTATGCTGCTTTAAAATTTTAAACACCACCACCAAGGTCAGTATCTTGAGGGTTCGCATCCTTCTACCACTTCCTCGAGTCCAAAAGAAAGATTTCTAGGGATACTGATTTATCGTGTCTAGTTCAGACAATGATACGGAAAGTTACAGTTCAGCTTTATCAGGTTTCGAACATAACTGCCTTTATTAGGTAATTCAATGTGACTTGACTTTGAGATTTACTATATGCTCACGTTGGCTCCTTTATCTCAATTTATCCAATTGCTCTTAAGAAGAAATCAGAAAAAAGAAATAAGAATAGATAGAAAAGATCATCAGGTAATCAGTAGGTTTTGACAGTTTCCAAAAGTATCAAAGAAGGAACACCGAAATGTGATAATGTGCAGATGTTGTGCAAATGTGATGTCCTACCACTAAACAATCCAAAAAGGTTAACACACATAAAAAATCAACTACGTGATTTTTCGTAGGAAATTATTATCGATATAGTTTTGTAATAAGGTTCGTCGCTCATATCAAATAACCAAGAATAAGATAGGACTTTTTATTCAAAAGCCTATCTTAGCTTTTCTCTTTGTACATATATTTAGTGGAGTGGAATAAAATATGTTCCTCTGTTTCAGGTTTATTACATTATGCGCATAATAGTTCGGTTCGGTTTCTCGCTCTACAGCCATTTTGTGCACACTTTGGGATAATTAGACAGGGACTTACAGTTTAACGTGGATTTCAAACCACTACTATTACTACACTACACCACATCACTGGGCCTACAGCTGAGTTACCCCTATACAGTTTGTTAATGATGTGAGTGAGAAATCTGACTGGGCTCCGTGACGCTATACGGTCATGTGAGACAGGAACCTACGGATTAAAGTGGATTCCGAACCACTACAAACATCCATGTCACTGCCAGGATTCGAACCAGAAACCTATGTTACCAAAGGCCGGGGCAGTAGCCAATAGGCTATCAGGCAATCATGAGCATAGTGTAAAAAATGCTAATCCAAATCTATTGAGTCTAACTTTAGAAGAATTGGTTTTTGATGCGAAATATTGAAATTAGTACTTCTTTTCTATTCATAGGTAAGAGGCGATGAATTGTTTTTATTCTATTTAAATAAATCATTTCCCTCGTGTATTTTTCTTTGTTCCATAGAGATTTTAAATAACTCATTCATAAATAGTCATTCATCCGAGATTTTAAATAATTCATTCATAAATAGTCATTCATCTGAGTTTTTAAATAATTTATCGTGATTTAACTAGATCACTCTGGATCCAATAATGAATGTAATTTATGACATTAAAAAAAGCATGAGATACTGATGAAGAATATCAGTATCGCATGCTTTTTTAGATATAATGTATATATCTAAATATAATATTATATATAGATATATATATTATATCTAAAATATATATATATAGCTTCCAATTAGATAACAAATTTAAATCAAATATAAAATAAAGTAGGCGAGTTAAAACTTCAACGCAATGAAATATATACAGCACAGTGTATTCAACATTAGGTGGATGTCATTAGAAATCACGGATTTACCTTTGATATAACAAACCCACAGCCTTGAGTCTCTATGAATCCTTACCATGAATACCGAATCGATGCAACTTGTCACAAGTAGGAAACCATGAACAATCATTAGACTTCATCCTTCCCACTTAATTATCTCAAATCCGTTGACTATTCATATCGCTGTGGCTTAACTTAATGCATCTCTTACCACGATATTAATACAACAGTTATCTCATAGCTTTCATGACTTTCTTTCTACGCTTGATTGATTTTATTTAATCCTTAATATAAAAGCATTTCATAGGTTTGACGAGCTTCTTTCTACATTTGATTGATATCATTTAATTCTTAATATAAAAATATTTCACAGCTCTCATGAGCTTCTTTCTACGTTTGATTGATTTTATTTAATTCTTAATATAAAAGCATCTAATAGCTTTCATGAATTCTTAATATAAAAGCATCTCATAGTTTTCATGAGCTTCTTTCTACCTTTGATTGATTTCATTTAATTCTTAATATAAAGCATTTCATAGCTTTCATGAGCTTCTTTCCACATTTGATTGATTTCATTTAATTCTTAATATAAAAACATTTCATAGGTTTCACGAGCTTCTTTCTACATTTGATTGATATCATTTAATTCTTAATATAAAAGAACTTCATAGGTTTCTCGAGCTTCTTTCTACATTTGATTGATATCATTTAATTCTTAATATAAAAGAACTTCATAGGTTTCTCGAGCTTCTTTCTACATTTGATTGATATCATTTAATTCTTAATATAAAAGCATTTCATAGCTTTCATGAGTTTCTTTCTACGCTTGATTGGTTTTATTTAATCCTTAATATAAAAACACTTCATAGGTTTGACGAGCTTCTTTCTACATTTGATTGATATCATTTAATTCTTAGTATAAAAATATTTCACAGCTTTCATGAGCTTCTTTCTACGTTTGATTGATTTTATTTAATTCTTAATATAAAAGCATTTCATAAGTTTGACGATCTTCTTTCTACATTTGATTGATATCATTTAATTCTTAATATAAATATATTTCACAGCTTTCATGAGTTTCTTTCTACGCTTGATTGATTTTATTTAATCCTTAATATAAAAGCATTTCATAGGTTTGACGAGCTTCTTTCTACATTTGATTGATATCATTTAATTCTTAATATAAATATATTTCACAGCTTTCATGAGCTTCTTTCTACGTTTGATTGATTTTATTTAATTCTTAATATAAAAGCATCTCATAGCTTTCATGAATTCTTAATATAAAAGCATCTCATAGTTTTCATGAGCTTCTTTCTACCTTTGATTGATTTCATTTAATTCTTAATATAAAAATATTTCACAGCTTTCATAAGCTTCTTTCTACATTTGATTGATATCATTTAATTCTTAATATAAAAGCATCTCATAGCTTTCATGAATTCTTAATATAAAAGCATCTCATAGTTTTCATGAGCTTCTTTCTACATTTGATTGATATCATTTAATTCTTAATATAAAAATATTTCACAGCTTTCATAAGCTTCTTTCTACATTTGATTGATATCATTTAATTCTTAATATAAAAGCATCTCATAGCTTTCATGAATTCTTAATATAAAAGCATCTCATAGTTTTCATGAGCTTCTTTCTACCTTTGATTGATTTCATTTAGTTCTTAATATAAAGCATTTCATAGCTTTCATGAGCTTCTTTCCACTTTTGATTGATTTCATTTAATTCTTAATATAAAAACATTTCATAGGTTTCACGAGCTTCTTTCTACATTTGATTGATATAATTTAATTCTTAATATAAAAGCATTTCATAGGTTTCATGAGTTTCTTTCTACATTTGATTGATTTTATTTAATTCTTAATATAAAAATATTTCACAGCTTTCATGAGCTTCTTTCTAAGTTTGATTGATTTTATTTAATTCTTAATATAAAAGCATCTCATAGCTTTCATGAATTCTTAATATAAATGCATCTCATAGTTTTCATGAGCTTCTTTCTACCTTTGATTGATTTCATTTAATTCTTAATATAAAAGCATTTCATAGATTTCATGAGCTTCTTTCCACGTTTGATTGATTTTATTTAATTCTTAATATAAAAGCATCTCATAGCTTTCATGAGCTTCTTTCAACACTTGATTGATTTAATTTAATTCTTAATATAAAAATACTTCATAGCTTTCATGAGCTTCACTTGATTGATTTCATTTAACTATTAATATAAAAGCATTTCGTTTGAGCAATATATCTGTTTAGTATTTTCTACAGTTTTGTTTTTAAATTAATTAGAAACTTTAATGACGTAATAGCGTTATAACGTAAACTTATAACTTAATACGCGAACAAAATAAAAATAAATCTTCCGCTTTTTCATTGAAAAACTTTGTTTCAAAATAAAATATTTCACAAGCTTTATTTCAAGCAAAACAACCAGACGCTCTGGCGCTCGATGCCACAGGTTTCGGATTTCTAGTCCCGGCGGTGCCATGGATGTCTGTAGTGGTTCGGAATCCCTTTTACACAGTAGGTCCCAGTCTAATAGGATCGTAGAGCGTGGTGGGGGTAGTGTTACTCGCGTCCGTATCATATCTTCAAACCGACGTGCCCCCTGGGCAGTGCTAAATGAGTAACAGCATTCGTCGTAACAGCCCACTTTGGGCTGCTCATAGGGATATGGTCAATACGACCCAGTCCTCGAAGCAATAAAAAAAAAAAAGTTTTCAGATTCGAGTCCCGCCGGTTAGGCTGTTTATATTATCAGAGATGACGTGGCTGTTTATATTGGTTCTGAATCCACTTTAAACCGTAGGTTCCTGTCTCATATAACTGATGGACGTAGGGCTGAAAAACCTAGTCTGCAAAAAGAAAGCATCCCTCTCGAAATCTACTCGTAGACGGACTTCTTTCGCCCACCATGGGGCTATTGAACTCATGAAGAAGAAGAAGAATTATTTTAATTATACTAAGAGAATTAGGGCCTGATGGCCGAGTGTCTGGCTGTCGGTACTACAGGTTTCCGGTTCGAGCCCTGGAGGTTCCTTGGATAGTCGGTATCCTAGGTCACGGTCTAATGTGATCGTAGAGCATTATCGGGGTGGTGTTGCTCGCGTTCATAGCATACCTTCAAGCTACACGTTCCCCCTGGATAGTGTTCAATGAGCAGGTGCAGACCTTGCTTTTAGTGGCGGACGGTCGGATGGATGGAAACGGGGTTGTCCCAGGCTGATGCGGCTAGGCGTCTTAATGTGTCTCGCAGTGTGGTTCACCGTCTCTGGAATCAATATCAAACCGAAGTTTCTGTGTCCACATGACATGTCCCAGGTCGACCACGAGCTACAACAACTACAGAAGACAATTTTATTGCTCTTTCGGCCCGAAGGAGAAGAAGCATTTCTGTGAAGCAACTTGTTGCAGACCACTCTGTAGCATCAGGGAGAAGAATATCTGCTAGTGCGGTGTGAAGGCGTCTTCACAATTCAGGTCTCTATACAAGGCGACCAGTTCTGCGTGTCCCCCTCAATGGACGACAGAGAAGGGTCCGCTTATCTTGGGCAAGAGCACACGTTTCCTGGACCAGACAGCGATGGGCTCCTGTACTCTTTACAGACGAGTCCTGATTCACGCTGGAGAACGATTCACGGCGTCTGCTGATCTGGAAGGAGCAAAGCACCAGATACTATCAATCCAACACTGTTGAAAGACACAGTTACCGAGGTGGTGGAATAATGGTTTCGGCATGGATTTCATTCGGTGGTCACACTGACCTGCATGTGTTCCAGGGAAAAACTGACTGGTTTGAGATATCGTGATGAGATCCTTGATCCATATGTCTGCCCACACGCAGGTGCAATTGGCAATTTTTTCGTCAATGATAATGCACGAATTCACCAAGTTGTAATTGTTGAGGAATATCTTGAGGTTCTTGGTTTGGAGCGAATGGAATAGCCAGCTTGATCTTCAGACCTGAATCCGATAGAGCATCTTTGAGACTATCTTGATAGATAGGTTGTTGCTTTAAGTCCTATTAGTCTATTATAGTACTACTAATCTATTATATTACTTATTTTCATATATATAATTTTTCTTTCTTATTATAAAACTATAGAGTATTTTTCGAAGTTTTTGTGTATGTGTGTGTGTTTGTGTATTTTTGAGTTTCCTCATGCCAAACTATTGTGAGAATATAATGTATACAATCGTGGCAAATCTATGGCATTAGCATTTTAATTTATATTTTTAGAAATTATTTAAAAAGTTATGTTAAAAAATATTTTTTTTGTTCAATATTAACGTTTTCCTAAATTTCAAAATCAATGAAATAAAACTGAATGAGTATTTGACAAATCTTAAAATATGGCCTGATAATTATATGCAAAGAATGTTATATTTCTATGCCAATAAAAGAAAACATTTAATAATAAAAGAAATTTTTAATGCAGCTTTTCTAATCAATTTCAATTTTAAACTTATATTATAGTAAGATTTTTTTTTTTTTCTAACAAGAAAGTGTTATATTTCTTTTTAGTTTATATAAAACATATAGATGGCACCACCACTCACAATTTTCCTTAACATTTTATTAATGTATCTTACTATTCAACTTCTATAAATCAATATTAAAATATTTAAATATCAAAAAGTTTACAACTTAGAGATTCACATCGTAAAATACGTAAAATAAATTTAAATTAGAAAACGATAAAGCATCCAGATTTTTTTCGATAAAATAAAAATGTGTTTTTCATTCATATGGTGAATTTTAAAAATATTGGATTACTACATTAAATATAAATGGTATAAATTTAATATATGCAATAATAGAAAATTTATTTTAAAATTAATTATTATAAAAGAATTTAATAAAAAATTAACTTACTAAAACTGTTTACATTAAATAAAATATATTTTCACAAAATATATATATAATCATTGATATATTAAAAATATATTCAACATATAACACATCAAAACCTGTTCTTATATCCTACATATTGTGAAAAGAATGAAACTGTATTTTACTGAAACGGTATTTTAGTTTATATAAGTCATTTAACTTATATAAACTACACTCATGTCCATAAATTAAGGATAATGAAGTTCAGGCAAAGAAAGAGACAGAAGCGAAACAAATTTGACTTATTTGTAAAGTCTATTTATTAAACAAAAGGTAAAGAGCAAAAAAGATGCTATATGTTTGACATAATTAATAAAAATTGCGATTTTTACTCCCTGGAGCAAATTTCAAAAAAGAACCTATTTACAAAAAACAGTATAACATGGTTAGTATGATGGTTAATATGGAGTATGTCTCCCGGACGATGCAATACAGGCCTTACAACGCCTACGCATGCTGAGTATCAAATTATCAATCTGATCTTCGGGAATATTACACCACTCATCAAGCAATGCCCTCCGAAGTTCCGGTTGACAGGTGGAACGGGGTTGACGGGCTGCAATTCGTCGGCCAAGCATATCCCACACATGCTCTATTGGATTCAAGTCCGGTGAGTATGCTAGACAATCCATACGGGTGACATCCTCCAATTGAAGGCATTCGTCTACAATGTTTGCACGGTGAGGACGGGCGTTGTCATCCATAAACAGAAATTCAGCACCCATGGCGCCCCGAAACAAACGTACATGTTGTTCCAGAATGACATCCCGATAGATGTGGCCTGTCATCGTTACACTATGAACATGCAGGTCAGTTCTGGAACCAAGAATAATTCCTCCCCAAACGAGCCATCCTGCACCACCATAACGGTGTCTTTCAATGGTGTTCTCTTGGTGGTAACGGGTACCTGGTGCTCTCCATATGAAAGTCCGGCGAGAATCAGACTGCAAACTAAACCTGGACTCGTCGGAAAACATCACACAAGACCACTTTTGCGGTGTCCACAATGCATGCTCTCTACTACATGTTAATCGCAGGCGACAGTGTGTTGCGGTAAGTGGAACACATCTGACAGGCCTACGAGCATATAGACCAATGTGCCCTAAGCGTCTGTACACGGTCTGCCTTGAAATTGTCGTACCGGTAGCTGAAGAGAGCTGACGAGACAGGTCTGATGCTGTGCTCCGTCTGTTTCTTTTGGCAGTGACTGCTAAATACCGGTCCTCATTCGGCGTTGTAACTCGGGGGAGACCTGTGCTATAACATCTACTCACATTACCATCATCTTGGAATCGTTGCCAAAGCCTGGAGATGACACTCTGGGCGATTCTAAGTTCCTCTGATACTTCCAGCTGGGTACGTCCACATTCCAGTCGTCCGATAATTCTACCACGTAAAAAATCATCCAAATGCTTCCTTTATGCCATAACTATCCGGTTATTGTACTGAAAGGCTTTTAAAGCGCTTGTGAACAATTTTACTTATAGATACTTCTTTGCCACCATTCCTTATATACCCCTCTCTTACACTCTTGTCATTGTGACGTACTATCAGCGCCATCTGGTGGTTTTTTGTAATTTGCATATTCTTTTGCAAGATGTGTGTGATAATTCTACAGGTGAGATTTTTATTTTAGAGTTCAATTTCTGTGTGATTCTGAATTATCCTCAATTTATGAACCCGGGACATGAGTGTAAAATACCATACGACTCCCTACATTTATGCTGCCATCTACAGTCATTCTTCTTAAATTTAAGTCGTGAGTTGAATTATTCAACAAAAAATAATTTTAGCTTAAACGTTAACGATAATCATTGGAAAAGAAATCATAGAAAGCAAATAAGGTAAATAATAATTAAAGAAAAAAACCATTAGTATGGATAAAATATGAATACTGAAGTAAAATACAAAAATAAAAATTTAAAAAAAATGTGAATAGCATATACTATTTTTTACGTTTTATTAATGCACCAAATTGATAACATTTATTTTATTGAAAATATTTTAACACAAGCTTTACAATAATTACTACAGGTTTTCCGATTAAATCTTGATGGTGGCTTTTTTAAATTGAAACCATATCGTTTATTTTCAATTTCATATTTTAAATCCAAATTATCATATAATTGTTGAAACACTGTTGATGGGGCTGTATTATCAATATATATTAAAATAGATCCTTGACTCATGCTCCATATAATATTCTGTAGAAGAAAAAAAAATTATAACTGCAAATTTTCAAAGTGTAAATACTAAAATGAAAAGAACATTATAGAAATTATGAGAAAAGATAAAAAATTTAAAGCAATATATAAATAGTTTTTTAATTTCGTTTCCTTCCATATTATTCTACATATCTGACGATTAAAAATAATTTTACGATTACCTAATGTAAATAGGTTACAGAATTAAATATTTGATCTATATAAATAATATAAAAAATTATTTAAAATCTGTATAATACTTCACCTTAAGAACTGTCAGTTTGTATTCATGAGGAATACGAGATAAAACTTTCACAAGAAACACAATATCAGCATTTCTCATTTTCATTTTCATTTCTTCATTATGTACGATGCATTGTTTTAAATCGTGAACCATAAAAGATGGAATAACATTTATGTGCTCAGATATTTTACACACTTCTTTACTGGATTTTAGTTCTTGAACAGATTCTAAAAAGATTTCCGTCCATCCAGACATCTTGTCAACAACTGTAACATTAATATTGGAAGGAATTTTACATTTTTCATCTAAAGCGTGCATAAAGCCAACGAAGTCATTACCTGGACCGCTTCCCAAAAACACAACATCCAGACTTGCTTTTTGAAATATGTTTGTTAACACGCATGCAGATGATGAAATTAATACTTTAACCATACATTTACATACCAAAGCTGAGTGACAAGGTGCATATTTATGTAAATATCCAAGACAATTAGTTATTTCCCCGTAATCTATGTCTTCTGGCAATTTACCCTTTTTTAAGCTGTTATAAATTCTGGTAATATGATTTACAGATTCTTCCAGATCAGCATTTTTTATCGAAAATTTCTTCAAGAGTTTATACAAAATGTCACCATAAAATGACGACAATACTGAAAAATTCCTCGTTGACATTCCTCGTCGACATTTCTCGTTGACATTCACATTTTCAGCTTCGCTTTCGCTTGTAGTGAAATAGTTCTCACACTGTTCGAAATCTTCAAATTCATATTCATCTGGTTTGTGCTGCAAATTAATAGAATCTTCTAAATCTCGCCATTTTTTTTTAAAATGCATTTTTTTCTTGAATCGATTCATATCTACCTTTCAAAAAAAACGACTAAGATTAAAGCATTTATTAATTAATTTGACGCTCCAAAAGCAATTTACTTCTCAGATTTAACGTAACGATATGATGACTAAAGTTTCAGCGAATGAGTAAATTGCAGCGAACATCTGCTTCTGCGCTTCTTCTAAACAGAAAAGTTTCGGTTCGGAAATTAATCCGTGACGTCATTCCCATTTGACCTTGAACCTTGTGATGATGTTCATTTACATCTAAAGCTGGATGTTTTTTTATTCAATATGGGATATACCAGTAATACATAGATTTATGAAGTCGACGGCCCACAGTGTAACTTGATGTAAGTTTGCACTAAAAACTCTTGGATGTTATTATTTATTATACATTTATGAATAATATATGTATATCATCATTACTCCAATTACCTACGCTGTTGATTAATAACACTCCGTAGTGGGCAATAAATCGGTCAGGTAAATTATTTATACACACTAGTCTGTCAACCAACCAATTACTAAATAACGATATTACTACTATGTCCAAAAAGTAAGACAAATTTCCAATTTAAAATTCCCGGGGCTTATGGAATTTCATTTTTTAATACGCTTTTATTAGTTTCATGTATGTATGTATGTATGTATGTATGTATGTATGTTTGTTTGTTTGTTTGTTTGTAACTGTCTCTTTGGCCTGAATGGCCGAGTGGCTAGCGCTCTGGCGCTCGGTACCACAGGTTTCGGGTTCGAGTCCCGGCGGTGCCATGGATGTTTGTAGTGGTTCGGAATCCACTTTAAACTGTAGGTATCGGTCTGTTAAGCTCTCGGGATTCAGAAGATGACATCTGTGTGAAATTTGACGCCAAAATATTCATTAGTGTTTGAGTTACGCTTAGCTTTGTGAGACGCTAAAACTGATTCCGGCGATTTTTGAAATGCCTGAATTAATTGAGCAAAGAATTTGCATTAAATTTTGTTTGCGGAAACGTAATAGAATGTTGCAGAAGGCATTCGGTGAGCATTCCAATATCGGAAAGAAATGTTTAGAAGTGGGATAAACAGTTCAAAGAAACGCGTTAAAGATGAAGAGCCCTCTGGACGAACCGTCTACTTCAATTGAAGAAGATCACGTCCAAAAAATTAAAGATTTGGTGCTTGCAAACCGTCTATTTACAATTAGAGACCTTGCTGATGATGTTGGAATTTCAAAAGGATCGGTCCATTCCATTTTGGACCTCAAACGCGTCAAATCTCGATTGGTACTGAAAACACTGAATGCGCCAGCTTCCACTGCATTGATTCTTCGTGACTTTTTCGCCAAAAATGAAACCCATATCTTTCCACAACCACCGTATTCACACCGTGCGATTTCTGGCTATTCCCTAAACTCAAAAGACCACTCCGGGGACACCGTTTTGAATCAATTGAAGAGATTCAACGTGAATCGGCGTGCGCTTTGAACGCCATGACTTTTTAGCATGCATTGAGGATTGGAAAAAAAATTTAGCATAAGTGCATTGTGTCCAGAGGGACTTTTATGGCGATGAAATAAATTTGGAAGAATAAATAAAGAGTTTTTGAAAAAAAATAATTGGTCTTACTTTTTGGATACAGTAGTATATCACCATTACCTTACTTACCTGTTGATTAATAACATTCCGTAGTGGGCAATAAATATACTCAACCTTATAAATTATTGATACTAGTCGGTCAGCAAATCAGTCACTAAATAGCCATATTATTTAAAGACGCCAGCTTCTATTATGTGACTCGATTTTTGCTTAAACCAGGTCACCCCTCAATACCTTACCGATTCGCGTCTGCTCCCTGATATGGGAATATGTCACTTCATACGTCTTTGACATAGATCCGGCCATCTTTCGAAAACAACATCCTAGGGGTATGTATTACTTGATAAAGCTATCCATGGGATGTTGTAAATTAATTTTTTGGGGTTCTTTTAAATATTTATTTTTGATTTTTTTACTTTCAGAAGTAAATGCAGAACATTTTGCAGAACAAAATATTTCATACCATGTTTTTGTATAAATTTTGTGTTCTTTTTCATCTCTGCTAGTTGGGTTTTTACCATTTAGTCTGTATTTATATAATGGCTTTCAGTTTCGTTACTACAGCTTATGGGCATTTCGGTTATTGAACAATTTCATTCTTTTTTTTTATTATTCTTTTATTTATTTTGAGAAATCTGAATGTCAGACGAGTTATGCATATTATCGCATTTAATTTCCTATTAACATAAAGATGAAGTTATATGCCAAAATAACATGCTCATGTTTCAATGTATTTTTTTATGGCAGTTTTAAATAAAGTTCCTATATTAAAGAATTTTATGCCACAAAGTCTTTTTTTTTTATTTGAACAGTTGTTGCCTACTTAAAAAATAATAAGATGTATTAATATGCCCTTTTAATATATTTCAAATATCTTTAGAAGATTGTAGTTTATTTTTAGTGGCAACAATTGTGATTATAAATTATGCAGTTTAGGAGGATTAACTATGATATTATACATATATTTAGGCTTATATTTACACACACAAACACATACATATATATATATGTATCAATATGTATAAATAACGAATTTGAAGAAGCGTTTTTTAGTGCTTTTGGGTGTTTCTTCATAAATTTGGCGAATTTATGAAAAATAACCATTTTTTTATGAATTTACCTCACCACGAATTTATGATTACAATCCTTTTTAGTGAAAATTTCTATAACGTGTTGTGTCTTTCTTTTACATGTCTGACATATACGCTCTCCACGTTCTTCCATGATAGTCAAACATTTATCAAGATGCATGAAGGCTTCCTTCATATTTGTAATTGTCAAAGTCTTGGAAGTTTTTATCATCTTCCTCACTTTCATTGCGTGTCATTTGAAAGTGGTACTGAAAGAGATTAAATCAACTCATTAACATCTTCCTTATTGACATCCAAGTTTAGTTCATTCATTCGACTAACTATTTTATGTGATAGTGTCCTGTGTTTCTTCAAAATTTATAAAATCATTCTTCATTTGTGGGCATAATCGTTTACAGGAACCTTTCATTGTCGATTCTTTTATTTTAGTCCACGAGTCCACAATATTGTTTATTACGTTTCGTATATTATAGTTCTTCCAAACATCTGTTAATGCTGACCCATTTTAGGTGTCACTTGCCTTGGTTTTTATTGTCTTCATATAATATCGTTTAAACTTAGCTAAATTGTTTGGTCCATGGACTGTACGAAGCAGGCAGTATTAGGAAGAAAGAAACACATTGATTTTTGGGTATAAATTCTGTAGAGATTTTGGATGTCATGGAGCATTCTCTAAGATTAATAATGCTTTAAATCAGGGGTGGCCACATCAGGCTCGCATGATCATTTAACCCAAATGATCTGGAAGGCCACTTTGGAAAGGCACTATAACTCCGCGAACCGCGTACAAAATTATGTATCTCAACATTAGATTTAAACCAACGAATTATTCTGCGAACTCATAATTGTAAACTCAAAAATAAAACAGACAATAGCTGTCTTATATTCGAAAGAATATTATTTTAAAATCAAAGTTAATTTTTTCTCTTAATTTCGACAGTTAATTTTTGACTATATATACTCAAGAGCCAAAACATTATGACATCCCCTACATTTTGCAATGAACTCGCCTGGATGACGTGGAAGGCATGTGATCAGGTGGAAAGGGTATTTAACTGGTATTAAGTGGTGGTATTAATCCATGCCAAGGCGGGTTGGAGCTGTGTTGCGCGCCAAAGGTGGGCCATGACAGGTGGTCATAATGTTTTGGCTCTTGAGGTTAAATGCACACATAATGTATTTTTTTAATACATTGGTTTTCACTACTTTGAACATTATAAAATATATTTTATAAAAGTAAGGATAAATTTCATGGGTCGGAAAAATGTTCGTGGCATGTGGCAATACAATATTTAATATTCTACAGGCACTTCATGATTTTGGTTTAATTCAGTCTTTCTCAAAAATCAATGTCGTTCTTCGAATATTTCTAACTTTTCCCGTTTCTATTGCTTTGTGCGAGAGATGCATTAGGGCATTGAAATTAATAAAAAATTTCTTTTCAGTTCAACTATCGTACAAGAACAATTATCCAATTTTTATATTATTTCAATAGAAATCAATTTCGTTAAAAATATTTGCTGTCTCATGGATAAATAACTCCACGTGTATAGTGAAAGTCAGAGCCCGATAATGTAAACATCCTGTCTGTGTGGGGTGAGCAGGCTGAAGGGAGAAAGAAATGTAACTCCGCCAGTGTGGGTTTGGTTTTGTTGTGTTACTCATATTTTAAACCTAGTTAAAATTAACAATAACCCAATCCTAGAAGCAGCTAGTTACACCGTTTATCTAATACATACGATAACAATTATGAATTCCGCAATAACCCATACCACAAATTAAACCTACACGTTCGCATGCCTTCAGAGACTTATATGAGTTGTAAAAGGAAACGCAATCACTTCACAAACAAAATTCATAATTCTAAATATAAGCAAAAGTGTATTTATTAATATTTACATAATTTTAGTTTGAAATAAATCATGTAATTAGCATTATCTAAGAAATAGTGAAATACGGAAAATGCATTAATAAAAAAATATAATTTATAAATGTTGCCGCAATATCATGATAATATTTACTAGTAAAATAATAAGGTGAAAGTTCCTTACAATTCATAACTTGCCACGACAGCTGGGAAAGAGGGACTCCCTTTCTTTATTTTTTTTTCATTTTTAAAGTTTCAGTGTTAATAAGGTTCAATATGCACCACTGTTCAAAGTCTTGGCAGCAGGGGACCAACCGCTCATGGGGCTCTTGTGTCGGGCAAGAAGCCTGGGGAAACATGTCCATATAATGTCGCATGGATGAGCATCTTCCTTTTTTTTAAATGACATTGTAGCCAGGTGATGATGATCTTCAGCCAGGGCCGGATTTAGATGAAAAGAAGCCCTAGGCTATTCCACTTATGAGGCCCTTTCACCTCCCATTTTTAAATTTGTAAATTACATGAGAGATAATAAAATACATCATTATTGTGATAGATATCAGTATGTTAAATGAAACATGTTGTGATTGGTAATAATCTTTATAAAAACCTTTTTTAAATGACATTGTAGCCAGGTGATGATCTTCAGCCAGGGCCGGATTTAGATGAAAAGAAGCCCTAGGCTATTCCACTTATGAGGCCCTTTCACCTCCCATTTTTAAATTTGTAAATTACATGAGAGATAATAAAATACATCATTATTGTGATAGATATCAGTATGTTAAATGAAACATGTTGTGATTGGTAATAATCTTTATAAAAACCTTTTTTAAATGACATTGTAGCCAGGTGATGATCTTCAGCCAGGGCCGGATTTAGATGAAAAGAAGCCCTAGGCTATTCCACTTATGAGGCCCTTTCACCTCCCATTTTTAAATTTGTAAATTACATGAGAGATAATAAAATACATCATTATTGTGATAGATATCAGTATGTTAAATGAAACATGTTGTGATTGGTAATAATCTTTATAAAAAACCTTTTTTTAAATGACATTGTAGCCAGGTGATGATCTTCAGCCAGGGCCGGATTTAGATGAAAGAAGCCCTAGGCTATTCCACTTATGAGGCCCTTTCACCTCCCATTTTTAAATTTGTAAATTACATGAGAGATAATAAAATACATCATTATTGTGATAGATATCAGTATGTTAAATGAAACATGTTGTGATTGGTAATAATCTTTATAAAAACCTTTTTTAAATGACATTGTAGCCAGGTGATGATCTTCAGCCAGGGCCGGATTTAGATGAAAAGAAGCCCTAGGCTATTCCACTTATGAGGCCCTTTCACCTCCCATTTTTAAATTTGTAAATTACATGAGAGATAATAAAATACATCATTATTGTGATAGATATCAGTATGTTAAATGAAACATGTTGTGATTGGTAATAATATTTATAAAAACCTTTTTTTAAATGACATTGTAGCCAGGTGATGATCTTCAGCCAGGGCCGGATTTAGATGAAAAGAAGCCCTAGGCTATTCCACTTATGAGGCCCTTTCACCTCCCATTTTTAAATTTGTAAATTACATGAGAGATAATAAAATACATCATTATTGTGATAGATATCAGTATGTTAAATGAAACATGTTGTGAATGGTAATAATCTTTATAAAAAACCTTTTTTTTAAATGACATTGTAGCCAGGTGATGATCTTCAGCCAGGGCCGGATTTAGATGAAAAGAAGCCCTAGGCTATTCCACTTATGAGG
Organism: Caerostris darwini; assembly: GCA_021605075.1. Lineage (NCBI taxonomy): Eukaryota > Metazoa > Arthropoda > Arachnida > Araneae > Araneidae > Caerostris > Caerostris darwini. Next base: position 408,381 of record BPLQ01015708.1, read on the forward strand.
CCCTTTCACCTCCCATTTTTAAATTTGTAAATTACATGAGAGATAATAAAATACATCATTATTGTGATAGATATCAGTATGTTAAATGAAACATGTTGTGATTGGTAATAATCTTTATAAAAAACCTTTTTTTAAATGACATTGTAGCCAGGTGATGATCTTCAGCCAGGGCCGGATTTAGATGAAAAGAAGCCCTAGGCTATTCCACTTATGAGGCCCTTTCACCTCCCATTTTTAAATTTGTAAATTACATGAGAGATAATAAAATACATCATTATTGTGATAGATATCAGTATGTTAAATGAAACATGTTGTGATTGGTAATAATCTTTATAAAAAACTTTTTTTAAATGACATTGTAGCCAGGTGATGATCTTCAGCCAGGGCCGGATTTAGATGAAAAGAAGCCCTAGGCTATTCCACTTATGAGGCCCTTTCACCTCCCATTTTTAAATTTGTAAATTACATGAGAGATAATAAAATACATCATTATTGTGATAGATATCAGTATGTTAAATGAAACATGTTGTGATTGGTAATAATCTTTATAAAAAACCTTTTTTTAAATGACATTGTAGCCAGGTGATGATGATCTTCAGCCAGGGCCGGATTTAGATGAAAAGAAGCCCTAGGCTATTCCACTTATGAGGCCCTTTCACCTCCCATTTTTAAATTTGTAAATTACATGAGAGATAATAAAATACATCATTATTGTGATAGATATCAGTATGTTAAATGAAACATGTTGTGATTGGTAATAATCTTTATAAAAAACCTTTTTTTTAAATGACATTGTAGCCAGGTGATGATCTTCAGCCAGGGCCGGATTTAGATGAAAGAAGCCCTAGGCTATTCCACTTATGAGGCCCTTTCACCTCCCATTTTTAAATTTGTAAATTACATGAGAGATAATAAAATACATCATTATTGTGATAGATATCAGTATGTTAAATGAAACATGTTGTGATTGGTAATAATCTTTATAAAAAACCTTTTTTTAAATGACATTGTAGCCAGGTGATGATCTTCAGCCAGGGCCGGATTTAGATGAAAAGAAGCCCTAGGCTATTCCACTTATGAGGCCCTTTCACCTCCCATTTTTAAATTTGTAAATTACATGAGAGATAATAAAATACATCATTATTGTGATAGATATCAGTATGTTAAATGAAACATGTTGTGATTGGTAATAATCTTTATAAAAAACCTTTTTTTAAATGACATTGTAGCCAGGTGATGATCTTCAGCCAGGGCCGGATTTAGATGAAAAGAAGCCCTAGGCTATTCCACTTATGAGGCCCTTTCACCTCCCATTTTTAAATTTGTAAATTACATGAGAGATAATAAAATACATCATTATTGTGATAGATATCAGTATGTTAAATGAAACATGTTGTGATTGGTAATAATCTTTATAAAAAACCTTTTTTTAAATGACATTGTAGCCAGGTGATGATCTTCAGCCAGGGCCGGATTTAGATGAAAAGAAGCCCTAGGCTATTCCACTTATGAGGCCCTTTCACCTCCCATTTTTAAATTTGTAAATTACATGAGAGATAATAAAATACATCATTATTGTGATAGATATCAGTATGTTAAATGAAACATGTTGTGATTGGTAATAATCTTTATAAAAAACCTTTTTTTTTAAATGACATTGTAGCCAGGTGATGATCTTCAGCCAGGGCCGGATTTAGATGAAAAGAAGCCCTAGGCTATTCCACTTATGAGGCCCTTTCACCTCCCATTTTTAAATTTGTAAATTACATGAGAGATAATAAAATACATCATTATTGTGATAGATATCAGTATGTTAAATGAAACATGTTGTGATTGGTAATAATCTTTATAAAAAACCTTTTTTTAAATGACATTGTAGCCAGGTGATGATCTTCAGCCAGGGCCGGTTTAGATGAAAAGAAGCCCTAGGCTATTCCACTTATGAGGCCCTTTCACCTCCCATTTTTAAATTTGTAAATTACATGAGAGATAATAAAATACATCATTATTGTGATAGATATCAGTATGTTAAATGAAACATGTTGTGATTGGTAATAATCTTTATAAAAAACCTTTTTTTTTAAATGACATTGTAGCCAGGTGATGATCTTCAGCCAGGGCCGGATTTAGATGAAAGAAGCCCTAGGCTATTCCACTTATGAGGCCCTTTCACCTCCCATTTTTAAATTTGTAAATTACATGAGAGATAATAAAATACATCATTATTGTGATAGATATCAGTATGTTAAATGAAACATGTTGTGATTGGTAATAATCTTTATAAAAACCTTTTTTTTAAATGACATTGTAGCCAGGTGATGATCTTCAGCCAGGGCCGGATTTAGATGAAAAGAAGCCCTAGGCTATTCCACTTATGAGGCCCTTTCACCTCCCATTTTTAAATTTGTAAATTACATGAGAGATAATAAAATACATCATTATTGTGATAGATATCAGTATGTTAAATGAAACATGTTGTGATTGGTAATAATCTTTATAAAAACCTTTTTTAAATGACATTGTAGCCAGGTGATGATCTTCAGCCAGGGCCGGATTTAGATGAAAAGAAGCCCTAGGCTATTCCACTTATGAGGCCCTTTCACCTCCCATTTTTAAATTTGTAAATTACATGAGAGATAATAAAATACATCATTATTGTGATAGATATCAGTATGTTAAATGAAACATGTTGTGAATGGTAATAATCTTTATAAAAAACCTTTTTTAAATGACATTGTAGCCAGGTGATGATCTTCAGCCAGGGCCGGATTTAGATGAAAAGAAGCCCTAGGCTATTCCACTTATGAGGCCCTTTCACCTCCCATTTTTAAATTTGTAAATTACATGAGAGATAATAAAATACATCATTATTGTGATAGATATCAGTATGTTAAATGAAACATGTTGTGATTGGTAATAATCTTTATAAAAAACCTTTTTTAAATGACATTGTAGCCAGGTGATGATGATCTTCAGCCAGGGCCGGATTTAGATGAAAAGAAGCCCTGAGGCTATTCCACTTATGAGGCCCTTTCACCTCCCATTTTTAAATTTGTAAATTACATGAGAGATAATAAAATACATCATTATTGTGATAGATATCAGTATGTTAAATGAAACATGTTGTGATTGGTAATAATCTTTATAAAAACCTTTTTTTTAAATGACATTGTAGCCAGGTGATGATCTTCAGCCAGGGCCGGATTTAGATGAAAAGAAGCCCTAGGCTATTCCACTTATGAGGCCCTTTTCACCTCCCATTTTTAAATTTGTAAATTACATGAGAGATAATAAAATACATCATTATTGTGATAGATATCAGTATGTTAAATGAAACATGTTGTGATTGGTAATAATCTTTATAAAAACCTTTTTTAAATGACATTGTAGCCAGGTGATGATCTTCAGCCAGGGCCGGATTTAGATGAAAGAAGCCTAGGCTATTCCACTTATGAGGCCCTTTCACCTCCCATTTTTAAATTTGTAAATTACATGAGAGATAATAAAATACATCATTATTGTGATAGATATCAGTATGTTAAATGAAACATGTTGTGATTGGTAATAATCTTTATAAAAACCTTTTTTAAATGACATTGTAGCCAGGTGATGATCTTCAGCCAGGGCCGGATTTAGATGAAAAGAAGCCTAGGCTATTCCCTTATGAGGCCCTTTCACCTCCCATTTTTAAATTTGTAAATTACATGAGAGATAATAAAATACATCATTATTGTGATAGATATCAGTATGTTAAATGAAACATGTTGTGATTGGTAATAATCTTTATAAAAAACCTTTTTTTAAATGACATTGTAGCCAGGTGATGATGATCTTCAGCCAGGGCCGGATTTAGATGAAAAGAAGCCCTAGGCTATTCCACTTATGAGGCCCTTTCACCTCCCATTTTTAAATTTGTAAATTACATGAGAGATAATAAAAATACATCATTATTGTGATAGATATCAGTATGTTAAATGAAACATGTTGTGATTGGTAATAATCTTTATAAAAAAACTTTTTTTAAATGACATTGTAGCCAGGTGATGATCTTCAGCCAGGGCCGGATTTAGATGAAAAGAAGCCCTAGGCTATTCCACTTATGAGGCCCTTTCACCTCCCATTTTTAAATTTGTAAATTACATGAGAGATAATAAAATATATCATTGCTGTGATATATATCAATATGTTAAATGAAACATGTTGTGATTGGTATTAATCTTTATAAAAAACCGTGGCACGGATAATAAATTTAAAAAAAAAGTCGAGAACATTTATTTGGACATTTATTCTCAGTACCATATATAGTACTTGTAACAATAACTAATCAAATCGCGTTGATCTTCACCAATACATTTTTATGCTTGTTTATTAGTCATGGGTATAGAATTTCTCCTTATTTCCAATTCATTGTTTTAGTGTTTACTGTTTTCAGAATAGTGTAATTCTAATTTTGCTAACAATTTGAATGTAGGCCCCTCTTGATCTTGAGGCCCTAGGATGAAGCCTAGGTAGCCTATAGGAAATTCCGGCCCTGTCTCTAGCTAACTCATTGAAACCGAGAGTCAGGAGCGAAGGCATCATGATGAATGAAGTATAGCTCCTCTTATTGCAGATTATTACGGAGATCCTTGGCCGCTTAGCGGCCACTAGCTCCTTCATTGTAAAATGTTGAAACATAGCGGTGGTCTCATGCCCTTTGAGTTAATAAGCAAAATAGATAATTATATGCCCTTTTTTTAAAAAGAATTATTTATTTAATAAAATTATAAAATGAAAAGTAACAAAAATTTCAAAAATGTAGATGTTGATGAAATCAGTTATATGTAATAAAACAGAATGAGCAAAGGTCAAATTAGGAGAAAAAATAGCTTAGGAGAAAAGCGAATTTTTTTCATGCAGGCAGTTGTAAGGAATTAATTTAAAATATTTAGAACAGTGCGAGGTCTTTTGCTGTGTTTGTGGAAAGAAATATCATAATCTTGTAGGATATTTAATACGCATTGATGTTTCGCATATCATTATAGAATTTAGTAGAAATTTTGTAAACAAATTGTCTTAAACTTGGAATAAAATCGACATTTCATTTAAATGTCAGGAGCTACGTTCGAACCTGCTCTCTGTTTATAAAACCAGGTTTTAAACTCAGCGCCTTAGACCTCTGGGCCATTCTGACTTAAGTCTAGCTCCTCTGTTCAGCTATAATAAAAGTGGAAGCAGGGGCGAATCGCTCATGGAGCTCTTGTATCGGGAAAGAAGCCTCTTGTCTTGGTCTATGACACGCGTCAGGCTATCTTTCTCCATCTGGGCCCACCAACACTTCATCGCAGGGGATGGGGCAACTCACTCCTGTTCGTCGACAGCCGTCTTCATTCTTTCCTACATTTTGCTCTCTCTCGGTTCCTCCTTCCATCTATCCCTCTAGATCAGGGGTCTCCAAACTTTTCAGCCTTCGGTCCATATTGTTTACTCCAGTAAGTACCAAGGGCCAAAACCATTTAAATTTTTCTGCCATTATGTATAATTTCTAGACTAGTTGCCGAGTACATACTCTGAGCGAGCAGATTTATGTTCGATTCAGGATATATACATTCCAAACATCAATATACATACATATGCGATACTCTTTACGCCAACATAACTACCGCAGGATGTTCACTAGTTTATAATGTTAGTGGGATCTATTTCAATTATTTGTTATTCTTAAGTTAAATTTTCTGTGTATTATGCTCGTCATTAAGCTTTACCTAGCAAGTAAATAAAACCGAGTTTGTCATTATGTGTTTAAAAAAACAAAAACAAAAAAAACAATAAGCCATTCGCCGTCGTGGGCCGGAAGGATGACACTGGTGGGCCAGATGTGGCCCGCGGGCCGTAGTTGGAGACCCTTGCTCTAGATTGATGCATTCTTTTGGAGCTATTTAGCCCCTGGGGGCTCCATCTCCGATAGGACAGGGTAAATACAGTTGAAAAAATGAAAATTGCCCAGAATATATTTATAAATATAATAATAAAAATTTAATTGGCAATCATAAACAACTAAAAATAAAAAAAAGAAATTAAACTAAAATTTTGTGCGGACGTCTTAAATCATTATTGGGAGCGTAAGAGTCGATCTCCTGGATTGCAGTATTTTCATGATTAACAAGCATGCCAAAAAATTTAACAGAGATGTATTTAAGAAAATCTTTTAATGAAGGAATGTTAATAGCTTTATAGATATCAGAATTGCGCATGAACCATTTAGCAGAGGTAATTTGGCGGATAGGATATTATTTATATTTTGTAACGTTTCAAGTGTTTTTAAATTAGATTTAGCTGCATAGGACCAGACCGGGCAAGGCAAGCGTATGTGAGAATGGGGCGAAGCATAGCCGTATAAAGAAGAATTTTGTTATCTCTGGTCATGGTAGAATTTCTATTTATAAGTGGGTATATCTACCTCTAGATGTCTCACACATCCCATTTTATAGGTCATTTTTTCAGTGGCGGGGAGGCAACGGTTACCGACACCACATCAGAGTCTATATCCGTCCGGCAAACACACTCTATCCATAAAATCTCCAAGCAAAGATAACGAGAGTCTTAAAAGTCTTGGTAAATTGTTGTTATTGACCATCTGGCACGAAGTTTTGTATGACCCCTGCCAATTAAAATATTTCCCAGAGATATCCCCTTCATCCGCAGCGGGGCAACTGACCTGCGCAGTTTTCGAATAAAAGAGACATGTTTTTACAGCCCACTAGTGCTATGTGATTTTATTCTAAGACCATAACAATATTAAATCTGATGTTCAATTAATAAATTTGCTGAAATGAAAGCCAGCAAAGGGCCAAAAGCGCAATCAAAATATCATAACAGATTGTTATATTTCAGTTTTATCATATTCCCAAACGTAATTAATTAAGAAACTTAAATATGAATTCTTGTACAGAGCACAGGAACGGTTAATTACGGCACTGATTGAAATCTTATTGCCGTCTTTGTGTATGTACACTGGTGTGCAAAACTTAAGCAACATGTGGGTTTTTTGCCATAACTCCACGAGAAATCATCTGAGAGACATGACATCCAGAAATGAGGGATAGTATTATGTACGTAAAGGATGACGAAAGTATAGGTGCTGAAAAAGGAATACAATGCATACGGTATGGAATCAAACAAAAACAAGCTTTATTGAACGCATAGTATCGTGATTTATGATTGTCTAATTAAGAGGAAGAACAACAAGCAGATGTTCCTTAATATGGGATATGCCCTCCCCTCACTGCAATGGTTACTTCGCACCGTCTCCGCATATTCAGAACCAGCTGGTGCAACATTTCTTTCGGTAGGAGTGCCCATTCCTGGCACTGGCACTTGCAGCGAATATGTTGAATTGCGTCTCTGTTCTTCCTTTTATTCTACTGTTGAGCTGCGCGCGCCGACATCACGCGTTTTGCGTAAGCTCACGTCGCCTCTGACGTTTCGTTCCTGATGTTTGCATACGCATGACGTTTCTATTGATTTACATGTTCATTGTACTGATCTCCAGACCTCCTTTTCTGCGATTTCATGGCTATCTGCTAAATTTTTACATTGTTGCTTAAGTTTTGCACACCAGTGTATCTGAGGAATTTAGTTTTGCTATGCTCAAAGAATTATTTTCCCTCATGAAATATGACAACTTTATAACAAATGATAAAACATCGATGAGTTTACAACGTCTTATATGGAGAAGAAATAATAGTTAAATAGAATGCAGCATACGTTTAAATCGGTTTATTTTATCAAATGTGCCAGTAATGTTTTATAGCTTAAATATGTGCAAAAATATATTAATATTGCATTTATATGCATTTTTTTTTTCATAATTATAACCATGATATTGAAAAATAAATTTATTCAAATAAAATAGAGTATAATTAGTGATCATACAGGACATAATGATTTTAAAATCAATACTAAAAACTACACACTAAAAATAAATTTTTAATCTTTAATGATAAGAGTACATATAAAAAAACAATGACATAACAGCATAATATGAAAATGAGATAAGATTAAAATAAAAAAAATAAATAAAAGTTGATAACATTTAAAATACAGACAGAACATTCTTTGATTTTTTATGATAATAACAGCTATGACTATGCAAGGAAATTCACTGTGAAAAATCACCCTCATGGATATGTAGAAAGAGTTCAACGCAATACAATCTGTGACCATAAAGGAAACAATACTTTTAAAAAAAACATACTAGAAATTAATTTTAAATCTTTTATGATAAGAGATAAATAAAATAATAATGGCTTTACAGCATAACATGAAAATATTAAAATAAAAGAATAAAAAAGTTGATAACATTTAAAATACTGATAGGACATGTTTTTATTTTTTATGACAATGACAGCTCTGATTATGCAAGGAAATTCACAGTGAAAAATCACCATCATGGATATGTAGAAATAGTTCAACGCAATGAAATTTGTGACCATAAAGAAATAATATTTTTAAAAAGTACATACTGGAAATTAATTTTAAATCTTTGATTATAAGAGTACATATAAAAAAACAATGACATAACAGCATAATATGAAAATGAGATAAGATTAAAAAAAAAAAAACAAATAAAAGTTGATAACATTTAAAATATAGACAGGACATCCTTTGACTTTTTATGACAATGACAGCTCTGATTATGCCAGGAAATTCACAATGAAAAATCACCCTCATGGATATGTAGAAATAGTTCAGCACAACACAATTTGTGACCATAAAGGAAATAGTAATTTAAAAAACTGCATACTGGAAATTAATTTTGAATCTTTGATGATAAGAGTATAAATAAAATAATAATGGCATAACAACGTAATATGAAAATAAGATTAAAATAAAAAAATTAAAAAATGTTGAAATACATCTGTATTTCAAAGGTTATGCTTTGATTTTTATGACAATAACAGCTAAATAACAGCAATACAATTTGTGATCATAAAGGAAACAATAATTTTAAAAACTACATACAGCAAATAAATTTTAAATCTTTGATGATAAGAGTATAAATAAAATAATAATGGCATAACAACGTAATATGAAAATAAGATTAAAATAAAAAAATTAAAAAATGTTGAAATACATCTGTATTTCAAAGGTTATGCTTTGATTTTTATGACAATAACAGCTAAATAACAGCAATACAATTTGTGATCATAAAGGAAACAATAATTTTAAAAACTACATACAGCAAATAAATTTTAAATCTTTGATGATAAGAGTATAAATAAAATAATAATGGCATAACAACGTAATATGAAAATAAGATTAAAATAAAAAAATTAAAAAATGTTGAAATACATCTGTATTTCAAAGGTTATGCTTTGATTTTTATGACAATAACAGCTAAATAACAGCAATACAATTTGTGATCATAAAGGAAACAATAATTTTAAAAACTACATACAGCAAATAAATTTTAAATCTTTGATGATAAGAGTATAAATAAAATAATAATGGCATAACAACGTAATATGAAAATAAGATTAAAATTAAAAAATTAAAAAATGTTGAAATACATCTGTATTTCAAAGGTTATCTTTTGATTTTTATGACAATAACAGCTAAATAACAGCAATACAATTTGTGATCATAAAGGAAACAATAATTTTAAAAACTAAATACAGCAAATAAATTTTAAATCTTTGATGATAAGAGTATAAATAAAATAATAATGGCATAACAACGTAATATGAAAATAAGATTAAAATAAAAAATTAAAAAATGTTGAAATACATCTGTATTTCAAAGGTTATGCTTTGATTTTTATGACAATAACAGCTAAATAACAGCAATACAATTTGTGATCATAAAGGAAACAATAATTTTAAAAACTACATACAGCAAATAAATTCGAAATCTTCGATGATAAGAGTATAAATATAATAATATTGACCTAACAGAATAATATTAAAATAAAATAATAATAAAAAGTTGATAGCATTTTAAATAAACACAGAGAGATTTTGAATGATTTGAATTGATTTTGAGAGATTCATTTGATTTTTTTTTATGACATTGACAGTTACGACCAATGCAATCATCCAGTTTTATGCAAGAAAAATTCGCTATAAAAAATCGCTATAATGAATATGTACAAATAGTTCGAAACGATTGGCATATTCAAAATGGTTTTTATTATAAGAAATAGATAAATCAAATAGACTTTTTACTAAAAACTGCCATAACATTTGTGATTTCTGTAATGGAGCGAATTTTTTTTATTTATTTATTTTGCAATTTATTTTCTATTTTTTTTTCTCCCTATTTTATTTCTCAGGCACCAAAATTCCTAATGATATGCATTTGTCAATGTGTGAAGATAATAAAATCGTTGTGAAATAACACAATTTTTTTAATTTGATTTTAAACCAATTTCCTAATTTACATATATTCCATAATTTGTATTTTCACCAAAGTCTTAGACTTACATGGATACAGGAATTATATCTTTACAAAAAGTTTAACTTCAGCGTGGCATCTTGTAACATTATTATGGTTGAACTTATTTCTTGATTGAAGATAATATCGCCTTCTCAAAGAATCATATATGCATTTCAAGTAACTGCTCACCATTGTGAAGTCTGCCGGAGACGAATTATCAATGTAAATCAAAACTGCTCCAGTTTTCATATGGCTCGCTATGTTCTGTGAAATAAATCATAAATGTTTTATATAAATTAAACTAACTATTAACAATTGATGTAGTTAAATTATCTAATTATAAAAAATATAGAACATTAAAATGGATTATAAAATTAAATTTACAAAATTGAAATGACAGATTACTTTTATCTATTTAAGTAAAACCATCATTAAAATCGTTTCTAATAATACATATATTATACAATTCACTTTAGTATAATAAAATACATCAGCCTGATGTATTTTATTATACTAAAGTGATACACCTTCCTAATGTTGACCACTGGTGAACATTAGGAAGGAAGTTCAATCCGCTGACGGCTTTGTTTTAGACACTGTTACAACAAACGAGTAGTCTCGATGGTGTTTGTGGTGTTCAGCATCTTGTTAGAGTTATCTAGGTTTTCTCATATGATACGCAAATGTGGGGTAGTCCCTACTAAAGTCATCCCGGACGGCACTTCCCACCTTCTTCAGCTTCACAGAGCCAAGTAAGATTTCTAAATACCATGGAACATACTTTCTCCATGGGAACAGAAGACCCCCCCTCCTCCTCTTTTTTCCTTCTCCCATGAGGCCACAAACGGCTGTCTAAGAAGTGGGATAAGAAAAAAAAATATTTATCATATTTTCTTTAGTAGTGCTGAACATAACAAGTCATTACATTATAAATAAAGACATAAATACCATTTTTATAATATACACTTGACGATGCAAACGGCATTCAATTCAACAAGGTACTCAGTTTCGCGAATAAACAAATCACAATAAGAAATCTGTTTAATTCACAGTTCATATGCAGAAAAACTAAATTTTTGTTATGTAAAAACCTTATTAGACCTATTTTGGTATATAGCTCTGAAACATGGATCTGGTGAGGCCCATTGTGGTCTATTTGAGCGGAAGATTTTAAGAGTTGTTCTTGGAAGTGTTAGGGAAAGATTATTGGAGAAGACGGTAAAATGCAGATATTTATAAATGCTATAATTTATAAATTATATAATAAAATTTATTAAGATCAATAGATTAAATTGGGCTGCTCATGTATTAAGAATGAATGATTTAAACCCTGTAAAAAAAGGTTATTTTTGCAAAGATACAGGGGCAAAGAGTTAGGACGACCGGATGGATAAACGCAGTTGAAAAAGATTTTGTTGTACTAAAGGTTAAGGATTTGGAGGACTATTGTCACCCAGAGGCATGCATGGAATTCTCTTCAAAGTAAAGTCTTGGCCCACCCTGATGATGATGATGATGGCATTTTGTTTAGAAAGTTATTTTATTGTTTCTTTTTTTTCGAAGAATAATTCGATCTGCCGGATATCATGGCCGTGTGGCAAGGAAGAAACTTTTTTAGTGAAAAGAATCAAACACTGCAAATTTCAATTGCTATAAACATAAAAAAAAATATTTACAGTCTTATATTAACTAATAAAAGCAAATATAATAAACAATGTACTAAATTTTGAGCTAGTGTTAGCATAATAATTTGGATGAAATCGGAAGAATTTAAAAAAAAAACTTATTCCATACATTAAAAATATATATAACCATTCATTAAATTATATTTTTACTGCATTCATTAAAATATATTCGAACTTAAATTACTCCACCCTATAATAGTCTGGAGTAGGTAAGTTCTGTAAAATGTCTTCCTATACTAGACCTATAACGGCTTCAAGAAGAGGCTTATGCTATTTTTTTCGTAACCGATGGAAATCTTGTAAATTGTTTAAAATTTAAAAGATATTTGACAACTCGTTTTTTTTTTTTTTTTAAATTTCTAAAGAATAATAATTTTTTTTATTCATTAATTTATGTAAAAATTAAGGAGAATTTTTGTAGCTGGTATCTCATTAAGTTTAAATTTATCAAATTTTCCAAACATATTTTCGATTATTTTTCTAAAATTCTATGGTTTTTTTTTTATTTGTACGAGATATCCTGAACTTATTTTTCTAATCACTTTTCACAATTAAAAAAAACAAACACAATATTAAAATATAAACATTCAAGTAACTTACCTTCAATGCATTCCGCCTATTGTAACCGCAAGATATGGTGGATAATATCTTGACAAGAAATACAAGATCCGTCTCTTTTAAAGTATTTTCCATTTCATTTTCATGCCACAAACTTGAATTTGTTATATCACTTCTCAAAAACGTTGAACTGATACTGACATCTCTAGAAAGTTTCCCCGCGTTTCCAATAAAGTTATTTTGCAATTTGTCCATTGTGGCTAAAAATACACTTTCCCATCCTGACATCTCATCCACAATAGTGACATTCATGTTAGTTATGGATTTAGATTCACCATATAAAGCACTTATGAAACCAACGAAATCGTTACCTGGTCCACTACCCAAAAACGTTACATCCAAGCTAGGTTTTGACAATAGTTGTGTTATTTCATCTGGAGGTGACACTTTTCAAAATTTTCAACATAACTTCCAGCACCATGCATGAATGGCTGCCAGCATACTTATGCAAATAACCAACACAATTGCAAATATTGTCATAGTCAATTGGACGAGCTGTGATATGTTTCATCTTTCTGTACTTAAGTTCCATGTGTTCTATGGCGTTCGCTACCTGATCTTCATGGATTGAGTGACGACCCATAAGATGATTTAGTAGTTCTTCGTAGAATTCGAATAATTTCTTTGATTCTTTATTGATGATTGTACTAAAATTTTCCATGATTTGAATAAAATATTACACGATTAATAAAATTAGAATAAATTTTATTTTGATTTAATTAATAAATAAATGAATTTTTGAAGTCGAGGGTTCGGTGACAATAGAAAATAAATAATGAACTCATTAGATAATTATCGAGGATTAAATCATCACATTGCAGTGGCAAAGATTACTCAACGAATAAATGAGATTATTTCAACGGAAGTTAAAACGACTGACTATCTCAGGCAGCATGTGTTTATTGTTTAGAAAACTGACATCCAATGAGATTTCTCCAAACGATCTAGTGTTCAAGGTCTCGGAAGTTTCGATTTGGGTCTCACATCAGTTAAAATTCATTCGAATGTTTTATGTATGTTGTGTGATATGATTTATGATTTCGACATTTAACTCAATCAAAATGTATCGTAATAGTTTTGAAAAGAAATTATAGTCAAACTATATAGAAGTACTAAAAGAAGATCAGTAGGATATTAACATATTATATCATATTTTGAAAATAAATACTTATAAAAAGAATCAATTATTGAAAGGATCTAACAACTCTAAAAGATGAGTGACATATTTCCTACAGATAAAAGTTAAATTAAATTAAGTTAATGCAAAAAATTACATGAAAATAATAATTTTTTTAAAGAAATAATCAAATTTACGATGTAATTTATCATAAAATTCAAAATTGTTCTTTTATTAATTAGAATTCAAAATTGAAAAAAAAAAATGTATCAAATTTACGATGTTATTTCCTTATCATAAAATTCAAAATTGGCTGTTTGATTAATTAGAATTCAAAATTTTAAAACTTTAACTATTCTGATTCTTTTCATAAGATTATATTCATAAGTAAGTGATTGTTTTATTTGGTTTCTATTAAATCACAATTCAAGAATCCAAGAAATTACAATACCTTACAGAAGTTTATTCATAAAAAGGAAGTAAACACAATGAAAAAATTTAAAATGCTTATAATATGAAAATAACATAATTTATTTTAAATAATCCAATATGGTTTAATGGATATAATATTTTCCATATTTTTATTTCTATTTTTTTACAGAAATTTCCGCATTGAGATTTATATTCACGTTAGAAATTGTTTGGTTCACATAAATTTTCAATGGTAATTAAGAAATATTTTTTCAGATACAGCTTCGTACATTCAATAAATATGTCTTCATTCATTCTTCGCACATTAATAAAACTGTCTTCTTAGAATGTTTAATTTTTTTTATCTAATACTAGTTATTTACCCGACGTTGGCAGGGTATTAATTTTTGCTATATTTCGTCACGCAGAAGAATGGATAACAGAATAATGAATATAGTGTAAAACTGAAGTAATTTGATAAACATTATGTACGAGGGAAGAAATTAGGCGGTGTCCACCATCGTTAAGTAATTTTATGTTTCTTTGCAAATTCTGATACGCTGCGTTTTTTGGTGTTTTGTTAAATTATGGGGGACCCAACGACAAACTAATTTTTTCATATGCAGTTCTTCATGAATAATTCTATGTATAGCTGCGGATCCAATGTTAAGTTTCTTCTGTATCATTTGGTAAGTGCAACGGTTATTATCGACTAACATTTTCGTGTGGCCGACACATTTTCTGGAACTACAGATGATGAAGGTCTACCTGTGTGTTCTTGATCCAGCAGAGAACTTCGACCTCTACGAAATTCTGTAAACCATCTAAATAAATACAGTGGCACGAGATGAAGCTTCGTCTCCATATGCTAGTTGCAGACTTTGAAGGCATTCTTCTTGATTTAACCCCACTTTAAAATCATAGAAAATCATAGCGCGTCAATTCCATTTTCCTTTCTTCCAAAATCTTTTCTAGGACAGCTAAATTGCAATTGTTGCCACAAATTATCGTCTGCGACCATAAAAAGGTTCAAATTTACGAATTAAACGAATACATTTTTCCTGCGTTTGTCGCCTGCCACTGTCCCAAAAATTTCAGTTACCCACGTATACACACACACACACACACACACATATATATATATATATATATGTGTGTGTGTGGGTGTGGGTGTGAGTGATTAGCGCTCGGGTCACATGTTTCGGCTAGTGCCCCTGCTGTGCTATGGATGTAGTGGTTCGGAATCCACTTAAAGCAGTAGTTCCTGGTCTAATATGACTATTGGTATAGAAATAACAACCCTACCTAGTAAAAAGAAAACATCTCATGTTTCGAAATCATCTAGTAGGCAGATGGCCCTGGCCCACCAAGAAGCCCTTACGCCAATGAAGCAAATAAATAATAATAATAAATATCCGGAGATGCCGGGGTATTAATTTTTGCTATAATTCGTGAGGCAGAAGAATCGGTTACAGAATATAGTGTAAAACTGAAGTAATTTTATTGACAGGTATGCATCTCTCTTTTATGTACATTCAAAGGATTTAATAACTTTATATGTAACAAAAGAAAAATTGGCATACTAATTAATGTTTAATTGATGTTTTATGAAAGTCACAAGGGTTTCACTTATTATTAAAAATATAATAATTCCTATAAAACAGTAAAAAAAAATTTACATAATAAGCAAAATATAAAATTTTATTATACATACATTTGATTTCGGTAATTACACAGATTAATTTCAGAAATTGAGAAGTATACATTTAAATTAAAAGAAAAAAAAATTTAAATATGCATACCATCACATAACAGAAATATAGGATCATTACTTTATTAGTTGGCTAGAAGGTTTGGACTTCAGCCAATATAAATTTTTTCACGCACACTCTTACAACTGCTTGACTTGCTGTGATATTCGGATAACCAAATCTTTCAACCTGAAAATTAAAATTAAATTTCTCTTTGTTAGCTTCATAAACAATATCTAAATATCCCCGCAGAGCAGCAAATTCCGCAGTAGGATATGGACAGTCAATGAATATGAGTAGGGCTCCTGGTTTCATGGATTGTACAATATTCTAAGAAAAAAAAAATAAAAGAATCTTACAACAACGTTAAATCACATACAACTTCACTTTCAGTCAGATCAGCAATTCACAAAATCATCATTATTACAAACTTAATATTTAAGGTTATGTAAAATTATAATGAACCACAATATGAACATAAAATTGAAATAAATAAAACACATAAGAAAAAATTAATAAAATAGAAATAAAATAAAGAAACAAGCAATATAAAAATAAAAAAAATTTAAGTCAATTCCTACTTTTTTTTTCTCTATATTGCAGAAAGTCCTTTATAAATAATATTCATTCATTTTTTTAAGTTTATCTGGCGCCATCTATTGGCGGATATATGCAACTTAAATCAAAAAAAAACTAAAATTAATTAATTAAATTTAATTAATGAATTAATATTTGAAAAAACTGTATTAACATTAAGTGACATCCACTAAAAGTTCAAAAAAATTTATTTGAACTTGAGTGGACGAATAAAAAGTATTTTATTAACGATTGAAAATTTGAACAAGATATATATAGGGAGAGTGTGAGCTAATAGAAGGAATTGAAAAAGAAAATAGAAATAATGTTTAATTGATGTTTTATAATATTAAATCAACTTCAGCTGGCTGAATGGCTAGCGATCTGGCCATTCGTACTACAGGTTCATCGTTCGAATCCTGGTGGTAGCATGGATGCTTGTTAGTGGTTCAGAATCCACGTGAAAAACTGTAAGTAGTTATCACTAACTGTAGGTATATAGGTAACTAATTACCCCAAAGTATACAAATTACTGCAGAGCGACAAGCCAACTTTATACAATTAAATTTTTTTATACCCACTAAATATATCTCGAAAACCAAATACAATTTATCAAAGATCAAGATTAATCAAAGATTAATTGTTTTGACCTGTGAAGGTCGAACAGACAATCGCTAATTTCATGATGTATCATTATCCATGACACTTATTATTTTTTTGTCAAATTTGAGTGATATGTTGTTATTATGCACTTGTTAAAGAATATAATAGAGCCTGAGTGGCTAGCGCTCTGGCGCTCGGTACCACAGGTTTCGGGTTCGAGACCCCGGCGGTGCCATGGATGTTTATAGTGGTTTGGAATCCACTTTAAACCGTAAGTCCCGGTCGTAATAGGATCGTAGAGCGTTGCGGGGGCGTTGTTACTCCGCGTCCGTAGCTTATCTCTAAGTTACACGCAGCCCCTGGATAATGCAAAGTTAGTAACTTCTGTGCAGCGCTGGTCTTAAGGTATTCAAGACCAAGCTGTCTAGGTGTTTGCCTGCTGCATTAGAAAAAAAAAAAAAAAAAAAAAAAAAAAAAAAAGAATATACATTCCTTTGCCCTTAAATATAACTGTAGTTAAATATAACTTTACCAATCACAACCGATATTCTATGAGATTGAGACCTGTAGGGAGAAGCACTGGATATCAGTTTGACTTTCTGGATCAGGATATTATTTGTGGAGCAATACCACGTATCCCTAAAGGCCCTTTATTGAAGGAATTAAAAGGGCATAGAATTTGGATTTCGGATATGGGGGACGACTATCCGGAAATAGAACTTTTGATAGGCAGCGATATTTATGGACAAATTCTTACGGGTGAAGTAATTCAGCTTAATGAGGGTCTGACGGCCATTAATACTAAATTGGGATGGACTTTGTGTGGGGAACGAAAAGAACTAAATGTTCAAAATTTAGAGGGGGCCCAGTCTATGTTAATAACTAATCTCCATATTCAAAATATGAAAGTTTCTGATATGTGGGATTTGGAAAGAATTGGTATTACAGATGAAGTGCAGACCTTTTCCGAAGCAGATCAGTTAGTTCAGGAACAATTTTTGAAGGGGCTTAGTAGATACGAAGATGGTAGATATTGTGTAAGTTTACCGTGGGTTCAAACCTTTCCTCCAAACATTGCCTCTAATCGGCATATTGCAGAAAAAAGGCTATTTGCCACTACACGGAAATTAAAGAAATTGGATAACTTTGACGAGTATGATAAGATATTTAATGAGTGGTTGTCGGAAGATGTTGTGGAAATAATTCCAGTATCGGAAAAGAGTGAAAAGGGGCATTATTTATCACATCATCCAGTTTTCAAAGTAGATAGTTTAACTAGTAAAATTAGGCCCGTATTTGATGCCTCGTGCAAATCGGATAATTCGTTTTCGCTAAATGATTGTTTGATAAAGGTCCAAATCTCGTAGAAGAAATTCCTGCGATCTTACTGCGATTTAGGGAAAAGGCGATTGGCGTAACGTCCGATATTAGGCGAGCTTTTTTACAGATTGGCATACGTCGACAAGATCAAAATTACCTAAAATTTCTTTGGTGGGAAAACAACAAAATTGTAGAATTCCGTCATAAAAGGGTTGTTTTTGGTGTTACCAGTAGCCCATATCTGTTGGCAGCAGTGATTTCATTCCATCTTAAAAATGTACATGCGAAGTTTGAAGTTGTGGCAGATAAGCTGTTAAATGCATTTTATGTCGACAACTGCGTCACTTCAGTTGATACGAATGTAGACCTAGAAGTATTTATACAACAAGCAACTGCCATTATGGCGGACGCCAAAATGGAACTGCGTATGTGGACTTTTTTGGTCCAGAGCAAGAACTATCGTTACAGAATGTTGAACCTATATCTCCAGTTTTAGGTCTTCAATGGGACCGTATAGAAGATAGTTTATTTATACCATTCAAGTCTGAGCCAATAACAGACTTATCGAAAAGAAAACTACTATCGATAGTACATTCCGTATTTGATCCTTTGGGCTTCGTCGTGCCAGCAATGGTACCTGCGAAATTAATACTCCAGGAAGCCTGGGCAACTGAAGCAAATTGGGACTTACCTTTGCCAGATGAACTACAATCTAGATTCTCAACATGGTACCGCGGACTGTCTTGTATTTCCCAGCTTAAATTGGAACGGCGTATAGGTTATGGAAAAAGAGACTCCTGGTCATTACATATTTTTTGTGATGCCAGTAAAAATGCTTACGCCACTGTTATATTTTTAAGAAGTGAAAGCAGTGGTCAGGTTTATGTGAAATTTGTTGCTGCAAAATCACGGATATCTCCATTAAAGAAGGTGACTATTCCACGCTTGGAGTTATTAGCGTGTGTTTTAGGCTCACGCCTAGCTAAATACGTTGTTACTGCTTTAGCTTTGAGAGAAGTCTCAACCTACTACTGGACTGATGCAACAGTAGCTCTTTGCTGTATTCAACGAGAAGAAAACTGGGGAGTGTTCGTAAATAATAGAGTTAGAGAGATTCGAAGTCTGTCTAAGAAGGAATACTGGAGACACATCCCAGGGAAATTAAATCCAGCAGACATAGCATCACGCGGCTGTACACTCCAACATCTGTTGCAGTACGGTTGGTGGGAGGGACCTGAATTTTTGAAAGCTTTCCCAGAGGCATGGCCAAAGTCTGAATTTTCGCCAAACGAAGAATTAATTGCAGCAGAGATGAAAAAGAAAATAATTGTTGACTTGAGTGTAAAAATAGAGAAGCCCGAATGGTTCGAACGTTTATCCAGTTTTTCTAAGATTGTGAGAGTTTTTTGCTGGATGATGCGTTTTGTAAATAAATTGAGAAAAAAGCCTTCTTATGGTATTAAAACCCTAACAGTTGAAGAAAAAGCTAAGGCTGAGATCATTCTGTGGAGTATAGAGCAGAAAAAGCATTTTCATGAGAAAGAAAATTCTGTGCATGGTCTGCAAGTGGTGCGAGGTGATGACGAGGTTCTTCGTGTTAAAACTAAGATCATTGAACGAGATGATGATCTGTCCTTTTTATATCCAATCCTTCTTCCGTCCAAACACAACTTAACTGAGTGCTTGATAAGAGAATATCATTTAAAGTACTGTCATGCAGGAGTGCAGATATTGGCAGCCAAATTAAGACTGAAATACTGGATTTTTTCTTCCAAGAGAAATATAAGATCTTGCGTATCACGTTGTGTTGTATGCAAAAGATTCACTGCAAAAGCGTTGACTACTCCACCTATACAGTTGCCTCTTGACCGAGTAAGAGAATCGGCAATCTTTGAGATAATGGGTATAGATCTTTGTGGTCCTTTACTTCTTAAACCGAGGGGAAAAGCCTGGATTGTGTTATTTACTTGCGCAGTGTACAGGGCAATTCATCTTGAACCTCTTACGTCACTCAGCACAGAATATTTCATGCAAACCTTCAGAAGATTTATTGCACGGCGAGGCCGTCCATCAACGGTGTACACGGACAATGCTACAAACTTTAGAGGAATGCCTTGAAGAAAATTGATTGGCAGAAAATATCGGAAAACGAATGTTATCCAATCAAGTGGAAGTTCAATCCCTCTACTGCTGCTTGGTGGGGGGGATGGTGGGAGCGGCTTATTCGTTCAGTCAAGAGCCTGCTCGTGCGCATTCTAGGAAGATCATCAGTAAATTTTGAAGAGCTTCTAACGATACTTTGTGATGTTGAAGCATCAATAAACAGCCGCCCGTTGACTTATATCTCGGACGATTCAGATGAACTCATTCCTTTGACTCCTTCCTTGTTTTTGCAAGACATAAAACAAGTGGGGGTACCTGATTTAGATTCAGTCGACTCCAACAAACTGAATGTGCGCGTGAATCACTGCAACACTTTGCGTCGAGAACTGAGAAGTCGTTTCCGTAAGGAATACTTAAGCCAACTTGTGCAGAAGGCCAAAGCCACGTGCCAAGAACTTAAAGTCGGGGACATCGTTCTCATCGAACTGGAAAACAAAAAACGTGTCATGTGGCCTATGGGCCGAATTGAGAAAATCTACAGCAGTAGAGATGGTGCGTCCAGGTTAGTACAGGTGAGAACGAGTAGTGGTTGCTTGACGCGACCAATTCAAAAACTTTACCCGTTGGAGGTGTCACCTTCTGGAGATCCTGTACTCACCCGGACAACTGAAAACAGGTCCAGATATGGACGACTGTTTATATCAACTAAGAAATAATGTTTGAGACTGTAAATAGAAAGGCTATTATTTTTTTGAATTAGTATTTGAAATTGTAATTATCATGATGTAACATTTATATGCTGTAATTTTATTTAGTTCATAGTATTTTGTTTTTATGTGTTCATATTTGTCAAGCAGTGTTCAATTTAATTTTTATTTTTTATGTGTAATTTTATGGATGTGTATACCCATAGCAAAATAGGTGTAAGAAAATTTAGAGTTTAATTTTTGGCTCCCGCCTAAATTAAAGGTGGGAGGATGTTGTAACTGGTAATTATCCTGTTGTGTGAGGGTAAGGGGTATTTCCTTTATTTTTTGTATGAATCCAGGAATGGTAGATAACCCATCCCGGTCACACGGTCAGGTCCAAAAGAACCGGTCGGTTTGGTGGGATCCATCCCTTTTTTGGAGTTTTTGCGGGCAGAAAGGAAGACCCGTTGAAAGCAGAGCGAACGATCTACGATAATGCGTGAGCCTGGTGCACAATTTTTGCAGCGAGAATGGCTCCAGGGATAATTTGTAATGGAGAGTTATGTCCATCTTTGGAATTGTCGGTGAGCATTTTTTGGTAAAAAGGATATGAGGCTACTGGTACCCCACTGCCCACACACTCAAAGGAATATTTTCGATTGAGGTATGCGTGCGAAATATTATGAATACTTCTCTGTAAACATTTCTCTATAAACATTCTCTATAAAACTTTTTTTATTTTATTTATTCGGCCAAATATTAAAAATCCTAAATTTTTATTATTGTAATAGTATTTATTCGTATTCATTAAAGGGTAAAAGTAAATTAGTTGTTTGTCCTAGTATTTATTTTAATTGCTTTTTATTAATGTTAATTCATTTGGCCGTCCTACGAGTATACGTAGACCAACGGCCCCATTTCTATGTCGGTATATTAACAATGACGTTTACTTTGAAATTTAATATTAAAATGACTAAGGTAATTTGAAATGTGTAATGAAAAAGTCAGATCCATAATGCATTTATGATCATTTAATATTCCACATTTATAATTTTTTGATTTAAAAAAAAATTGGAATTTCAACTTAATTTCGGATGCAGTCAAAATTTCTAATCTGTAATAAGAAATTTTGAAAAGTAAGCTACGAAACTTTTATTAAACTTATGTTATATTTGGTTATGTTGGAGGCCTGCAAATATATTCAGTTGCAAGTTTCAAATTCTTGCTCTAGATCAGGGATGACCAACCCAAATGATCTCGCGGGCCACTTTGGAAATTCATCATAACTCCGCAAGCCGCGCGCGGCCTGGTGGCCAAGTGGCTAGCGCTGTGGCCTTTGGTATCCCAGGCTTCAGGTTCGAATCCTGACGGCGGCATGGATGTTTTTTAGTGGTTCGGAATCCACGTTAAACTGTAGGTCCCAGTGTGTTTAGCCCAAAGTGCGCATAAGATGACCGTAGAGCGCCAAACCGCAAGCAGCGTATAAAATTACATATTACATTTAGACCCACTATAGACATCTTTTTTAGAGTGAAAAATTGAATCATATTGAGTTATTACTTTCGTGTTTACTATTATTCTTACAAGTAAACATAGATAATATAATAATAATGATACTAAACGCACACTGTAAAGAAATATATAACACTAAAAATGAAATATAAAAAATATATAAATATAAGTGAAATAAAAAAAAAATGAAACCATTAAAAAATATTTATTTCACTAGAATGATATTTGTTTCTCCACTTTTTTACTTAGCTTTTTGCAAATCGGCCTCAATTTGGGTAATTGCATATCGTAATCAGTGTTGCGCCCATTATGTTTGAGCGTGTTTTGTATTTGGTCAATATCATTTAAGAAAAAAAAAAACGATTAGCAGGTGTCAGTTGAACCAAAAGCGCTAACAACTTCAACTTAGAGTCTGGTTTGCTCTGATATCAACTGCGCTTATCTCGGAATGGTCATTGAGTCACTGACATCAATTAAAGTGAAACATAGAACCTGTTATATTAGGTATTCCAAGATGCTCGAGCATCATGAATATATAAATATAAATATATATATAATGGCCCAAAATATATAATTTAATTATTCTGCAAACTCATAAATAAAACAGGTAATATCTGTCATAAATTAGCAAGAATATTTTTTTAAAATTAAAGTTAATTTTTTCTCATAATTTCGACAGTTAATTTTTGAATATATGGATGCACAAATAATGTATTTTTTAATACGATGTTATCACTACTTGCTATTCTAAAATAAATATATTTTGTAAAAAAAAGTGTGATAAATCTCACGGGCCGGAAAAAAGTTCAAGGCGGGCCCCGGGTTAGTCACCCCGGCTCTAGATAGACATAAAAGTTTAGTAAAATTATCTTAAAATACCTACTACTAAATGTTACATTTTAAATTAATAATATACTTTATTTGTAAAACAAGCATTTCTTTTAAGTGGTCTTGCTTTACTGTAAACATTTCTGTCTGTGCTTTACAGCTCTCGCCTTCAAACATACATTGTTTCTCTTTCTTCTACTTAATTGCATTGGCCACGTAGCATATGCAATTATTCAGTCAGCGCTCTTATTGTAGATTATTACGGAGATCCTCGGCCGCGTAGCGGCCACTAGCTCCTTCATTGTAAAATGTTGAAACTTAGCGGTGGTCTCATGCCCTTTGAGTTAATAAGCAAAATAGATAATTAAATGCCCTTTTTTTAAAAAGAATTATTTATTTAATAAAATTATAAAATGAAATGTAACAAAAATTTCAAAAATGTAGATATTGATGAAATCAGTTGCTTGTAATAAAACAGAATGAGCAAAGGTCAAATTAGGAGAAAAAATAGCTTAGGAGAAAAGCGAACGTTTTTCATCTAGGCAGTTGTAAGGAATTAATTTAAAATATTTAGAACAGTGCGAGGTCTTTTGCTATGTTTGAGGGAAGAAATATCATAATCGTAATTTTGTAGGATATTTAATACAAGGTTATTGATGTTTCGCATATCATTATACAATTTAGTAGAAATTTTGTGAACAAATTGTCTTAAGCTTGGAATCCAGAGAGCTCGTCTAATATCGTCATTACGAGTCGTCATCGTGTAATATCGTCATTAAGTACCAGGGTGAATTCGTTAACATTCTCAGAGTTTTGTTCTCAAGCCTTTGAATAATTTCAAAATTTGTACGTGCAACAGAAACCCAAACTGGGCTTGCATAAGCTAATACTGGACGAAGATAAGAGAGATATATTAGAATTTTGAGATTAAGAGGTAAAGCTGAATTTCTATTGATTAAAGAATAGAGAATTCTAAATTGAGTATTGAATTTATTTCTAAGGTTGTAGATATGCGATCTGTAGTTAAGTTTACTATCAAGAATAATTCCTAAGTACTTAGTTTCTTTAGATCAGGTGATATAATTATTATATATTTTAATATTAGGAGGGTTATAGGATTTTTTGCAAGTGAAAAGAACTGCTTCAGTCTTGTCTACCTTTAATTTTATCTTCCATTTAATGAGCCATTTTTCTAAATCAATTATATAATTTTGCAAATTTTCCTGGATATCAGTCAGCGCTCTTGCATCATCTACGATGTCGGAGCTGGCTGCGCCATCTATCGTTAATAAAACTTACAAAAAATAGGTGCAACGGGCATACCGATTACGGAGTTCCAAGGTGGTTTTATGAACCGCGAAAACCTCCACATCTTAATTTAGTTAAAACATTAGCACTATAAAATTAATTTGCTTCAATTAAAGAATGAAATAAACAATTAAATTTAAGAAAAACATCTCTTGCTTGGGAACAATTTAAGCAAGAGATCAAAAAAGCTAAAGCTATGGATACAATTAGAAGTCCGTTGGCGATGCCCCCCAAAAAAATAAAAGTTAAAGTTAAAATTAAAAAAGTTAAGCTAAAAAAAAAAAGGAATTAAATTTAAAATATAAAAATAAAGATACGTGAAAGACATCAAAGTTACTAAATAACACAGAAAACAAATAAACATACAAAATAAGTCTTCATATGTGGTCTTCAGTTCGCCGGTAGATGGCGCCATCATTCTTGATGAACATTGCAAAAACCCAACCAAGGTCGGAAAAACATTTTTTTTTTCTTTTTAATTTATTCATAGTATTAAAAGCAAGTTATTTAATGTACTATAAGTATTTAACATTTAAGATTTGACCAGAGAAATTAAGAGTAACTATTGAATTAAGAATTTAAAAAGTATAATAAAATAAACATATTTTAAAATTATTAAAAATTTAATCAAAAAATAAAATAAAATTTTAAAAGGTTATGAATTCAAACAATAAATCAGGAACATAAAATTAATAGTCAACAATAGTGAGGTGCGAAAATTACAACAAGTAAAAAGAGCATTTAATGCCACCCTCAAATGAAACTCAGTAGTATTCCAGACAATTTTCAATTATTTTTTATGCCTGCCAGTAGTATTCCAGACAATTTTCAATTTTTTTTTATGCCTGTCAGTAATATTCCTGACAATTTTCAATTATTTTTTATGCCTGTCAGTAGTATTCCAGACAATTTTCAATTTTTTTTTATGCCTGTCAGTAGTATTCCAGACAATGTTCAATTATTTTTTATGCCTGTCAGTAGTATTACAGACAATTTTCAGTTATATTTTATACCTGTTCAGTAGTGGGAGCGACGCAGGGACTACTAAGTGGCAATCACAAACCACTACTTTCCAATCGAAATTATTATTAATTTATTACTATAATAATCTAATTAACAGGGATGCACATTAGCAACTGTAGGTGCAATTTATAATATTATAAACTACTGCAGAAATTTTTTTTTTTTTAAATTAAGGAAATATTCATTAAAATTATGTTAATCTAAGGCTTAAAGTTACCAATATGTTGAAATTATACACATTCAGGTAAGATTGAATAAATATCAGGTAAGATTGAATAAATATATTATGTTGCACGGCATTTTGAAATGAGAATATAAAGATTGTAAAGTGAAAAAAATTTAAAATTTATAATAAACCGCAGTACTAAAATTTAAATAAGCCTACATAAATCCATTAAAGTCAATCCTCCTTTAAGTGAAGACTTCACGGACTAATAATTATTTTCGATAATAACAGCAAACGTAATAGTAAAACTATATTTATTTGCACACATTATTCTGTGATATTTTTCAATTCCTACTATTAGTTCACAATCTCCCTATATATATCTTGTTCAAATTTTCAATCGTTAATAAAATATCTTTTATTTATCCACTCTAGTTCAAATTCAATTTTTAAACTTGTAGTGTTGATGTTAATACAGTTTTTTCAAATATTGATTCAGTAATTAAATTTAATTAATTAATTTTAGTTTTATATAGGAGAAAAAAATGTCTCTTATATAAGATATTTAGCAGGATATAAATTTAGGGATAAATACCATCAATGGCGAAGCGCGTAGATCGCTGGAAAAAAAATTTCTTTTTCAGATTTTTTTTTCATTCTGGGTTCTAGTCTGAGTCAAGGAGGGAACGAAATGGAAAATGAAACATGTGAATAAATTAGTGAGATAGATGGAAAGTGTGTATGAGAGAGAGAGAGAGAGAATTTTTTCTAACTTATAAAAAATGAATGAAAATTATTTATACGGGACTTCCTGCAATAGAGTGAAAAAAAAAGTAGGAATTGACTTTAAAAATTTCATTTATATTACTTATTTTATGAAAGCTGGCGTTATTTTTTATCAAATTAGATGGAAGATTTTGAATTGTGTGAAGTAGGAAAAAAATAACAGACAAAATTATTTTCTTAAATCTCCTTAAAAGTATTATAATTATTGCAATAAGTAGTTAATACAAAATTTATATTTTTAATCACTGTAACTACAGAGGATTCAAAGTAATCGATATCTCTGAATTAATGATTAGCAACTAACAGACAAAATTTTCTGATAAGATAAGTGAGTAAAGTACATGTTGTTACTATTGCTGAAAATGTACAGTTCAAATAGAAAAGTTAAATAAAAACTATTTGTAATCGTAAATAAAATCTCCATAATATGAAAACGACTTATAATTATAACTTTGAAGATAACATCTAAAATTCAGTGCAGCTAATTTTTCATAACTTGGAATTAGACGTTGGATAAAATATCATAATATCAGAAAAGTTTAAAGTGCAACAAATGTAGTTGTACATCCGAACTTAAAATTCACCAAAGAAAAAACGTGATCTTCACATTTCTTTTTTTAAAATACAATTAGACAATCATTTGAATTCAAGCAGATTTTTGTCACATTATCTTGTATTATTACAAAATAGGCATTGAAAAAATTGTTGAATTATAAATATTTCCTTTAGTTTGAACCCGATTTATTTTGTTTTATTATGTAAAATAAAGAAAAGATGACTAACAACAGGAACATAACTTCATGTTTTTTTCGATTTCATTGTCATTTAGCATGATGACGAAACAAAATCTGGTTGTTTTTGGAAATGAATACAGGTGTTGGCATGTTTCTGTTTTTCTTTTATGTGCGAAGACATTATTTGTCGCATGCAGTTAACCTACGCATAAAATGTTATCGTTGTATATGCACATAAAACATAAAACGTAATCTAATGTAAGTATTTGATAATTTATTTTTGAATCTTTTATAATAATACTTTGTTATGACAACTTTATGTTGAATGCTGAGTCTTTTGATATAATGCTACTGGAACGGCAGAGATATAAAAGATTCAGCATTACCCAAAATGTGTTATATGTGGTCAGGGCCGGATTTTCCTATAGGCTAACTAGGCTTCAGCCTAGGGCCTCAAGATCAAGAGGGGCCTACATTCAAATTGTTAGAAAAATTAGAATTACACTATTCTAAAAACAGTAAACACTAAATCGAAAATAAGGAGAAATTATGAGATAAATTTATCTGAATTGAATTTGCTTCAATCTTCAATCATTGAATATATTTAATATAATTTTATAGAAAATATGATAATTTTTATTGCATATTTAATTTTCGTAGTCAAAGATTTTTATTATTTGAATTTTGTTTCTTTGTAAATGTTGTGTGTTATGTTTGATTAGTTATTGTTACAAGTACTATATAAGGTGCTGAGAATAAATGTCCAAATAAGTGTTCTAGACTATTTTTTTTATTTATTATCCGTGCCACATTTTTTATAAAGCTTAGTACCAATCACAGCATGTCACAAGATTTAACATATTGATACATATCACAGTATTATTTTATTATCTCTCATGTAATTTACAAACTTAAAAATGGGAGGTGAAAGGGCCTCATAAGTGGAATAGCCTAGGGCCTCTTTTCATCTAAATCTGGCCCTGAATACATGTATTTTTTTTCTGCAATATAGTGAAAAAAAAAGTACGAATTGACTTAACAATTTTTTTTTTATATTACTTGTTAATACATTGGTTTTCACTACTTTGGCCATTATAAAATAAATATATTTTGTAAAAGTGTGATAAATCTCACAAATCGGAAACATTTTCACGGCGGGCCGCGGGTTGACCATCCGTGATCTAGAACAAATACCACCAGAGCAACTGGTTGTTCTGTTTTAATGTATTACTATTCTGATTGTTTTGTTCTTGACTATTCTACTTGATCCTAACGGAAGAACATTCTGGACAAATGATTTTAGCGTACCTGTTCTCGACATAGACAAGGAAGCTTTTGTTGATGCACACTATCATCCACTAGGGTACTCCAGTTATATTATAATACGCATTTGGATATTTCACATAATCTTTTTTTTTTTTTTTTTTTTTTTTTTTTTTTTCCAATTCCTTCTATTAGCTCACACTCTCCCTATATATATATCTTGCTCAAATTTTCAATCGTTAATAAAATACTTTTCATTCATCCACTCAAAGTTCAAATGCTTTTTTTGAACTCGTAGTGGATGACACTTGATACTGTTTTTTCAAATATTAATTCATTAATTAAATTTAATTAATTAATTTTTGTTTTTTTTAGATTTAAGTTGCATGTATCTAAATTACTCTAAAAGTATCTAAATTACTCAAAGCTCTTTACAAATAAAATTGAAATTTTATTTGTAAAGAGCTTTTCTGCAATATAGTAAAAAAAAGTAGGAATTGACTTAATTTTTTTTTTATATATATATATATATATTACTTGTTTAGTGGAAAAAAAAAGTACAAATTAAACTCTCTGTACAGCACGTAAGAGTAACTTTCTGTTTTTAACTTCTTTTTTTTTTTTTATCAACTATTTTAAACTTTTGATTTGTAACTGTTAAAAAAACTATTATAAAACTTAAATAAAGTCATCTGTTGCATTGACTTTAGGTATTCCCTGTCTCTCAAAATGCATGGTATAAGTAGTATGAATAAAAAAAATATGAAAAAAAAAATTATTGAAAATATGAAAAAATATATGAAAAAAATGAAATGAAAATGATATGAAAAAATATGAAAAAAATTATTCAATATTTACCTATTTTAATATTCGTTACCATTTGCTTTATCAACTTTAACATGTAGACTTGTATACAATTTTATTGTAGAGATACTGCCTTTCTGACCACTGTCATTGCTTATTAGCTACTATTGTGCCACCATTCGTTCTATTCGATTGTTAGCAACATTCTTTCGCATATCATTGCACAAAATTTGTCTGAACTGCTTGTGTTCCATGAGTATTTCAGACGTAATTAGTTAAAGTCGAATGTTCCTATTTTGTTGAATTTTGCAAAAAAAAACAAAATGTATAAAATAAAAAAATAATTTTGAGTGTGAAAATGAAAAATGTGTGTAAATATTGATAAAAACATTCCTAACTATTTGTTGAAAGTGAAACATTGTCTTTATACAAAACATTGCAGTAGACGTCATCATGGTCAAAACATCTGCGCACATCGAAACGCTGCGAAAGCAGTTTATGGGACACAAACAGTTCGGACAGATGATATGCGACAGATTTTGCGAATGATATGCGAAGAATATTGTTAACGATCAAATAGAACGAATGATGGCACAACAGTGGCTAATAAGCAGTGACAATGGTCGGAAAGGCAGTATCTCCTGTAATGACAGCGATCTGATGACCAAATGGCTAACACTGTGGCATTAGGTACCACATGTTTCACAATTCGAATCCTGGCGGTGGCATGGATGTTTGTTAGTGGTTCGTAATCCACGTTAAACTGTAGGTCCCGGTCTAATTAGCATAAAGTGTGTACACAATGACCGTAGACCAGCAAACTAAACTAAACCTGTGGAGATAATGCAATAAAGTTGTCCACAAATTGGCATGTTAAATGTTGATAAAGTAAATGGTAACAAATATTAAAATAGATAAATTTTGAATATTTTTTTTTAAAATTCAGTGTCTCTGAGGAATTTTGCACAGAATTTTTTTTTATTCTTATTTTAAAAATATTCTATGTAATTAAGCATAAAATGACGCTTTTCTATTCATAATAAAACGTGAAAATCCTGGATGAACAGATAATAAGGGATCATGTCAATGAAAAAGAACCGATTACACAATAAATGAACAAAAGGAAATGTTTTAAATATAAGATTATAAGAATTATTTTAGTTTTGAATGCAGAATTCTGTAATATAAAGATATAAAATATGAATAATAACGCTCTTGATATAGATCTTTAAATTTTGTTTAAAATCCACTGATGCCGTGCATAGGTCATTACATTAGTACATAGGTACATTAAATAGTTAAGAACAAACTTAAAAGTTGCGGAATACAAACAGTAAAAACACGTACTCTAATTGTAACAAGCCATTTATCTGAGAGAGAAAATTAATACTCATTACAATTAAATATATTACTCATATAATACTCAATATTAAATATAATATTCACAATACTCACACAAGGTTTTTATAAACTGTTCTTTCTGCAAATAACTTTTTAAATGACGTACTGAATTCTAAATAAGTAGGTAATGTGCAATGTGGATATGTGGCAATGCCTATATTGCCGCTAATTGCTTTCGGCACTTGTATCAAAAATACAAATGAATGAGAAATTAAAAGTTCTGTCGTTCTCCAAATATTCTGAAGTAAAGTAATTTACTTTCGCAAAATAACCTTTTATATTTGCTTGTATTAAAATTCCACATGGTATTATTTATTCCCAAACTAATGACTTCTTCTTCTGCAAAGGCGCAACAGCCCCATTGTAGACTATTGGCACACTTCGAGACAAGAGATGTTTTCTTTTTACGGAGTAGGCTTGTCAACCCAACGCTCTAAAGTCATATTAGACTGGGAACTACGGTTTAAACTGGATTCCGAACCATTACAAACATTTATGGCACCGTCGGGACTCGGACTCGAAACTAAAGATTACATTTTCCAAAGATTTTTTTTTTTTTTTTTGTAATGCAGCTGGATGTACTAGACAGTTATCTTTATGTCATAAACAAGGGCTGCACCACTGTTACTCATTTAGCACTACCCTGGTGCAAATGTAGTAACACTATAAACACAAAGCTCTACGAGAGTATTAGACAGGGACCTACGGTTTAAAGTGGATTCCGAAGCACTAAAAATATCCATGGCACCACCGGGACTCGAACCCTAAACCTGTAACACCGAGCGCCAGAGCGCTAACCAGTCGGTCATCAGGACCAACTTTCCAAATGTATCTCATGAAAGCCATTATTTTAATACAACGTTTCATACCATATTAGGATAAAGATATAAAGAAAATTGAAAGGAACCCATTGTAAATATTATTTAAAAAACATTCTAAATATTTTTAAAAGTTTGTGACGGTATTAATAATTGTTAAGAAAAATTAAATTCTAAAAAATAATTTCTAACAGCTTACAAAATTTAAGTAGTTCAAATACTTCAACATAATTTAGTTTAAAATACATATTTAATTTACAAATGATATAAGAAAAAATATTACATGTATTTCAAAATTAAGAAAAACCATTAACTTGCCTTTAAAATGCATAATTTGTCAGCATTAGGTACAACAGAAAGAACTTTAGCCATAAGCACTATGTCGGCATTTGCTAATTTCCCTTTTAATTCTTTTGTCCATGTGCTGGGAAATTTTAGATCACCTTGCAAAAACGTGGTAGTGACATTCAGGTCTTTGAATATACAGCTTACATTACCACATTCGCCTAACCTCAATCTTCTAACTGTTTCTTCAAATAAAAGTCCCCATCCATACATTTTGTCTACAACTGTCACATCCAAATCAAGTAGTCCGAAATGTTTTCCATACAAGGCACTTAGAAGCCCTACCAGATCATTGCCAGGTCCACTGCCCATGCACATTATATTCAATTGGTCCTTCAAAGCTAATATTCTTCTCACAGGTAGTGGAGGATATTTATGAAATATTCTAATCATTACACTAAGAACCAGAGCTGTATGGCATGCTGCATATCTATGCAAATATCCCAAACAATTGCTAAAATAATTGTAATCTAAGTCTTCAGGTGTTTTACCGTTTGCCACATGGCTGTAATTATAAACAAGATGCTTAATTGACTGCTTTAAGACATCTTCTGGAATGCTATGGCGCCGCATCATATGATTCAGAAGTTCTTCATAAAAATAAAGTATCACGGAATATTCACTGTCGTCATCTTCGTTTATGCCTTGACGGCTGTCGAATGTTGGCCAATAATCTTCTATATTCAAGGATTCTATCGCACTGGCAATGAGAGATTCTTCTAAACTAGCCATTTTCTATTCGAATGTCACATTGTGTGTTCCTTAGAACAAGATAATAAAAAGAATCTTATCACTTCTTCGATAACTTATCATACCCAGGTCGACCTGCTCTAAGATAACGAAACTGTTTTCATTCAGGTAAATAAAAGAAATAATTTCTATTAAAAAATGACAACATTCAATGTCAAACCAAAATGGATAAATTCTTTCTTGCTACCGCAATCTGACACAATATTAAGCAGACAAAACATTTACTTTAAAAATTTTAATTCCTGTTTTCTTTCCTTCGTATCTACGCATAGTAGACCAAAAGAAGCATAAAACAAATAACAGGGGGAGGGTGGCATTTCGATAATGGAGCCAGCGAACATTCTTAACATTATCATCAGCACCAGACAGACATCGCCTCCTAGCATCGGTTACTTTCTGTTATTAGTAACCATAGGAAAGAACCACGCGCACTAATACATTTTACATCGCGTAGTGATACATGTCTTTCACGTTCAAGGAATGTTACTTATTTTGCTTGTAGATATTTTTATCCCTTTTTTCTCTTTTCTAGTTCTTTTTTTTTTTTTTCAAAGTGGAAGAGAGTTTTTCATTTAACCTTGGGGCAGGCCATTGTATTTAAATATAATTTAATAATAAATTTAAAAAAATTGAATCTGCTAAGCCGGTATACAGGTTGCTTATGAAATTTTGAATTTAATATAAGAACAAAACGCATAACTGCAAACAAAGAAGCACAACGTAATAGTTAGGCAATGAATTATGTTCATCAGTTATCGTTCAACCCTGAAAAAAAGAAAACAAATTCAATAAACATAAAACTATAGAATTCCAAACAATTTAAAAAAAAAAAATTGGAAAGGAAATTTATTATAAAATCGTGTAAAAAGAAATGTACAAAAAAAAAAAAAAAAAAAAAAAAAAAAAAGAGAAAAATATAGAATTACAAAAGATTTTATAGAAAAACATGCGAAAGAAGTTTATTATAAAATCATGTAAATAAACGTAAAAAAAAGAGAAAACTATATAAATTCCAAAGAATTTTATAAAAAAACCCCCGGGAATGAAATTTATTATAAAATCACGTAAATAAATGTAAAGCGAAAAATATATAGAATAGAATTCTTATTTTCGTAATATGGTTTATATATTTATTTAAATAATAATAAACAAATAATAAGTATCAATTAACAAGGTAGATTTAGAATATATTTCGTATTTCAAGTATTTCAGGAAAAATTATCCATGTCTGAAATATAATGCTTATTGGCAGAATAATAATAGTAATAAAAAAAGGCAAAAAAGTAGTTATAGAAACTTTTTATAATATATATAAAAGAACATTAAAAATATATGTTTCTCAGTAAAAAAATAAATAAATAAATAAATAAGAAATAATTCTCGGGAATTTCAAGTTGAAAATATGCATATGTATAATAAATTTATTAAAGATTTTCGCTTTTTTTTTTTTTTCCTTGTTAGTTTCAGTAATTTTTTTAATAATAAAATTAATTTTTAAATAATAAAATTTTAAAATTATAATTTTTGATGCATATCCAAGTTTTCAGGAATCCACTATTGACAGCATTGTCATTTCATTTATAATCTAATTATTTTCCTCTACAGTATAACTATTTTCTTTGTAATTTTAAGGATATTGAAGACATAACGTGCAAAACATGCTGATTAAACCTGAAAAATTAAATAAAACCAATTACTTTTCACTATGAAAACTGAAAAATTGGCCTGTTTCAAATGTGTAATTTTAATGACTATTTTCGATAAATAAAATAATGAAAAATTGAGTCAGAGGATATGCTACGCTACAGAAGTACTCGGAAAATTTAATTGTCAAGTGTCCTTTTATATAAATAGTGTTCACTTTTTACCAAATAATAAGCTTTCAAAATTGATTATTAAAATTTAATTAATAGGTACTAAAATGTACAATAGCTCTGAAATAATGACTAAAAATTAAGTACATAATAAAAGAAATAATTTGTAAAATAAAAGTTAAGTTTCGTGGTAAATTAATTAATCCTTTGCGGAAGAAAAGAAGTACTCAGAAAATTTAATTGATATATATATCCTTTTACATAAATAGTGTTTACTTTTTACCAATTTATACTGTTTTATAATTGATTTTAAAAAAGTAATTAATGAGTATTAAAATGTGCTCTGAAATAGCGTTGAACAATTAATTAAATAATTAAAAAGAAATAATTTATGAAAAAAAAAGTTAAGTTTCCTGGTAAATTAATTAATTCTTTGCGGAAGAAAAGAAGTACTCGCAAAATTTAATTGCCATATATCCTTTTATATAAAGGATGTTTACTTTTTACCAATTTATACGGTTTTATAATTGATTATAAAAAATTAATTAATAAATATTAAAATGTACAAAAGCTCTGAAATAAGATTTGAAGAATTAAGAAAATAATTAAAAAGAAATAATTTATGAAATAAAAGTTAAATTTCCTGGCAAATTAATTAATCCTTTGCGAAAGAAAAGAAGTACTTGGAAAATTCAATTTAATTGCCATATGTCCTTTTACATAAATAGTCTTTACTTTTTACCAAAGTATACGGTTATAGAAATGTTTATTAAAAATTAATTAATAGGTATTAAAATATACAAAAGCTCTGAAATAATTTTTTAAAAAATTAAGTGAATAATTAAAAGAAATCATTTATAAAATAAAAAATAATTTAATTGTCATATATCCTTTTCCATAAATAGTGTTTACTTTTTACCAAAGTATGCGGTTTCATAATTGATTATAAAAAATTAATTAATTAATATTAAAATGTACAAAAGCAAATTGTATATCCTTTCGGAAAATTTAATTGCCCTATATCCTTTTACATAAATTGTGTTTACTTTCAACCAAATCATAAGGTTTTATAATTGATTATTAAAAATTAATTAATAAGGATTGAACAAAAGCTCTGAAATAATGATTTGGAATATTAAGTAAGTAATTAAAAGAAATTATTTATAAAATAAAAGTTAAATTTTCTGGTTAATTACTTAATCCCGTAATTAAGTAATTAATTATAATATATATATATACATATATATATATACTTTTACATAAATGGTGTTTACTTTTTGCCAGAGTATACGGTTTTATAATTGATTATTAAAAATTAATTGATAAGGACTGATATGTACAAAAGTTCTAAAATAATGATTTGAAAAATGAAGTAAATAATTAAAATGAAATTTGAATTAAAATTAAATTCTTGCATAAATAATGTCTACTTTTTAACAAATTATACGGTTTTATAACTAATTATTAAAAATTACTTAACAGGTACTAAAATTATTATAATGATGATTTTAAAAATTAAGCAAATAATTAAAAGAAATTGAAATAATTTATAAAATAAAAGTTAAATTTCCTTTTAAATTAATGAATCCTTTGCGGAAGAAAAGAAGTACTCAGAAAATTTAATTGATATATATATCCTTTTACTTTTTACCAATTTATACTGTTTTATAATCGAATATTAAAAATTAATTAATAGGTATTAAAATGTGCAAAAGCTCTGAAAGAGTGATTTGAAAAATTAAGTAAATAATTAAAAGAAATTATTTATAAAATAAAATTAGATTGATGGCAAATTAATTAATCATTTCTGAAATCTGATTAGTTGTAAAAGAGAGAGAGTCAGAGGTGAAGGTCAAGTGTCTATCACACTCATTTGTGGGCAAGGGGGGGAAGGGGAGGGGAATTGGTTCTTTTACGAAAATACTTTTCGCCTTTGAAAATTTAGAAATTGAGATCGTTTTGTTCATTTCTTTATTGACTTGACCTCCTGCAGACCAAGTATTGTCTACGGTATCACGGTTACGGTTACGGTATGGTTAGAGGGAGTGAGGAATGGGGCACCTAGGGCCTCACGACAATCAGCGATGGGGTGCTCTGACAGGGAGCAGTGTTTACGTTGTCAAGCTTGACTGTTATTGTGTGCGTCGGTTAGATGCCTCCGCACAAAAAAAAAGTTCCCCAGATGACGTAAGAGTTCGACTGTCTAACATTCGATTGGTTGTGTTTCCTTTTAAAGAAATAGAGGAAACAAAACCTAAAATCACCATCTACAATAGTGAAATAACTTGGTCAAACGAAGCTAAGTTTCTTGGAGTCATCCTCGATCATCATCTCACTTTTAAAGCTCATATTCGCTTCATTAAAGAAAAATTCATTAAATCTCTCCGAGCTCTCTATCCACTAATTTCCCGGCATTCTAAAACTTCAGTGCATATCAAAACCCTAATCTATTTAGCCTACATGCGTCCCATTATCACATATGCGAGTCCTGTATGGGGATCACTGACAAAAACTAATCTACAATCCATCCAGCGAATGGAAAATAAAATTCTTCGAATGATCATCAACGCACCTTGGTACTTCCGCAATAAAGATATCCTACATACTCTCAATATTCCGTGTATTAAAACCTTCATTAAAAAAATCTCAATCAATTTCTACGAAAAATTGCCCAATAACCCAAATGAACTTCTAAAAAGACTGCCCGATTATGACCTCCAAAACCCGAAAAACGCTAAAAGACCTCAATTCTATTAATATCAACGATTCCCCCTAGCACTACCTCTTCCTTTTTCTCCCGTTCCACTTGACCCACATTCTTAGATCCAAAACTGCGTTTCTGTCCCCCATTCTACCCCCACTGGCTTTTTTTCAGCCACGCGTTGTTTTCGATGCTCGCCTCCCTTTTCGGACTATATAATATGTTCCTCAATTTGGGGACCCTATAGCTTTTTCTTTTTGCTATTTTTTGTTCTTTTTATTTCCTTTTGATATTTTTGTTTTTTACTCTTCCATTATTAAAATTAAAAAAAAAAAACATTTAAAAAAAAAAATAAATAAATAAAAAATAAAATTAAATAAAAATTCATAAAATTATATAAAAATCTTCTTTATTTCAAGGAAAAAAAAAAAAAAAAGAAAGAAAAAATAAAAATTTAATTCTTATTCTTTTTATTTTCTTGTTTTATTTTATCTTATTCTTAATTTCTTTTTTTACTCATTACTCTTTTATTCACTAACATTTTATTTTACTCCGCTTTATACCACTTACTAACATTTATTTTTTATATCTACAATTCTTAAATTTTATGGGCAATTCACTTTATCCCACACTGTTCCTCATCTCCAAAGCCTGCAACACCAGATAGGAGCAACGGCAGCTACGCTGCCAACGCTTCGGACAACTCAAGCAGAGGAAAACGTTTTTTGAATGGAAGAATGAAAACCTTGTTTTCAAACCTTGAAAACAAGGTTTTTTCCGTTTTGAAAGTTTTTGCTTTTCTAATTTTGGGTTTACATTTTTTTTTTTTTAATGTTGGTCTATTTATATACGTAATTTATGATCGCAAAAATGTTTTACAAAATAATCTAATTATCTAATAATCCTATGTAACTAGACATTTAAATTATTTTTGTAATAAGATTTTTTTTTTAAATCAATTTTTTAACACTTTCGCTTGATTTATTTCCAATATGTTTCCCATGCTTATTCTGTGGTATTTTTTTATATTCTACTATCATTTCATAAACACAGAATTTTTATTCAACTGATGAAAACTAGGAATGTCTCATTTACCAAAATAAGTGTTCATTGTGCTGTGACTGTTATATTCCTATTCTTTTTGTTCATGTCCGATCCTCTTTTTTTTTTAATTATTATATAGCCACTAATTATCAAATTTAGAAAAATTGAAATAGAACAAATATATCATTTTTTCACTAATAAATATTTAGTGAAAAAATGTGTTAGTTTTATTTGTTAAAACATTTTTCTTAATCACTTTCTTTTTGCCAAGGGATTTTGAAAGGACAACGTATGTCAGGTTCTGCTAGTATATATATATATATTATTTAATTTTCTCAATTTTTATTGTTCTTGAAACATAAGATAGATTCCATAAATTTTTGCCGTGACATGATTAACTGGACGCAATGTTGCTAACACTTCGCTTTTGTTTATTATCAGAAGTTGAGAGTTTGAGACTGGAGACGTTAATGGAGTATTTTTTAAGAATGCGGCTTAAAAATCCGTTTTGTTTTATTTCATTAAAATAAATTTTTATTTTCCAAAAACCAAAATTAAGTAAAGTTAAAATCAAATGTTAAGGGCACGATTCAATTGTATTTTTCAATAATAGCAAAGACAGCTACTGCTTTAGCAGCAATCCAAGTAAGTTTTGTGTGAGTTTCCTCAGCATTGAGGCTTATGAAAAAGAAATATTGAAAGAAAACCTTATAGAAACTATACTATTATTAAAAAGAAATAAGATTTAATGTATTACAAATGAAGCTTCTCTGTACTTAAAATGAAAATTTTTTTTTTTGCTTATCTTAAGCTATTCTATTATACTGTGGTGCCTGTTCATTTAATGTTATTTTTATAGGATATATATCTTTTGTAAGCAAATTTAGAGGATGTCTTTTAAGTGAGTGTAAATACTACATCTTTAAAATTTCAAAAAAATACGTCGTAATGAAAAAACTATTTTTCTATATACACGAATTCAATAAAAGTCATTGAATTTATTTCATAATTTTTTTCTAAATTAATTTATACAGATTATTGTACATAAAATTATGGAAAAGGAGGAGTCGTTATAAAAATTCCGACTCAGAAGTCAGTAGGAAATGTTTTAGCGGAGTCCACATCCCTACTCATTATACTTTAATTATACGAAGTTATTTATTTAAAAGTAGAAAACTTTACATCGCTCAGCAATTTCATGTGAATAGTTAAAATTTTGCTGAATATTTCTTCAAAATATTAAAATAAAATAAAAAAAAAAAATTCATTTCGCTAGAATAAAAAATTTAAAATTTAATGCATAATTTCTAAATAACTTTCTGCGTTATTTTCGAATATTTAATGTTGTTTTGTTGTTGTTGTTTCTTATCCCACTTGGCTGGCCAAGCCCACGAGCCCGTACGTGCTCATGATTGAAGGGGAAGGAAGCAGCTTCTGTTGTGATGGAGCACCCGTAGGTAGAAGCCTGACTTTTGCTCCGTGACGCTCTTACAGTCATAGGAGACTGGGACCTACAGCTTAAAGTGGATTCCGAACCACTACAAACATCCATGGCACCACCGGGATTTAATGTTATATTGGAATAAGTCACATTATTTTATAATCTGATCTATTTAATAATCCAAAGATTTAGATGTTTTAATTCTGCCTCAGTATTAAGAATTTTTTTATAAAGGTTTTTTTTTTCTTTAGTTAATTACTTCGACATTTTGTGTTTTTCTAATTTCCATTTCAACAATCAAAAATTTTTATTTCTCTTTTCCCACCAATAAAAAGTCTTCTAGTTCCTTTCTTTCTAAATTATTGTTAAATTAATAGTAACTTATAGAAATATCGTATTTACCAGGTAAATACTTCAGAGGCTATAAAACTGCTTAGGAAATTATAATATTTTATTTTTAAAATATATTTGAACGCGTTTTAAATTGAAATTCTTTAAACTGTGGCGCCATCTCTTTTGCAAAAGAGGAAACTTAAAATTCATTCTGGAGAATTGTTGGAAGTTTTGATGATTTAGATGAAGATAAAATCTTTGAAACCACAGGAAGAATATGCTAATAAAAATTATATTTAAGAACTTAAAATTACTTTTTAATAAAATAAATTTAGCAATGATTTAACGTGTAATAATATTAACCCTTAATAGTGTGTGTTTAAATACGTATTTCCTCATCGTTGCTGTACCAAATGAAGTTGTTTAATTTATTTTATTACTCAATGAATGCCTTTAATATAAAAATCCTGATGTAATATAATAATTTTAATAATATTACAAATAAACTTTATCTCATGGATATTATTTTGAAGGTATTTTACTCAATTAATTCATTCACTCAGGAATTGGCAAATCTTGGAATAAAAAAATAAAAAAAATTCGAATTCGAATTGAATTTTCAAAATAAAGCATGAGAAACTTTTTTTTTTCATTATTAGTTAATTTCAATCTACAATTATAGTATTAGGTGATTAATTATTGCAGAATTTAGTTATTTAAGGGGACATTCGAATTTTAAATATTTTTTTATTAAAAGTCAAAGAAATATTATTGTTTGATACTTGTCGTTTCACCATAGTATTAGTTAAAAAAGCATATATCGATCAGTTAGAAATTTTAGAGATGCAAAAAAATGAACATTTCAGCTTTTTTACTGAGAGGAATTTTTATTTTTGTCTAAAAAACTACAAATCGATAAGAATAAATAATACATAATTGAATAAATGTTTTCTACGGCTTTGGATTTGTTGCCCTTTTATTTTGAATTTATTCTATTCCATTGATTTATTTTATTACAAAAATCTACAATCAATAATTATTTGCCAATTTGTTATGCAATTATAATACTAGAATTAATATCTAAAAATATCTTTTTGATTATATATTGGGTAATAATAACAGACAAACAATAATAACTCCTTTTGTTCAGATCGGTAAAGTGAAAAAAGTTCGATTAAGAGGGTTCCCCAATAATACTATCTAATAATAGAGAATTTTTGCATACCGTACGTTAGTTACCGTAGGACGTCCGTTAGCTTTTTCTCCCTAGCGCACATGCTCATAGGAAACTGAGCATGCGCGCTAGGAGAGAAAAGCTAACGGACGTCCTAAGGTAACTAACGTACGGTATGCAAAAACTCTCTAATATCTTTTTAATCATATATTGGGTTGGCAAGGAGGAAATTTGTAGTTAATAATATTGCCAACTTTAAGAGCTTATTATTTGACATTAGTTTAGTATTTTGCATTTCTACTTTTTTTGGTGTTGTTGAAAAGTTACACATCTTGCCTTTTTTAAAAAAATCATTGTAAGTTCTAAAAAATATTAAAAATTAATTTTATTGAAAATGGAACGATCGGAAAATCGCACTATTATGAAGTACTACTATGGCCCAAAAGAAAGACCAATTATTTTTTATTTTTTCAAAAATTCTTTATTTATTCTTCCAAATTTATTTCATCACCTTCAAAGTAATCTCTTCCAGACATAATGCACTTATGCCAACTTTTTTTTAAATCCTCAATGCATCTAAAAAGTCATCGGCAGGGACGGCCTTCAAAGTGCTCGGCCATTCACGTTAAATCTCAAAACGGTGTCCCCGGAGTGGTCTTTTGTGTTTAGGGCCAAGCCAGAAATCGTACGGGGTGAATATGATGATTGTGTAACGATATGGGTTTCATTTTTGGCGAAAAAGTCACGAAGAATCAATGCAGTGTGAGCTGGCGCATTCAGTGTTTTCGGTACCAATCTATTGTAATCAAATGTATTGACACAAAATTGTATTGACGCTTTTGAGGTCCAAAATGGAATTGATCCATCCCTTTGAAATTCCAACATCATCAGCAAGGTCTCTAATTGTAAATCGACGGTTTGCAAGCACCAAATATTTAATTGTTTGGACGTGAGCTTCATTGGTTGAGGTTGGTGGTTGACTAGAGAGCTCTTCGTCTTCAACTCGTTCTCTGCCTTCTTTGAAATGTTT
Organism: Caerostris darwini; assembly: GCA_021605075.1. NCBI lineage: Eukaryota > Metazoa > Arthropoda > Arachnida > Araneae > Araneidae > Caerostris > Caerostris darwini. The sequence goes on from BPLQ01015708.1 coordinate 450,945, forward strand.
TTACAACTTCTAAACATTTCTTTTCGATGTAAATATGCTTACCGAATGCCTTCTGCAACATTCTATACATTTCTACAAACAAAATTTAATGCAAGTTCTTTGCTCCATTAATTCAGACATTTCAAAAATCGCAAGAATCAGTTTTAGCATCTCGCAAAACCAAGCGTAACTCAAGCACTAATGAATATTTTGACGCGAAATTTCACAGTGCAATCTAAAAAAAAAAAAAATTGAAGTTCCATAAACCCCGGTAATTTTAAATTGAAAATTGGTCTTATTTTTTGGACACAGTTTTATAAGTTCTAAATGAAACTACGGCATCGCAGACCACGCAGAACTATTATTGTAGTTGGCTCTAGTGTTACTACACAACAGACAGTATCAAGAAGATTAGCCAAATTTTGTATAGGTAACTTTGACCTCACAAACGATCCACACGATCATCCAGATTCAAGAGACAATAATGACGAAACAAAGATTACCGTTGAGTCTGACCCATCTCAGAGTCTCTATGAATTGTCGTTGAAGTTTGTTGTTAGCAAACAAACAATATTAACTCATTTAGCTCAAAAAAAAAAGTGTAAAAGTTAAAGTGATTAAATGGGATCCGCATGAACTGAATGAAAAACAGAAACAAAAGCATTTGGAAGCTTGCTTGATGTTGCTTTCTGGTCACAAATCTAATTTATTTTTGAAATGAATTTGCAATTGTGATGTGAAATGGATCCAATATGACAGTCGCAAGAAACTGGTAGTAAGTGTTTGGTGATCTAGATCAGATGCGATTGTGATTAAACTGACAAATAAAAATATGCCAGTTTCACGAAATCAGATAGAAATATGTTGCAGATAGAAATATACTGCAACCAACTGAACGAAATATTGCAAAAATTTAAATAAAAACAGCCTACATTAATCAACAGATCGTTTCCTATTGCATAACAATTCTAGACCACACACTGCACAAATGACTGTGCTAAAACTATTGAGAGTTGGAACTTCTTCATCATCCTCCATACTCACCAAACCTAGCCTCCATTGATTATCACATCTGCTGCAATTTGGACAACTTTTTAATAGGAAAACAATTTAATTCCGACAATGCTGCAAAACTGATCTTCCTCGAATGCATTGACTCTCGACCGCCAGGGTTTTATATTACTAGCCTGCGCTTAAATGGCAAAAGTATATATAGGTGCATACTTTGACGAATAAAATAATTCCTTATATTTGTAACTTATTAACCAACTTTGGCTTTTTTTTTCCCCACAAATCTCATCCTTGACGACCCGATATGAAGAAGGTAATATTCATTTCACATTTTGAAAATAGTTTATAAAAACCATTAGTGCTTTTGTCTTTTTAATTAATTATAAAAATTCAAATATTATATCTATTGAAAATCCTACATGGATTTCGGTTTATGGATAATTTTTTTTTTAATTTTTAATTTGTTTAAATAATAGATGTAAACTTCAAAAATGTTAGACTGAATATTATTTTATGAATTAAGTTATAAATTGTTTATTAAGTGCAAAAAAAAAAAAAAAAAAAAAAAAAAAATTCCCATACAAAAACCCCCATATTAATAGAACGGAAATGACGTCAGAACATGAAATTCCCTTTAGAGTGTCAATTTCTTGTCACACAAAGATTTGCGCTATTATTATTTTCTTATTTTATATTGAAGTATATAATCAGTAACCATGGTATATTGAGAACTAATTTACCGATTACAATTCTTATTTAAATCAGAAATCATTATTATAGTAATGAAAGGAAACGTTGTCAATCATTTTTTATGATATATGTGTTGTTTCCTATCCTACTTGGTTTGGTTAGTCGTTCTACGGTAACAGACCGGGACCTACAGTTTAAAGTGGATTCCGCACCACTACAAATATCCATGGCACCGCCGGGACTCGATCCCGAAACCTGTGGTACCGAGCACCAACCACTCGGCCCCCACTTGGTAGATCCATCGTTTTTTGAAACAGTGTCTACAACAAAATCGCCAGCGGATTGAACCTCCACTCTAAAATGCTCACCGGCGGAGTGCGTTGCCACTGAACCACGAGTTGGGCTTATGATATGTGTTATATTTTTAAATAACATTCCTATTATATTGATATCAGCATCATCAATAGCACGACAGCCCAAAGTGGGCCAAGGCTTTCCTTTGAAGACATTTCCATGCATTCCTCTGGGTGACGATGATCCTCCAATTCTTAGCCGTTGGTCAGCAAAATCTGTTCATCTTAATAAATTTTATAATATATCGGTCTTTATAGCATTTATAAATTTCTGCGATGTACCGTCTTCTCCAACAATCACTTTCCTTAACACCTCCAAGAATAACCCTTAAAATCTTTCGCTCAAATAGACCCAAATGGGCTTCATCAGATTCAGTCCAAATTTCAGAGCCATAGACCAAAATAGATGTACTAAGGGTTTTATATAACAAGAATTTAGTTTTTCTGCTTATGAACTGTCCTTTGAACAGATTTTTTAACCTAAAAAAAACTTATTGGGAGATACAATTATGTTTTTTATTTCAGGTAAGATATTATTTTGACAATTAGTTTCTGATGCTAAGTATTTAAAACTAAATAGATATATTTTTCTTAAATTATACCATGATTATTTAACAGGTATTTAAAATAATTATTTTGTCTAGTAATGTAAGAAGTAACTCAAGCAAATGATTTAATTTACATCTATTCAAATTTAATCTGATTTCACTAAGAAATACTACTGTGTCCAAAAAGTAAAACCAAATTTTTAATTTAAAATTCCCGGGACTTATGGAATTTCTTTTTTAGGTTTCTGGCACTGTCCTTGACATCTGTGTGAAATTTCACGTCAAAGTATTCATTAGTGTTTAAGTTACGCTTGGCTTTGTGAGACGCTAAAACTTATTCCGGCAATGAATTTGTATTAAATTTTGTTTGCAGAAACGTATATAATGTAGCAGAAAATTCGCATGAACTGAGAAAGCATTCGGCGAGCCTTCCTATATCGGAAATAAATGTTTACAAGTGGTATAAACAGTTCAAAGAAGGCAGAGAACGCGTTGAAGACGAAGAGCCCTCTGGTCTACCATCCACCTCAACTCACGTAGTCCAAAAAATTAAAGATTTGGTGCTTGCAAACCGTCGATTTACAATTAGAAACCTTGCTGATGATGTTGGAATTTCAAAAGGATCGGTCAATTCCATTTTGGGTCTCAAAAGCGTCAAACCTCGATTGGTACCGAAAACACTGAATGCTCCAACTCACACTGCATTGATTCTTCTTGACTTTTTCGCCAAAAATGAAACCGATGTGGTTCCACAATCACCGTATTCACACCGTACGACTTCTGGCTATTCCTTAAATTCAAAAGACCACTCCGGTGACACCATTTTGAGTCGATTGAAGAGATTCAACGTGAATCACCGCGCGCTTTGAAGGCCATCCCTGCCGATGACTTTTAAGCATGCATTGAGGATAGGAAAAAAAGTTGGCATAAGTGAGCTGTGTCCGGAGGGGATTATTTTGAAGGCGACGAAATAAATTGGTGAGAATAGATAAAGAGTTTTTGAAAAAAAATAATTGGTCTTACTTATTGGGCACAGTAGTAAATACAATTTTTTTTTAAATCTTATTTTATAAAAAACAAATCGGTCGTTTACCCTCTTGGAAGTATCATCAATATTTTATGTGACAACATCTTTCACTCTCCTTACTAGTAAGTGATAGTTAACGTGAACACGTTTACTATTACGTGAGACATCACTCAGTCGTAACCCGCCGAATGATGTAAATATTTTCACTTTTCGAAGACGGAGAATCGCCTAGAAAGCAGTAATCCAATTCATGCTCTTTTTTGCCACATAAAAAAGCAGCTGAAAGATCGAGAGAATGTTCACTTAGCTTTTCAGTAGCTATTGGAAATAATCCAGAGATTTTTGCAATAGGTACTGAAAATGATAAAGCACGAAATAAAATTTTTTGAACTTAATAGGTACATGCGCTACTATATGAATCTGCAGTTTTATTTCTAAAGATTGCGAAATTAAAAATTTTATATTTCTCATTTGTTAAGAAAACAGAACAAGACATTTCATGTCAAGACAGCTGTTAGCTTCTGAAGAATTTAAAGAGAGGTAAGGTTATTGGAATGTCGGAGGAATTTATTTATTACCTTAGATGTTTGTATTTAATGTGAATTATAATCGCACTGTGTAATGTTACTGGCATTTACGATTAATTTTGAGAGCATTGTATTAAGAAATATTGACATTTTCACAGATGTAATGGATAAATGCTATACTACTGTGTCCAAAAAGTAAGACCAATTTTCAATTTAAAATTCCCGGGCCTTATGGAATTTCAATTTTTTTTTTCTTTTTTAGGTTGCTGGTACTGTCCTTGACATCTGTGTCAATGTATGTGTCATTAATATTCATTAATGATTGAGTTACGCTTGGCTTTATGAGACGCTAAAACTGATTCCGGTGAATTTTGAAATGTCTGAATTAATTGACCAAAGAACTTGTATTAAATTTTGTTTGCGGAAACCTATACAATGTTACAGAAAGTATTCGGTGAGCAGTTTAAATTATGTGCGACTTTTTAGCATGCATTGAGGATTGGAAAAAAAGTTGGCATAAGGGCATTGTGTCCGGAGGGGATTGCTTTGAAGGCGATGAAATAAATTTAGAAGAATAAATAAAGAGTTTTTGAAAAAAAAAAAATTATTTATCTTACTTTTTGGGGACAGTCGTACCATGCTTTATTAAAGAAATATACATCTTTATATTTAATGAGTCTGCGGCAGTGACATTCGTTATTGTTTTTAAAAGAAAGATTTCAAAAATGGCGAATCATTTCTGGTAATATTCAGCATTTGTCAAAAATAAAGTTCGAAATGAATCACTAATTTTATTCCATAGTTTAAAAAAATATTAGAAATTAAAAGCAAAATAGAGAGAAATATTACTAAATGCGAATTTGATTATTTTAAAGAATTTAATTTCCAACAGAAGGCCTATAAATAAAAGGTAAAAGGAACAAATATAAAAATTAGAATCTGTCATACTAGACCTAAAACGGCTTTAAGAAAAGCGCCATTTTCAGGTTCATGGAAACACTTTCATTTTTATTTGCAAGTATTACATATATATATATATATATATATATATATACAGAACTGTATTTAAAGAGAAATGAAAATTAATTACATAATTTAGATTCGAAAAATGCAGTTCACTCCAAGGTCGGAGATTTTCAGAATTTCTCGTGTCTACGACAAATCTAATGCATCCGTTCTGCGGCAGACCTTAATTATCACACGGCGTGATACACGAAACCACAAAGGGATCACTTTGTAAACAGGCAGAAAACTCCGGCCTGTTCAGTCACATCAGAAAAATAACACCATTTTTTGCCGACTCGCTCTCTCCACAACACTCTCACTCTCTTTCTCCAAACACCTCCCTTTAAGAGAATCCTTCAAGAAAGGGGGAGGGGGTCAGTTTCCTTCACTTCTAATTGGAGTGGACACTTCCCAGTCCAAGGTCTATCACCAATCACGATGCAGCAATTCACGACGTAGTCCATATTCCATCTGTAATTGTTTCGACATGTGAAGGTCGAACCGATAATCGCTAATTTCATGAAGTATCATTATCCATGACATTGATTGTCTGCTGTCAGATTTGAGTGACAGGTTGTTCTCATTAGAACAAAACACTAATTCATGTAATATAAATATCGACAACAATGGTTATCTGCGGTCAGATTTGAGTTATAGGTTGTTATTATGCACTTGTTAAAGAATATACATTCCTTTACCTTCAGAACAATACTATATTTCTTCTTGAGAGAAAAATGCTACAGGATTTATGCTCTTATAGTAACAGAACCAAATAAGTGAAACGACAAGGTAATACTTTTCTACAATATTTTACTTACATTATTTCTAAATGCTTATTGATTACACGTCCTCTTATTAAATACATGTGTAATGAACAAATCATATTAGCTAGTTGACTAATAGGATATTTTCATAGAGTTTCGTTGGAAATGTATAAAGATTGAATGGGAATAACTAGTTATTGAATGTCAGACGAATTACAACATTATCAACATCTTCTAAAAGCCTGCAAATAATCAAAAATTTAAAAACTCATTACAGTTATGAAGAGTAGTCAGGTAGCGAATATCTCTATTATAACTAACCTATAAATCGGGCGATATTAAAAATTATGCAAAGTTTTCATATCTTTGGCAATATATAGCATTTAGGATTGGTCGAAATTCTTTCGAAAATTGTCGAACTGATGAAAGTATTTTATCTCAATTATATTTAAATAGTTGCTATTATTTAATTTCAGCGATTTTTACTTGATCAAAAATATCGAAACTATATAAAAGCAAGGAAACGAACGAAATATTTTTTTATGGAAGTCTTTAAGTTTAACCTTTTAATTCATTGAAAGTATAAAATTCAATGAAAGAATAATAATAAAAAGTATATTTTCTGATAAATTTGAAAAAATCATATGAATGCATTTTTTTAGTACTTTTTTTGTTATTCTGTAATTATTTATCAGAAAATAAATTTCATTAAAACCAAATTTTAAGCATGACGATCCAAATTTTTATAAAGAAATTATAGTTGAAATATGATGTCATATAAATTTAATTGTAATATAATAATCATTTAAATAGTTGCGTCATTTTTGAAAACATTATTTGTATATATTATATAATATTACTCGGTTTTAGTCAATAACATAATGTATTTTACATTATTTCTCCTACATATATATATATATACATATATGTATGTATATATATATATATATATATATATATATGTATATATGCATATCAATAAAGACTGTATAAATTAGAATTCAATATATTTTCAAGGACTCTACATGATTATATCTCTATACAATTATACAATTAAATCATTACAACATGCAACTTGCAACTAGATCAAACTGTAAATCATTACAACATGCTACATGCACCTAGATCAAACTCTATACAGTATCGTAACGTATCTGCCTATACTAGACATATAACGACTTCAAGAAGAGGGCCACTTTCATGTTCATGGAAACATTTTAACTTTTATTTACTAACATTTAAAATAGATATACAGAACTCTACTTACAAAAAAAAAAAAAAAAAAAAAAAAAAAAAAATTTTAAGATAATTTAATTTACAAGTGCAGTTCACTCCAAGGTCGGAGATTTTCAGAGATCTCCAGTCTACGTCGAATCTATTTCACCAGATCTGCGGTAGATTATTATAATTAATTATTATCCACAAATAACACTCTTTGTCGACTCTCCGCAGAACTCTCTTCTTCTCCCAAAACGTCCCTTTAAAAAACGTCCCTTCAACTTTCCTCACTTCTCACTGGAGTAGACATTTTTTCAGCCCATGGCTATCACCAGTCACGATTGAACAATTCATGATGTAGTCCATATCATATTTGTAATTGTTTCAACCTGTGAAGGTCACACAGACAATCGCTAATTTCATGATATTTCATTATCCATGACTCTGCTATCAGATTTGAGTGGCAGGTTGTTCTGATTAGTATAAAACACTAATTGCATGTAAGATAATTACTTACAAGTTTATACTGTCACATTTGAGTAATATATTGTTATTATGTACTTGTCAAAAAATATACATTCCTCTCACCTGAGAACGAAATGCCACAATTCTTCCCATGGTAAAAATGCTTCAACAATACGATCATTCATTTGGTTAAAAGAATCAATTTAAAACTTAACTAAATTGACAACACATATAAACAATGAAAATAAATATAAATAATATTGAAACTATAAAAGAACAAGATGAATAAAATGAATATTAATCAAGACTGTTTTTTTTAGAATATATCCATTCATACTTTGCAATTATTTTTAGAGAAATTCTTTAAAAGCAAGGTTTTTTAAAGAAAAAAATTAAAATTATAAACTCCATTTCATCTTTAAGTTAAGCTACTTAATTTTTATAATCAAATAATTTTTAACAATATTCAAATTTCTTTTTATTTTTTAATAACGTATCACACAAATTATATTAATTATATTACCAATAAATTATTTAATCTTTGATATTTTTATTTATTCCAAATTTTTCATCGAAAAAAAATTCCGCTAATTAAATTTTAAGTTATTAAAGGAATTAAATTAAAATTAAATTTAATTTAAAATTTAGTTTCTTTAATTAATAATTTAAAATTTAATTAAATTTAAATTTCAGTTAATTTAGTTAATTAAATTAAAATATAGTTAATTCAGTTAATTAAGTTTTTGAATAGGGGTAAAATAACATTGAAACCATTATGCACAAGAATAATTAAATTTCTTAATTATTATTTTAAAAACAATTACTATTTTATTTACTACAATAAAACAAATTGAAATTTGATTGTATCATAAGAGTGCACTGTATTTTAAAGAATGAACTCAAACGTAAACTTATTATTTAGAACTATCTAGTATATAATATTTACTTTAACAAAAAAGAAACAAAAAAATTTAGTAGTACATTACAATGCGTTTTGAAATACCACCTGTTAAAACAACGTGTACACAAAATAAACTTGGAACGCGTGGAAATGACATTGTAATTGTTGATGTTACTTTTCGTTTAATAGGAATAATAAAGAATGTCACGTGTCACAGAATTTTCTTCCTCTATTTATATAAAGGATGGCATCAGTATTTAACTAGACATTTGTTAACGAAAATCAAAAGATGAAATAGTAAGAGAGTTCTACCTAGACCTATTTAATAGCTGCATCATTCGAAAAAGAATATCTAGATTATCAAGCTCCAGACCTACTTAAATGGAATTTTTTTCTACAACGTTATCTATTCCTTTGCAGCACTTTTATTTTTGATATCTCTGAATGACGTATAATAAATCAAAAGAGTGCCCTATAAATTTCAGTTATGGTGTGACTTTTCACGTCTATAAAGTACTTTGTGAAACTATTTTGTCTATGAGTTGAAACTAAACTAGTTTGGAGAAAATTATATTTTAAACTGGACTCTAGTTTATCGTTGTGATACTTATTTACTTTATCATACTATAAATCATGCATTTCTTGTCTTGCAGTGCGATATTTATTTTCCATTAATTTACATAACTCTTTGTGCTTAAACAGTGTGTATAGTGCTTAAAAAAATATTTTTGCATCTTTTTTTTAATTTATGAGATATCAGACTCAAACCTACTGTATATATGGCATATAGTGAAGAAGAATCTGTATATATCATCTCGAAGTTGTTCAATATGACCGCAACTAAGGGATATTCAGTATGGTCAGCAGCAGTGTTCATTACATCTTTTATGGCGGGAATGGGAGTTTTGGCAATGCCCCATGCTCTATCTGGGACAGGTAAGTCACTCATTGTGAATTAAAATGACTAATTTAAACTATGCAATTAATTTTCCGGTACAGTGTGAACTTTGTGTTGTCTTGATATGTGGTTCATTGAAAATAAAACTAAGAAATGTATAAATCTTTAATTTTTAATTTAATTTTAATTAATTATAATATTTCATTTTTCTTAGAATTTAAAACTGTAAATTTGTGGGAAATTAAATAAAAAATAAGGAAAAGGAAGAAACTAAAGGAATTATGATTTTACACAATTTGAAACATTTATGTGACTGCAGTTAAAGCTGTCTATGGTAAAACGATATAGTATAAATGATAAATTAATAGTTGATAAATGATAAAATAGTAGTTGATGATTAACTTTAATATAATAAATTAGTCAGAAAAATGCTTGAATTTTATTAATGAGAATTTAAATAGTACAAAATGCAAACGTTAAAGTTTTGATAGTTAATTTAAAAATCGCTGTGATTGTTTTGATATGCGGCTCATGGAAAATAAATGTTAAAATATTATATTTTTTTTCTTAGAATTTAAAATTGTACAAATTTGTAGGAAATTAAATGAAACATAATCAATCAAAAGGAATAAACTAAACGATTTATGATTTTACGTAATTTGAAGACATTTATGTTACCACAGTTTTAAGCTGTTTACGATAAAATAATATAGTGTGGAGGAAAAATTAATTGTTGATAAATCATAAAATAGTATTTGATGATTAAGTTTAAAATTATAACTTAGTCGAAAAAATACTTGAATGTTATTTATGAGAATTTAAATAGTGCAAAATGCAACCGTCATATAAGTTTTGGTCATTAATTTAAATATCACTGTGGTTTCTGGAGATAATTGAGATTTTTCAAAATTACTGATATTCACTCTCGAATTTAAGATAGAAAATTGATAATTTTACATAGAGAAGACACCTCTCAATTTGTCTCTGTAAAACAACGCAAAATGACCGTTTTTTATGAAAACTAACTTAATCATCACATGTATATTTAATTTTTTTTTATATAAATATGTTATGAAATTGTTCATGCGCGATAAACTGAAATTTATTGATAGTTATTCTTTTTCTTTTTTCGATTTGTATTAAAAGGTTGAAAAGGAATTAAGTTTAATTATTCATTTGTGCTAGTACTAAAAATCTATTGGTATGATTTGTTTTAAAAAATATGATTTTCATGGATCTAGAAAACAATATTAATTGGACATATCACTCATTGCGTAAGATGAAAATTCATATTTTTTTATTTTGCTTACATTATTTAAGTGGTGAATCTTGAAATAAAAAGATTGTTTTTCGGAGTAAAATTTATAAAAATGCTAAATTGTTTACCTGTAGTTTGTTTTAATAAATCTGAAAAATTTTATTGTTCATACAACATAAAAGAGAAATATATTTATTCAAATGATGATTCGTAACAGTTTCAACCCTCAAAGCATAATAGTCTATATAAGTGACTTTTAAATTTTATTTGTCCTTTCCACATCTGCAACACCAATAGATAAAAAAAATTTTAAATGCATAATTTAAAAATTATGCTTTTTAAATGCAACCTATTTATACATTTCATATTTTTTACATTATCAATTGATTTCAAATTTAAAATAAGCAATAAATCCATATAAAAAATGTAGATCAGATTCTTCATAACATTCCCAGGAGTAATAATGTTAACAAATGTTCGCAGGATTTGTCAGCGCATTTTCGTGATTTCCAGTATGTCCCTTTACTATGTTTTCAAAACTAATTTTACTGTCACCAATAAATTTATTACAATGTTACTTAAAATACAAAATTTTATTTAACTTTTATTTTTACAAAATTAAAATTAAAAATAATTGATATCAAAGTGTATTTTTTAACATTAATCAATAAGATACTTATAGCATTGGTTTAAAAAAAAAATGTTTTTTTTAAAGTTTTTTCAATTATGTTTGTAGAATATTCTATTTTAGATGTTTATTTCTTTAGGCACCATTAAAATTTCATTATCTTTTTATTGTTTTAGGATGGTACGGCCTGATCTTAATCGGATTAGCTTGCTTGAATGCTTGGTACAGCTCCATGATCCTCGGGCGTTCGTGGGTTATTTTAGAGGAACGGTGGGAAGAATACAGACAAAAATTCAGATACCCCTATCCAGCAATAGGAGAAAGGGCTGTTGGACCATGGATGAGGTGAGTTTATTGCATAGACCATATGTTTTTTAAAAGAAATTATAACCAGTATACAAGATATCCATAAAATATTGAATCTATTTCATTGTTTTGCAAAATATATATAAAAGGTTTAAGAAATCAATCAGTATGACAAATAACTATTTTTTACAATCGAGAGTCATGCGCAAAGGTCTCGAAAGGTCTTCTCAAACTTTACAAGCTGCAGCAAAGTGACCTGCACATAAAGAAAGGAAGTCAATAGAGATATTAACATGATTTAATTAACAAAAACAAACTTTAAAAGACTAAATAACGAAAGACTGTCTTATATTTATGTAGAGGATAAATATATAGAGGGATTGCTCTATCCTGGGGACTTTTTACGAAAGACTGTCCTGTATTTATGTAGAAGGATTTCTTCCTCTTGAGGACTTTTTACGAAAGACTGTACTGTATTTATGTAGAAGGATTTCTTCCTCTTGAGGACTTTTTACGAAAGACTGTACTGTATTTATGTAGAAGGATTTCTTCCTCTTGAGGACTTTTTACGAAAGACTGTCCTGTATTTATGTAGAAGGATTTCTTCCTCTTGAGGACTTTTTACGAAAGACTGTACTGTATTTATGTAGAAGAATTTCTTCCTCTTGAGGACTTTTACGAAAGACTGTACTGTATTTATGTAGAAGGATTTCTTCCTCTTGAGGACTTTTTACGAAAGACTGTCCTGTATTTATGTAGAAGGAGTTCTTCCTCTTGAGGACTTTTACGAAAGACTGTACTGTATTTATGTAGAAGGATTTCTTCCTCTTGAGGACTTTTTTACGAAAGACTGTACTGTATTTATGTAGAAGGATTTCTTCCTCTTGAGGACTTTTTACGAAAGACTGTCCTGTATTTATGTAGAAGGATTTCTTCCTCTTGAGGACTTTTACGAAAGACTGTCCTGTATTTATGTAGAAGGATTTCTTCCTCTTGAGGACTTTTTACGAAAGACTGTCCTGTATTTATGTAGAAGGATTTCTTCCTCTTGAGGACTTTTTACGAAAGACTGTCCTGTATTTATGTAGAAGGATTTCTTCCTCTTGAGGACTTTTTACGAAAGACTGTACTGTATTTATGTAGAAGGATTTCTTCCTCTTGAGGACTTTTTACGAAAGACTGTACTGTATTTATGTAGAAGGATTTCTTCCTCTTGAGGACTTTTTACGAAAGACTGTCCTGTATTTATGTAGAAGGATTTCTTCCTCTTGAGGACTTTTTACGAAAGACTGTACTGTATTTATGTAGAAGAATTTCTTCCTCTTGAGGACTTTTTACGAAAGACTGTATTGTATTTATGTAGAAGGATTTCTTCCTCTTGAGGACTTTTTACGAAAGACTGTCCTGTATTTATGTAGAAGGATTTCTTCCTCTTGAGGACTTTTTACGAAAGACTGTACTGTATTTATGTAGAAGGATTTCTTCCTCTTGAGGACTTTTTACGAAAGACTGTCCTGTATTTATGTAGCGGATAGATATGTAGAGGGATTGCTCTATCCTGAGGATTTTTTACGAAAGACTGTCCCGTATTTATGTAGAGGAATTGCTCTATTCTGAGAACTTTTTACGAAAGACTGTCCGGTATTTATGTAGAGGATAGATACTTAGAGGGATTGCCCTAATTAGAGGACTTTTTACGAAAGACTCTCCTGTATTTATGTAGCGGATAGATATGTAGAGGGATTGCTCTATCCTGAGAATTTTTTACAAAAGATGTCCTGTATTTATGCAGAGGATAGATATGTAGAGTAATTAATCCTGAGGGCTTTTACGAAAGACTGTCCTGCATTTATGAGTTTCGTAAAAAAAACTCGCAATTCTCACTAAGAGTTCCGAATCATGATACTTAAATATACTCTCACAATCACGATCGAGTCCCCTTTAAAAAAAATCGGGGTTTAGCGAGCTCTCTGCTAACCAATACCCATGCTGTATTACTGATTACTTAGCTTGAAACCATTACATTTTTGCACCTTAACTTGAAATAAAAATGTAGCATTTCCTTTTAAAATCAGTGTGTACATTGGGTCCTTAATCTAAATTTTAGTAGTAGTTCGATTCGTATAACTTCATATCAATTTTGAGCACAATAAAATAGCAGGTCGAAAAAAAAAATATATCAATAAAATCCGTAATATAAAACATGTGTCTTCTGCAAGGGTTATTTTTCTTCAGTACAGGTGCTTCGGTATGGCTATAAAAATATTTTTTTTATTTTATATTTTCATATAAGATTTTACGTGAATGAAATATTACATAAGTTCGTAACATCTCATCGCATCTATATGTTGATAGCTCTTTTATATTGTTTTTAATATTTTTTTCTCTCTTAAAACTGTTGATTTTAGTATTATATACAGCTTAATAAATATATATTAAATTATTGCGATATTTTATTTCTTCAAATATAATAACAATAACATAAAATTTTTTATTACTTTTATAACAATGCTTATATTTTTTTACGAGCACAATGCTTTTTAATTTAAGTTATTAAATTAAAAGACAAAATGAAATTTAAATTAATAGACATTATTAAATTATTAACCTTGTAAAACTTTTTATTCATTTAAAATGCATTTCTATATAAGCAATCAAATCTAATTTAAATAAATTTCAAAATATTTTGAAATAAATTCGAAGTAAGCAATTCGTTTAAAGGTAAAGAAATAATTATTGTAAAATATCAAAATACATAAAATTGTACTTCAAATTAGAAAAACCTTTATATTTCTGATAACTTTTTGATGACTTTAACTGTAATTTTAAGGTTATACATTTTTATTAACTAACTTTATAAATAACACATATTTTCTTGTTAACTTTAAAGCCTTATTTTCTTTTAAAAAATAAAAAACAAATTCTTTAATACTATATTCTTAACTATATTAAAAATTATACATCCCCTAACTCAAGGCTCAATAAAAGAGTGCAAAGGTGGCGTGTTTGATGACTGAGGATAGAATCCTCTGCTTGTATCAGTGGCAGACATTACTTTTAGAAACGAGGAGGTATACTAGCAATTGTTAAAACTTATATAAATACATCTTGCCCCAACATTGTAGTTGTGTGGTGGAAATGTTAGAATTTTCTCTCATACAACAGGTAAATGCAGGACATTTATCCCTAAATTCTTACTCTAAATGCAATGTTCCTTCATTATCCGTCGGTAGGCTGTTTGTGGTACACAAGAGTGGATTTTCACCGGATACTAAAATCTCATATTGTAGAAAACTAACCAATCAGAAGTCGGAGTAAACACATCAAGTTTCTGATTGACTGACGTTCTGTGGTGTACAATATCAGTACCCGCTGGAAGTCAGCATTAAGTGGAACATTCGATAAATCTTTTTTTATTTCCAATGCCTATGTAAAAAGTTACATAGAACAATAACACTAAGAACAATAGAACTATCAAGAACTAATAACAAAAAGAAGACCAGAGAGTCATTGTCTAATGAGCGATCTAGCTTCCTAATATCTCGATTCCTCTGTAGGTCCAATAAGAATCCTAAATAGGAGCAAATGGTCCCTGTCCATTACTTCTCCAGAGTCACCAAAATAGGCAATTAGGATCTGTTGAAATGCCTATGCGGTGCATATGGGCTGCAAGACAACCGTGTCTCGTAGACAAGCGAAAGGCCGCCACTGCTTTATCGAAATAGGCTTACCCTCCACCAACTTTTTAGGGCTGCACGAGTCTGAAGATCCCAAAAGAAATTAGATGCAAATAAATGTTTTAAAAACAAATAAATTCTCCAATAAGGAATTTTAGGCTGCATTAGGATGTTGTAGTACGTTGGCATCTCTTTTTGCAAAGAAGTCTCAGCTTTGTTCATTGCCCCTAACACTACAATGGCCAGGCACCCACTGAAGAACGATTTGCTTCCCTTTTAAAGAGAGAGTTCTCAACAATTCTTGGCATTGCAAAATCTCAGGTGTCAGTGAGTATTCAACAGAGCTAATTGATTGGATGGCTGCTTGAGAATCTGAAAGAAGCACTGCCCTTTCAAATTAGTAATGGAGAGCTAAAATAAAAATCAATAAATCAGTATATAATCATATAAATAGAAGGTGGATATCTAGAAGCATATTTTTTGACAATGTCAACTCCATGAAGAAAGCAATCAAATTTTGCACCAAAAATTGCCATTTATCGATGGCTACAAGATATTATCAAGTGGCTAATTCAGAAACGATAGACATATTCACGTTTGATTTTACGATTTACTAACGACAAACGAAGAATTTTTAGCACTAATTTTCTTATTTTATGAAAATTGAAACATATTCCATGTTCTAGTTTGTTTGTTTTTTTAAATCGAAGTTTAAAACCTAGCGTTTGTAGCTCCTTATATTCTTAAAAACATTTTTTTCCAGTATCTATTGAAAAATATGAAAAACTAAATCTTTATTCATCCCCAAAAAATTGTTTACGTCATCATAAATAATTATTCTTTAAATGATTATTAGCATTATCCTAGATAGCTGCAACTTGGGTATAAGACGATTTGATTCGAATAAAAAAAAAAAATTGCGTTTTTAGAAATCCTATACAATTTTTGCTGTTATTGAACTGAATTATTTTTTTTTTCAAATGGCAATGACATTGATGGCTATTATTATAACAAAAAGATGTATCTTTGTATGATGTTTAAAAAGGGTTTCGTATTTCAATGAAAGTAAATGTTTTAAAAGGAAATATAAAACGTTATCATGATTACCGCTAACATCATTACCGTTATTTCACTTCTTTAATATAAGATAAAACTAACTAACAAACTCCCCGGCACTACAGTTTATGTTGGACTAGGGCCTCCCTAACATACGACTCCAACCATCAGTTCTTCAGATCCTTTTCCACTTCATCAATCCATCCTCTTTTTTGGCATTCCCTCTGGCACTGGCACCAAAATACCAAGCAACAATATAAAATACCAAGTAATAACTTTAACATAATTCAGTGAGGGAAGGAAAATTTGATACACATAAGTGAACTTAGCGATCTCACGCCATTTTCATTTTCATTATTTTATTATCATTGTTTCTTACATATATAAGCATTTTAGAAATTGTTTCATGTTTAAAATAGTAGACCGATTATTAATGAAAAAGTGTCATGTGATAATACTAATAGTACTTCAAAAAATTATTCGCCATTGATAAAATTCCAAATTTATTTTTATTTACCCTAAATTCCAAAACAAAACATATCAGTCAACCTCAATAAATCGTACGCATCTGCCCAAAATTACACGCGAGAAAAATAATTCAACTGATAAGATTAAATTTGTTCAGTATAGAGTTATTTTTATGTAGGCCAAGACGCTCTTTACCACCAGTATGATCAGCAATTTATGATAATATGTAGTTAATTTTAGTATGTCAATAGTATTTAGTATCATCAATGTCAGTATTAAAAGGATTACTTGTAATCTTAGTCTAGACATGTGCAATTGTCAGATAATGAATTTGTTTTGGTTTCATCAAGTCTGTTGTGTATAGAAGCAGATGCGATCTCAATAACTCGGGGTCTTTTTAATTTGCACTTGAAACATTTATTACGAAGGATGACTCCAGTTTTCTTTTATCATTTAAAAATATTCAAAGTCCGTCTGCGTTTTCATAGGTGCTGTAGTCCAAAGTGGGTATTTCAGGGTTAGTTCATAACACTTACAGAAAGAGGAAAAAAAGGGGGAGGGGTGTTTTCATAAAGATTTTTATAGTTGACCTATCTAGTACCTTCTAAGGTGAATTTGAATAAGAAAAACGATTTTTTTTTTATACTACAGTGATTATATTTTGCATTAAGTATATTTGTTTCAGAAAATACACAGTTATCCAAAAATGGTTTTTTTCTTTCAGACTTTCTTTGGCTTATCTTTATTGTATTTTTCACGCTACTTTAGAAACTAAAAACAATTTTTTTTTTCATATCACTTAAAGGATTTTGAAGAATCACTACTATTTGGGGGCTATTATTATTTTTTTTTTGTACCGAAAAATTCAGTAAAATGTATTTTTTATTTTTATTATTTATATGAAACTGTTTACTAATATCTCTCCGCGCCTAAGAATGATGCAAATGTATTAACCATTAAAAATACTTCCCATTCGAAAAATTTATTCAAAATATATATATTCTTTATTGTTTTTTTAATGGTGCATTTGAATATATGGCAAAAAATACTCATAAAGGAAAACGTGAAATATGTATTATGAAATATGTTCAACTATTAATGTATTTCTTTTTTTCCCATCCTCATTCTGCAGATACGTGGTGACAGTGTCATTACACATTACTTTGATTGGAATAGGAGTGGTATACATTTTGCTATCAGCACAAATAGTACAATCAATGACAGCTAAACTGTTTACACTGAGTTACAATTGGTGGATTGTAATACTGGCTACAGTACTTTGCCCCCTCTCATGGTTTGGAAGCATAGAAGAATTTTGGTAAGTTTTTGAATATCTTAAATATCATTATAGCACAAAGAAAAAAAATCCCTAATTAAATTATATCTATGTTACAACTTTGAAAACAAATTAGTTTTCCCCACAAAAAAGTTTAATATTTTTTTTCTTTCAAAAACATTTAATATTTCATAACAGAGCAGATTTCAAATTACAACATCATAGGCTGAAGTTTAACAAAAATAAAAATAAAGTAATATTTTATTTTGGCTTCTAATTTAGCACCCCTTGAAATTTTAATACTTTCAAAAATTAATATAGATTTTGATATGGTTAACAACAAATCGTCAGAAAAAATTAACTGAAATATCTTGAATAGTCTTGAATATTTCATTAATGTTTGAATTCAAGTTTGATGTTTCCTTTTCATCTTTTATTAAAACTCATTAAATTTTATATATTACAAAATTAGTTGTAGTAAAACTTCTTTTCACTTCAATTTAATTGTAATTTTGGTGAAAAGAAAAAGCAACTGTTAATTATTTTTTAAGCAGTTTACAGTTCAATCAATTTTTATCATTTTGAGATCTCATGATCTAATTAATCAATCTATTCATCGGATTCTGCAATCTTTCAGATTCCAATAGACAACGGAATGTTTAAAATCTGCTCTTTCGATTCTGCTCCAGATAAAAATGACATAGTTATAAAAATGATTAGTTTAATATCGTAATTAATGCACATTATTGATAAAAGTCTGTACATCTATCTTATATATCAATATATAAGATTTCTGGTCAGAAAAATGTATGCTACAGGTTAGCATCCAATTCAAGAATGTTGAATTGTCTTCAAAGATGTAGTGCGTTTAGATACGATTCATACTAGATTGATTCATAGATTGAATCATGATTTGATAATTCCAAGCTATTAGATCTATAATCATAGAAGTTAATTGAATAATAACAATATGTATTTGATTTGTTTATATCTGTCTTCTTCCTAACAATTGTAAGCTTTAAAAACTTATAAAGGGAAAATTTTGGTTAAATAACATTTAAAATTAAAAACTTTGTATTAAATGTCCAATGTATTCCTCTTTACCCCATGTAAATATTATTTCTACGGCACAATTATTATTCTACAAATATTATTTCTGTAATTTTTTTTTCTACATTTGCAGATAAATATTTTTAAGAACATTTTCTTCAATACATAAATAAATAAAATAAAAAGGAAGGGGAATTGTAAAAATAAAAAAATACTAAACATTTAATACTTCTTTGTAACATTTTATGTTTCTCAATATTGAAGTACATCAAATTTTTATAATCTAAAAATGTGAAAGGAGAAAAATCTAGAAAGACGTTAAATTAAGAAAATAAAACAAAAATTGCTATTAAATCTAGGTATTACAACATAGACGAGTGATACTTTGATTCAGCAGAAAGTTTATTGCATTTCTTCGTAGGTAAAACACAATTAAAAATGACAGACTTGCCAAGATTTCGATAAAATATTTTGAATTACTTTTTTAGTTATGAATCGGTTTATTTAAATTTCAAAATGTTTTAAAGATTTTTATTATTAATTTTCTTAAATAAAATGCCTTAATTTTTTTTTTTAATATTTTAATGTTGACACTATAGAAAATTATTTATTCTATATATTTTAAATAATTTGATTTTTTTAATATTTAATATTTTTTAATTCAAAAAAAGTGCTTTGTGCTTCTCCTTTAAATAACAAATAATATCATATTGGACAGTTACAACTTGGGTAAAAATAATTTATTTTTTAACTTTTCCTTACCTTATTTAAAATTTTAGAATTCGTATTTATTTGTTTTAATTATTATTGAAATTAATTTAACTTGCTGCTAAAAACTACATTATTATAATCTAATATAAATGATAAGATACTCGTATACTGTTTACTAATACTTTCAGGTGTGAATAAAATATTATTTTCTTAAAATTGGTAGTAAAGTTTTCTAAAAGTTGTCATGGTTACTACCAAACAATACGTTAACATGATGTATAAAATAATATGACAACATAAGCCAATCACACAATCCACCATCATTCCAGATTCATTTTCTTTGTCAGTGGTTCTTTAATATCAGTGGTCTCTTAAGAAATTTTCCCTCATCCCCTTTAAACTGTTTTTATCATTAAATGTTTCAGTTCAGATGTTTTTTTATTCAATTTATTTCACAATAGTAAAGCAATAATTTCTAAATATCTATTATTCTAAACTATATTTCTATATTTCTAAACATCAACATCTATTTTTTTAAATGCACAAGATTTATCCAAAAGCAGAAGATTTATGAAACTTTGTTTTATAAATAAAAAAGTAAAATTAATAAAATGATAAAATGCAAAATGTTTAGCAGCATTATCTTAAATAACTAATAACGCATATTAGAGATAACAATTACTACGAATTCTATGTAATTACTACGGATATATATATTTAGAAATATTTAATTGGGACTTTATTTGACAGTAGTCAATGAAAAAAAAAAATTCCAGAATAAATATATTGTTGTCCCCATTTGACTTTGATGTTTAATATTTTATTATGTATAGTAGGGAATTCTTTTATCCTCTCAGATAGTAATTATTAGCCATTCTGAAATTTCTGATAATATAAGTCCGTGTTTATCACAAATTAATTTTTGTTGATTTCTCCTTTTTTAAGATGATTTAATTTTATCTGTCAAAAGATGCTTTTCCATCAGATACTAAAAGCCAGATCAGAATGCCAAGTAATCGAAAGATAGAGTGTATAAGAAATTGGCATAAGACTTCGTATCCGTTGGAAATCTACCTTAAAATATATATTGCGTTCTGTTTTGAACTTACCTCAAAGGTGGGTAAGAACTAGTTAAGAAGCACCAGAATTAGTCTTATATAGTTAAATTAACAAATCATTTCAAGCCTTAAAAAACACTTTTTATTGTAGTAAGAGGAGCACTTAAATCAAATGATTAATAATTATATATGTAATCTGTATTACTATTTTCGTAGTAATTAATATCTTCCATGCAGGTTTGCAGCTGTGGGAGCTTTAGCAACGGCTTGTCTGGCGTGTTTTTCTATTTTTGTCAGCCTGATTTTGCAGATTCCTGAAATGCACAATGTGGAGTATGGAAATACAAGTTTTGCTTCTGCATCATTAGCATTTGGAACAATACTTTTCGCTTACAGCGGGGTGTACATGTTCCCTACGATTCAGAATGACATGGCGAACAAACAACAGTTCAATAAAGCCACGATTTTAAGTTTCGTAGGTGAGATTATTTTTTTTACTTCTTTTCTTTCTTCTATTTTTTTTACTTACTACTAAATTTGATCTATATTTTATATTATAGCAAAGATAAAACGCAACAGTATAAAATGAATTGTTTTTAAAATTTATTAATAATGTAGTACATTGAGAAACTGGATCAATGTCTTTGAATTGAATTACGAATCAGTATTTGAGATTCGAGTTAGCTCCGATGACGTCACAATTCCTATATTATTCGGATTCTTGAGTCTTGCACTTTCAATACACACACACATATTTTTTTAATACATACCTATTTATTTATTTTATTGTACTTAAAAACGAATTTTAAATAGTTCATTAGCAATTGTATGATAGTTAGAAACACAATACTCAAGCAGAGAAATAAAAAAAATATTGCTAGATAAATATTATTATTTAAAAGATAATTTAATTTATATTTTACAGTGCTTACGTTTTTAAATACCACTGCAGAGAAATTTTAGCATTTTACGTTTTTCAAATCGACAGGGACATTTCTTTCAAACATTATAGCAATAATACCGAAAGGTTCAAAATTATTGTCACGATCACGAATGACAAGAAATTCGTTTTAAACAGCAATAAGAAGAAAAATATTAAATACAACAAATAAGGAAGATCAAAGTTTTGTTTGCGTACTTTCTGTTATATGTTACTCGCCTGGTCTCACAGATAACACTCAGGCTGCCTGATGGATAGCGCTCGGCCTTTGGTAACCCAGGCTTCACGTTCGTATCCTGGTAGTGGCATGAATGTCTTTTATTGGTTCGGAAATCGCGTTAAATTGTAAGTCCCGGTCTAATTGGCCTAAAGTGTGAAAGCGGCAAACCAAATTATAGATAATACTCAAGCAGTACTCATCGTAACGTTAACATCGGGATGCATACGCACACGCGCACTTATATATATATAGATATCCAAATAATTTGATCCTTATTATTTCATTGATTTAAAGTGTTTTTATATGATTAAAGATCAAAAGCAATTAATTGCTTTTTATAGGAATAAATATCAAAATTAATTAATCAAATGACTTATACGTAACGTTTTTTTTTTTTAAATATTTATGGCTAAAAATGTTTGTTTAGAAGTATATATTGAACCAAATAAATATATGTGAATTCATATCTAGCAACAACCACCGCTGTTTTCTTAAAAGCAATTTTAAATCACACATAGTTGGCATAAAAATACTTTCGGCGGTCCCATAAAATACTTATATTTTTCAAAGATGCATTTGCTGTTGGCTTATATCTTTGATAATCAATAGAATTAAGTCAGTTAAGTTTAAAAAAATTATATATATTAAATGCTCTTAATTAAACTGACAAATGTAGAGATATGTCGCAAAAATACTATCGCCATACCACATACAGCCCTCGGTATATCGCCATGCTATATACAGCATTCATGGTCTATGCCTCCCTGCGTTATTTGACTCTTTTTATGGAGATATGACAAAAACTTTCTTTAGATCTATTTGGAGTCACTACTCCATTGATCCATTGTTCCTTTGACTAAAGTAATGAACGAATTGAAGTACATATAGATAACACACTGGCACCAGTGTTTTGCCATAATAATGAATTCGAATCAGTGAGTACCAACGGCCGTACCATGCTGAATATACCGGTTCTCGTTAGATCACCGAAGTTAAGCATCATTGGGCGCGGTCAGTACTTGGGTGGGTGACCACCTGGGAACACTGCGTGCCGTTGGCAAATTTGGGACCTGAATGGCCGAGTGTCTAGCGCTCTGGCGCTCGGTGCCACAGGTTTCGGGTTAGAATCCCGGCGGTGCCATGGATGTTTGTAGTGGTTCGGAATCCACTTTAAGCCGTAGGTCCCGGTCTTCTATGACTGTAAGAGCGTCACAGAGCAAAAGTCAGGCTTCTACCTACGGGTGCTCCATCACAACAGAAGCTGCTTCCTTCCCCTTCAATCATGAGTCCATATGGGCTCGTGGGCTTGGCCAGCCAAGAGGGATAAGAAACAACAACAACAACAAGAATCAGTGATTGGCAAACATGGTTGACATAAAATAGACCACCGCTTGGATGTTCCCTAAATGAATATACAAAGTCACACAGAAGTTTTCACGTACACATGCAAAACTTTGATCTTCTTTTCTGTTTTGTGGTCAAATTTTCTTTCCTATCATTATTTACAATGAAGTTTTTATCATTTGCAATCAGTTTGAATCACCTTGCATATTAAATGTTAGCATTCTTAGAATGAGATATAGCTTTTTTTTTTTTTTTTTTTTTTTAGATATCAAATATTAAATATTTGTAATTGATAAAGTTTTCCTTGGAATAAAATGCCATTTCCATAACATTCTAAGCACATAGATTAAATTTACAGCTGAGATAATAACTTGAGTTATTACAAAACTACGCGCCATTTGTCGTAAAACATAGCATACATCTTGAAATATGCTGATATAATTTTATTTATAAGGCAGTGTTCTGAATTATTGCTATTTATTTCACGTAAGTTTTCGGATAGATGTTTCCACGTCTTATATCCATTTGATTTAGAGCAGCACTTATGTAATTTATCTTGAAAGATTATATTAACTTAGACATAGTTCTGCAATATATTCGATAGAAAAGTGGACATCCGGTTTAAAGACGGAAGCGGATGAATCGATTACTCATTAGGGATGCTAGTCATGGCACAAAACAATCGTCAAAGAAATGTTTTATGAAATTTTTTTTTTATTTAATTTTCCTTTTGATGTTATGTAATCTAACATTTTATTTAATTGTGAAAATTGCAATTCTTTTTATTGTAATTAAAATCTTCCGAAATTATTTTTTCCACTTTCACACAGCCGTGTTTGGATCTGGCGATCGCCATTTGCCGACTTAGCGGATTGCCATTTTACGTTACCTGATCGGACTATAATTTAATGTACATGTTAAAGCATTTTGCGAAAATATAATTGTAATCTATGTCATAAAACATGAAAATGAAAAGATCTATAAAATTTGCATTTGATATAGCAATAGCATTAATCATTGTATTCATAAAAAATTATTCAGATGAAATATTCTACAATAGAATTCTAATATACTCAATCTTCATTAACCATTGATTAAAAAATTCACAAATGCATTGAGGAAAATATTCTTATCCCCGCATAACAGATTTTTTTTTTTTTTTTTTTTTTTTTTTTCAAATATATTATGATATTTTATATTAAGATTCACACGGTTATTAAATATCTAACTTTATTTAAAACTTAGATAAGCAATACACGCAAACCCCTCAGATATGTATAGTCAACGCGTGATAATTTTGTGCTAACAAGTTAATTTAAAGGAAAAGAAAAATACAGATGGGCCTGATGGCCGAGTGACTAGCGATCTTGCGCTCGATGCCACAAGTTTCGGGTTCAAGTTCCGGCAGTTCCATATAAGTTTGTAGTGGTTCTGAATTCTCTTTAAACCATAGGTCCCGGTCTAATATGATTGAGTGTTAGGCTGACGACCCTACCCCGTAAAAATAAAACATCTCATGTCTCGAAATCTGCCAGTAGGCAGACGACCTCGGCACACCATGGAGCTGTTGCGCCAATGATGATGATAAGAAGTATAGAAATAAAAATGGACATATTTTTTTTATAATAATTGTGAAGCATAAAACGTTTAAGATACATTCCCAAAAAAACTAATAAATATTTGTACTTAAAATTGTTAACGTAATAATTAATAATGGAACTATTCATTATATAAACACATAACTTTATAATTGGGATACTCAAAGAAAACGATGAATCACGTCTCACTAGTTTGGCACATAAGTACTTATCTTTTGATTTCTTAAAATCTGAATTATTTATTTACAGATTTGAAAATTTATTAAAATTATTATTTATTTACTTATCATTATATGTGAAAACATGTAACCAAAAATCATAATAAAATATAAATTCTAATAAATTTACAGGTATTTTATTGATATATTTACCTGTGACCATCCCAGGATATGCAATATTAGGGTCTGCAGTTCCAGTCAACATTCTGCTGGCTATTGAAAAAGGCTATTTAAGAACTTTTATTGAAGCTTGCTTAGCCATGCACATTTTCATGGCATTTTTATTGGCGATCAATCCCGTAGCACAGGAGATTGAAGAAGCATTTAAAGTACAATCAAGTAAGATTTCATTTATGTATACAAAAATTTCATTTGAAATTCGATGTTAATTTAGTTTATTTAAAATAATCAATAAAAAAAGAACTCTTTTTACAAAAGTAACAGAAGCTGATGTAAAATAAATTCAAAAAAGGTTTTGAGATTCGATCTCGTCTTCGTCTTTCTGGTATTTTTAATTTTAGTTAACTGCTACTCAAATTTTTGAGTTTATCATTTAAAATGGCAAATTGAAACATTTTAATTTGAACCAAGTTTTTTTTTTTTTTAACTTTTATTGAACATCCGTATAAAACTTCACATTTTTGTCCAATATGTAGCAAATTACTAACGGTATGAATCAAGCAAACATTGTAAATACAGGGTTGAATGTAAAGTGTTTAAAAGGTATCTTTACTTTAAAAATAAAAGATATGTACGTATAGTTTATTATTAGTACTCAATAAAAAACATATCGATCTTGATAAGGGATTTTTAAGGGTTGTTTTTAGAGGGAGCAACAGAGAATCAATGGCCATTATAATTAAACATTTTAGTTCGTCAATGTCACGAATCGGGGATTAATACATTTTATATGTAATGACATTAAAAAAACGTTCGTCCAAGGCTTAAAAAGGCATAGATGTGCTGTGTACAACTAAATGTATACACATCAAAACAAAAAAGATTTTTTTTTAATTTTTTTTTTTTACTAAACAGAAAAAAAATAAAGAAATCGTACGAGCATACTTTTAATTTTTAATGAGTTTTTAGTAGTGTACAAACACCTTTCCAGCGACCTAAATTCCTAATTTTCCATGTGTAATAGATTTTTTTTCCAAGCAATTGTTAAAATAAGATTAAGGATCCATTTCCATTGACAACGCTACGCTAACCAGACGCTAATTTTGATAAATCAGATTAGCAATCGATTTTTTAAAAATGATTCGTTGATTGATTCATTACTGTCAATCATTTTCAATCGGCTAATTTGATTCGTCAAAGTTGACGTCGCGTCAGCATCGCGTTGACAATGGAAATGCACTCTAAATAAACGATAAAAAGATATTTCCATTCTAAGAGGGAAAACAAATAATACATTAATTGCATCATCGTTTTTCTTTTTAATTAGTTGGTTTTAATTAAGTAAAAGGTATATTTTAAATTGTGTTTTAAGTAAAAACAATCGTACTAGTAATACATACAAATAAAATACAATACAAATACTTAACGAGAGTGATATAATTATAGTTATAAAATTCGTTCTCAAGCGAATGTTAACGCTTTTAGAATACTGAATAAAACATTTACAGAGAATATATTAGCAAAGATTATCTTTAAAATATTTAAATAATTACAGCACAATATAACATAAAATTCAACTTATAATGGGCATTCTAAAATATAAACCAGAATCACGGTTTATAACAAATACGTTGATAAAATGCTTCAGTTTTCTTTTAAATCTAAATTTTAATTTTTCTTATTGTATTTACATATTTTGATTCATTATATTTCATTACAGATTTTAACTACAAGCGCTGCATTATCCGAACAGTTATTGTAGCAGTCATTTTAATGATAGCATATACAATACCTCACTTCGAGAAGATTCTCAATCTTATTGGTGGATCGACAATGACTCTTCTCAGCTTCATTTTCCCGCCTTTGTTCTACTTCCTTTTAAACAAGAAAGGTTATAACGATTCTAAAAAGTAAGTAAATTTCTACTTTATAATAATTCGACTACTTCTCGTCAGTATTTTTTCATTATAACTTAAACTAAATTTCCCAACTATTTTCTTGGCCTATAATGCAAATATGTTCAATATTCTGTGCTAAAGAGATACTTCTTATACATCATCCCTGGACCGTCAATCCACTGCAGATCCTGGTGCTATTAAGCTTTTTCTAACTTGATTCATTCTCAGTAACACTTCTTCAGTTACAAAATCTAATAATATTAAAGCTACCATCTACACACTCAAGCATCTTAATTTATATTTTTCTTTCAAATCAGCTATCAGTTGTTTGAAGCAGTGGTCGGCAATCGGTGATCCGCAGACAAAATATATTCCTTGTTCCATGATAATGCAACATTGCGTTCAAAAGTCTCCCTTTCGAGGGCAAAATACTAACCCAAATGTTCACTTTGCACCAAGAAGTTAAATTATTGTATTATCAATAAAAAAATTAGAAACTTCAAGAACTCTTGTCCGACGATGAGATTTGGTTTGTCACTCTACGGTCATTTTATGCTAATTAGATCGGGACCTACAGTATAACGTGGATTCCGAAACACTTACAAACGTCCATGCCTTCGCCAGGATTCGAACCTGAAGCCTGTGATACCAAACACCAGAGCGCTAGCCAAATGGCCATCAGGCCACTCCGACGATGAGAGGAAGCCAAAATATATCCTTACAAGAATAACCTGGGACGCGTTCACACTGCGAGGAAAAATGGATGCATGTGATATAACACAAGAAAATGTTACTGTGACAAGAGTGATTGAATATATGGAGCGACTACAAATATTTTCAAATTTTTAAGATCTAGACATGGCAGTATGTAAATAACAGATATATTTATAGCAAACATTGAAGATGGCAATAAGCATGATTGAAGTAAACAGCCTCTATCATCCGACCTCAACTAAAAGCTTAATTTTAGTCGTAATTGGCAATAAATCAATATAAGGTTTCCATTAAAAGTGAATACCCATTACTGAGTGAAAAAAAACTGAAATTTTGATTCAATTTTCAACATATTTGTGCAAAGACATTTTCATCTATCACATCAATTAAATCTCGGTATCGATCTATGCTTAAATTAAAAATGGTTTTACGTTTTATAGTATAACTAAAATCTAAATTCGACAGTCTTATTTTAAACAAGCAGGAACAAATATCACACAAAAAATTGCAATTAATTAAGCTTGAATTAATTTGCATTGGTTAAACCAAACCTAATAATTTTCTACAATTAAACAATCTCTTTAAATAAGTATTAATATATTCAATGGAATTTTTATATTAAATAGAAGCATTTCACATTGATGAAATGGAAGTTCTCTTCCTTTTAAAAAGTTCATATTAGTGGCCAGCGGTATTTAAAATTAGGAATTTAATGGTCTATGTCAGGGGTCGGCAACCTGCGGCTCGCGAGCCACATGCGGCTCTTTGGATGTGAAGCTGCGGCTCTTTAGTTCCATACGCAAATATTATTGATTTTATCAAAAAAAAAAACATTTAAAAATCGTTTAAACATGCATGTACGTAACGCAACAAAAGTGGACAGCTTTAAAAGAAATGCCTCGAGTTGAGGCACTTATATTCGACGCATGGAATAGTCTTCCAGATTGCTACAGTGAGGTGAAGAAGTTGGCATTTGGAGTGCTGACTATCTTCGGAACAACATGTTCGTGCGAGCAAGCGTTCTCTTGCATGAATATAATTAAAAATAAAGTAAGAAGCCAACTAACAAATGAAAATCGTGTGAAACTAACAAATGAAGTCGTGTTTGAAACAAGTTATGAGCCAAATTTATCCAAACTTTCTAAAACCATGGCAAAGCCATCGCTCCCATTGAATTTGTTTGCTCAATTGTTTGTTATTGAAGTACAGGTTAGTGTTGTAAGTAAATGTTTAATTGTTTTATTTTTTTACTTAAATAATATGTAATTATCTAATAATGCCATATATATATTATCTAATTTGTTGTGAAAAACACTACTAATATATGAATAAATAGATGTTTTTTCTTATGAATTGATAGATTAGGTTTTTTTTTTATCAAAAAACTTTATTTATGCGAGTATTATTTATTGTTATCGAGAAAAAATTTTGTGGCTCTTTCAAAACTTTGAAATTTTATAAGCTGTAATTTTTGGCTCTTCCGATTCAAAAGGTTGCCGACCCCTGGTCTATGTTACCGTAAAGGTGTCCGACTGTTGCTTTTATATAGTCAAGATGACCACCTCATCTTACTCTTTTGTGATTTTATGAACTTAAGACAGCTATATGTTAAAAAATAATCGTATAATTCTTTATTTTCTTTGCCATATCCCATTAATGTCCTTCTAACCAGGATGCTTCTCAAAAGTTTTCAAAAACTCTTATGACAAATACCTTAAAATTATAGCTTAAATTTCAGAAGCATAAATTGGGTCTAACTTTATTTTCTTAAAACTATGTGCAAGAGATGCATTAGCAAAAAAAGTATAAGTAGGTGAAAAGAAAGTAAAATTACCATTTGGTACCCTTTTGCAATTTTATTGTTGATATTGAGACTTGATTTCAGTAATTCCTTTCCAATTAAGAACTTATTTAATAAAATTGAATCTTACAAAATAAAATACAAAAGTACCAAGGTCAATATTTCTGATTCAAATAAAAAAACACACCATCTTATTATGCATGTTACGACCTAACTTTCAACAATTAAAGATTAAAATAAATTAATCTCATTACTTTTTTAAATTTTATCAACAATGTGAATTCTATTTTTCAGATCAATATCCTTACCTGAAAAAATATTCCTGTTTCAAGTTATAATAACAGGTTGTGCTGGAGCAATATCATGTACTTATTTTGCTGTGAGAGATATTATTGAAGTCTTCTTGGAAAATGAACCATCATTATCAAATAGTACAAACATTTCATTTTGAACAGTGTTATTACTTATTATTCGTTATAAACACAATGTTAGCTAGTATAAATACATGTGCTGTTTTGCTTGCAAACCACGTTTTACTGAAGAACCAAGTTTGACTTAAGTTTTTGCAGTGATAGAAGGCACAATATGCAAAACACATTCAAAGGAAAATATAACTCATTTCCAATGTATTTGTAAATTTTTTGTATAGTTTTTAGAAAAGAAATTTGCATAAATAAACAATGTTTTTTATAATGTTAGATACGTTTATTTAGTTTGATCAACACATTTTATAAAAAAAACTTTTTATGAAAATAGCCAAAAAATTTTCTGATATAATGGCTGCAAATCAATAAAATATCAGCACTAAATTAAATTTTAAAAATAAATGCAAATAATTAGTATAAACAAAAGTCAAAAATACGTCAATTTACAAAATGTTAAAATAAATAAAATTTGTTTATATTATACATTTTGACGCAAGAAATTCAAATATTTATAACAGTTTTTTTAAATTTAAAATGAAATGTAAATGACTGAAAATCTGAGAAATAAATGATACAAGCCCAATTTCAACTTGCATCAGTTCATTTGTGGTATGTCTGTTTTTTCCTTTATCACATAAACCGACGAGACAGAAGCAAAACCATTAATAGATGCAATATGCAGATTCTACAACAGAACATTCTAGATTGAACCAAGCAATGGAAAATACAGTTTACAGCCTTTTTTTTTTGTCAGATTATTTAACTTAATATAAATAAAACATCACTTATATCTATATTAATATGTTATAAAATTTTAATAGTTATAAGAAATAATGGTCTAATTTAAAGCATTTCCATTTATTAATTGGCTTGTTTATACTGATGTACAATTTACCAACGAAGATAAAAATAAGGTTATTTAATGGAAGCTTTTTAAGTTTTTAATCAAATTAAGAATTAATTTATAATTTTAAGTATTGCAATATAAAAATTTTTAGCAGTATTCATTGTAGATAATGGAAAATATTATAAATCAGGTTAAAGATTAATCATAAAAGAAACTTCTATTATAAATAATTTTTTTTTTTAAATTTCAGCAGTCTTGTGTAAAAGGATTGATGATTAAAAAAAATGTTTTAGTAGTTGAAAGAGCTTAACTTTCAATATTTTTTTTTTTCATTCAATAATACTTTTAATTAAATATTTTCTATAAATCAATCATAAAAGAAATCTCTGTTTTATTCAATTCACATATTAAACAAATCCTTTGCTAATTATTTATAAATAATCAGCTTAAATATTCTTTAAATATGATGATCCATTAATACAGCAAAAGTTAATTTACAATATATATTAATTTTAATTATGTACTGGCATGTTGTTACAAATAAAAAGCAGCATATCTTGTTAATTTATTATATGTCGCAAACATTTATATTGACTTCATGAACTGAAATAACAGTAGTATTTTAGTTGTACCCATATGTGGTTACTTGTAAATTTACTTTACTATTTCTTTAATCATATTATTCAAATTTTTCTTTCAACAGAAATAGGAAACAAAGATGTAGCAAGACTAATATTAATATTGGTAAATGAGTAGAATAAAAATTTTTCTTTATAAAATATAACTTAAATATATTACAAAATTAAAAATATATTAAATTAATATTGAAACTAATGTATTTACTACAAAATTAATTTGTAAATAATTTAACAAATAAGTTTAGATAACACTTTTCAAACAGTAAACAGTATGAACAATTTAAATCAATCTTTTGGCACAAATTAATCTATATTCAAAACCCTAAGTGGCATTTCATTTTTTATTACTAACCTTTTCATGTTGAAACACAAAATGTAATAAAAATATTGCTGTCATAATCATGGATTTAAAAATGATTTCAATATTTAATTTTTATGAATAAATCAATGGATAACATAATTTGCAATTAATTTGTTAATAAATATTTGCAATGAAAAATCAGACAAAACTGATAAATATCAAATTTATTGCTACATTTGTATTTCACATTATTAAAGACTCTCCCAACATTAAGCATATAATCAATATTAAAAATTCTCAATTGTATTAAGAAAAAATTATTCTAATAAATCAAATTTACAAGTATTTGATGACATTACACACTTTTTTGTTACATATTTTCAAGTTTTGTTCATCTTGAAATACATTTGTTTCATAGAAAATACTGTTTTCTTCATATTCTTAACTAATACAGCTTATAGTGTTAAAAAATGGATCAAATCAGTTGTAATTAATGTTTATAAAAGCATTTTTAGAATTAAATATTTTATGCATTTAAAATGTTATGATTAAATTTTAATTTTATTTCAAAACTTGTTTTTAAAATTAAATTTTTACTCATTCCATAATTAAAGAATATTTTGATGGAATGGTGAAAGAAATATCCATAGTTTTAGAAGATAAATTTTAAAAGTCTAGTATAATTATAAAGTTAATACACTCACTTTAATGTTATACAAAAATGGAAAAATAATGAAATTAAATATTGAAGGAATTTTCTTTCGAAATGGTTTTAATATACAATTCTAATAAAACACAGTGTCTACAAAACAATTTCTTAATTTCTTCATTTCTTTACAACCTCTCACCTCTTTTCAAAAAGGCAGTTCTAATAACACTCAGAAAATGGTAATTTTATTCTGAAATAAAATTTTTGAAAATTAAATAACTATAAATTTACAAATTATTTTTACATAGCATAAAACATTTCATAATATATCATACTACATAATTTAATAATGTATATTTATGCAGTCTCCTGGAAAATAAAAAAGTTGTAGATAGAAATTTTATATACCATATATATTCAAATATAAGCCAATCCATGTATAAATAAAGAATGCATACATTTTTTGAAGAAAAAACAAAGCTCAAAAAGGCATATAAGGTGAAATGAAAAAATATTTCTGTAACATTCAAACATCTCACGATAGGACAACAATATTGCCAAGTTTGTAAAATGCATGGAATATTTACTAATCAAATCGCAATCAAGTAAAATGCCAATGGCCATAATTATAATTCTGACAAATCTATTTGAAGCTAGCACATTGTTTCTATTCAGTAGCCTTGTAACAATACAAAATAAAAAGTAAGTTAGACGGTTCAATATAAAAGAATTTAATTATGCAAATTGCGAAACAGCATACCTGATTTGAATCTAACTGAAATTTTGAAAATCTGTCAGTAAAGTGTCCATAAAAGACAGTTAATAGAGGCTATAATAGTTTGCTTTTTTACATGTTGGAAAGGGACTAAATACTTGCCATTTCAATGAGATTTTGCAGGATATTGATATCAATAATAAAGACTACCCCATAATGTAATATTTGAAGTTATTATTAGAATATATAAGATTCAAGTACTGTTAATAAAACAACCTTTTAATTGTGTGTGTGTGTGTGTGTATTCAATATATTTCAATTGGGTAAATTTTTTTCTTCTAATTTACTATTCAGTTTTCTGTAAAAAAATATTTATATGTAATGAATTTTTTTTTATAACATATTAAAAAGTATAAAATTTTTACATTATATATGTGTGTGTGTGTAAATATAAGCCTAAATATATGATAATCCTCCTAAACTGCATAATTTATAATCACAATTGTTGCCACTAAAAAGAAACTACAATCTTCTAAAGATATTTGAAATATATTAAAAGGGCATATTAATAAGTCTTATTATTTTTTAAGTAGGCAACAACTGTTCAAATAAAAAAAAAGACTTTGTGGCATAAAATTCTTTAATATAGGAACTTTTTTATTTAAAACTGCCATAAAAAAAAATACATTGAAGCCTGAGCATGTTATTTTGGCATATAACTTCATCTTTATGTTAATAGGAAACTAAATGCGATAATATGCATAACTCGTGATACCCCACACCCCTCACACCATACCATGAATGGATGGATGCTTGTTTCACTTAAGGTTCATTTAACATACGAATTAATTTGTTATTATTTGGAAAATATTCAATCATACAGGAGAGTAAAATCAAAAGTATAGGAGAGTAAAATCAAAAAAAGTTTTTTGTAGCAGGGCAAATTAAATTTTTGTAGTAGCTCTCTCTCTCTCTGGAGTTTTATAACAGTATATTTTTACATTAACAGTTCTTCAGACTTCAACTATACTAATTAATTTTATATTATTTATAGCAATTATATGATTAATATGAAATAAAATCTCATGATTCACACAACAGTTAGACTCAATTTCATATGATATTCAAAATGAAACTAATTTACTACTACATACATTCATAAAAAGAAAATTAGGAAATTGAATTAAAGAATCTAATGTTAAAAATTATTTTTTATTTCATGTGTATTTATAAATGCTTCCATTATTGAATTGGATACATTTCAGTAATGGATGCATTTATTTATTAATACATTTTTTATTTTTTAAAGGCTAACAATTTTTCTTCATCTTTCTTGCAGCTTCGAATATTTTGGAATTCTTAGCAATCAATATTTTTAAAGGAAATATTGTAACATTTTTCAGTAGATTTTGTATAAGAATATGATTATTAAATAGAAAAAATATATTAAATTTTTCTCTGAATTTTGTTTCGGCATACTATTTTTACATTAAATATGTTATTTAATTGGAATATGACTTATTTTAAATAAATGATAGTAAGAAACAAAAGAATCATTTTAAATTTAAAATTATCAAATGATACGAGTTTTGATTAAGAGAAAAAAATGCTTATATGTTAACTATAAGTTATTTCAAATTTAAAAGCAAAAATAGTGTTTGTTAGTTTTAAAATTAAATCAAATTATATATATCCAATTTTAGAAAAAATAAAAAATGTAGCACAAAAGAACCCAATATGCCATGCGTGAAAATGAACATTAATTACATATAAGCAAATAATGGACAAATACCAAATATGTTTTTAAATATTATTAAATAAATCTTATTTTAGAGAATTTTATGTTTTTGATTATAGCCTTGTTGTAGATTTTCTATGGAAAATAATACTTTTACAAAATTCAGTTCGTGTAATAAATAGGAAATAAAGAATTGCTTTAATCCTTCAAATGACCGATTAAAGCTAATTTGTAAATTATTAAAAATAAAATTATTTTAAAATTTGGATGTTTAACAAGATAATAAATAAAAAAAAAAAGAGACAAATAAAACATCAATTATAGAGAAAAATTCAGCAATTTTTAGAAAATAAAAATTATGCATGGTGGGGTATAATTTATAACTGAAAAATATTGATAAAATTTGAAACCAATTTAAATTTAATGCATTTATTTGAGATAGTTATTGTAGAAACATTTAGTAATATACGTCCACAAACAGATTA
Organism: Caerostris darwini; assembly: GCA_021605075.1. NCBI lineage: Eukaryota > Metazoa > Arthropoda > Arachnida > Araneae > Araneidae > Caerostris > Caerostris darwini. Next base: position 486,470 of record BPLQ01015708.1, read on the forward strand.
TTTATCCTATTTGTTCCTATAAAGAATAATAGATGGCACCATGATATAGGCTCGAATCATTCAAAAAAATTTTACTTTACGGCAAATATTGTTGGCATAACCAATAAATCTTACTACCAGCAAAAAATTCATAAAAGCAGAACTCTTAGCTCTTATACGATCTTAAGCGAAGATAGACTTCATTCATATTTGACTATTTTTCGGGGTTATTAAATCAAATTAAAGAAAATCAAAATTTGGCACAGAATCGCAAAATTTGCCCTTTTTGTAGCAAAATGTAGAAAAGGATGAAATTAATTTCATTTTCAGAAAAATTAATACAAATTTATTTTTTGCAATGAGGAAAACAACATCATAAAGTAAAGATTTTAATTTGTTAATACAAAATTGGAAATTCATTGGTTAAGAAATAATATATTGATTATTTTTGACACTTAGTTACAGGGGAAAAAAATAAAGACAAATGTAAGAGAAAATAGAAAAAAAATCAAATGGCTCAGAATGAAAATATAAGCTCAGAAGAAAAGATAACAGTAAAAAATAAGGAATGTAAGAGAATGAATACCTTTAAAATGTATGGTACACATGTAAATAGAAAATATTTATATATTGATACTTTACGTGGATGTAAAAGAAACAAAAGCATTTCTTTTCTCAGGATGCAAATTTAAAATTCAAAACAATGTTTTCTAATGAAGAACCAGAAGCATTCATTTAAAAATATTGTATAAAAATCAAAATTCTTTTGCACTGTTATGCTTTTTTTTTTTTTTTAATATTTATACAAGGCAGTTTAACAAAGACTAATTGTGTAGGTGTGTACATATATAAACCTTTTATAACAACTTTTAATGCCTATTACAGTTGCATAAAATGTTGATAAATTTCAATAGAAAATATATCAAAAAATCGATTTTTAAACAAATAAATGTACAGATTAGTCAATAAAAATTAAAGTAAAGAAATTAAATCAAGATTATTGCATATCACACTCACTTTTGTAATGCAAGCTGTATGGGAATGCTTGTGCTAAAACTCTTCTACCAGATGATTCATATCCAGAAGACATATAAGGACCACTGTAATACCTCCATAAAAGACTAGATCCTCTTTTTAGTTGACCCTAGGAATGCAAATTATGTAATAAATGGATAAAATAAACAATTCATGAAAATATTATGCATAGAATATTTTTAAACTTCACTTTAAAAAAAAAACTTGGATTTCTTTTTAAGTCATCACACGCACACCCAGAACCTTTTTACAGTTTATTAATTTTTTTTAGAATTTTTTTATTTTTTTTTAAAATGCGCTAACATTTTTTAATGATTAAACAAGACATTTATGAAAGAATAAATATAATAAAATTTTAGACTCTTCAAAAGTATTTTACATTAAAAACTTTTTATAACTATATAAACAATGACAAATTTCCTTATATGTGTGTGCGTGCAAGTGTGTAAGGACAAATTAATATTTTACCATTTCTTTTATAAGAAAAAAATTTACACTACAAAAAAAGTATAAATTAAAATTTTCTCAAAAAATAGTCAATAAAACATGTGTAAAATTATTTTGCTGTAAATCATTTTCTTAGAATGAAATTTCTTTTAAAATACTTAGAATTTCTAGAATTAATATATATATAATGCATGAAAATAATTTTTCATAATAAAACAAATTTTAAAAAATTAAGATATACAAGAACATTTACTTACAAATAAAAGAAATAATTTTAAGTAAAATTTCATTTCACTTGCAAAAAAAAACATTTGACTATAATGTCATTAAAAAATTAATCTAAAATAAAATATTGAATTTACTTACTATGGCACTTAAATGGGACCAACAGTCTAACCAGCCATTGTAGATAGGCATGTTACTTGGTAAGCCAGCTTTCAAACTGGAAATTAATAGAAAATTTCTTAAATGAATAAAAAAAATTTCTAATTTACAAAAATAACAATGTTAAGTTTACCATGCAAAATTTATTTTAAGTTAATATAAAAAAAAGTGGTATGGAAAAATTAAAGTGACAATCTTTGAATGAAAAATCAAAGGACAGAATTTGCATTGTACAGGATTGAATTTGCTTAGTACATTGTACAGTAAAACATACTCACCCACAATCATTGACAATAACAACATGAGTAACTACTTGGAAAGGATAGAATATAGCACTAGCAAGATACTGAAATAAAAAATAAATGAGTTTTAAATTAAAATTGTTAAGATTTATTCTTTTAATATTGTGTGTGATTCATTGTGGATGCAACATGGCTACATCAAAAAAATATAGTCAAATTACATATGCCTATAATGGCCAAAAATTAAACGATAGAAATTTTAATTAAAAGAATTTTATTTTTTAGTTATCATTCTCTATTAAAAAAAAAAAAAAATTATTAAGACATTAAACAGACAATGCAAAATTCTTTAGATTAAGCCGAAAAAAAATTTCTCCATAAAATAATTTCTTATATATATTTCAAGTTATTTTTTTTTTTTTTTTTAGTTTAACTAATATATAATTATAGTTCAATAAATAATGAATTGTTTATAATATTTTTAAGTTTTTGACATATGGCATTTGTTCCATTCTTGTTCATATCATAAGTCCTTAGAAAAAAAACAAGTCATTCATAGATAGTTATTACTGTGAGATTATATATAAATGATAAATGAGCTGGTATTTTAATAACAAATTGTAGCTATAACAGATATTGTAGATAAATATATTTTTTTAAAGTACAAGAGTATGAAAATTTTCACACATATAGAATATTAAAAATTACTCACATTCATACAAGCTTGGACATAGCCTTTCAACGACTGCAAAAAACAAAGAAAAAATTAACATAAAATTTGTAATATATATATATATTTGTAAAAAAAAAAAGGTTAAGCACTTACATCTTCTTCTATCACATATGTATTTATTAATACAGATGCTGTAGTTGCAGCCCAAATTGTGAGAAGCTCTCCAATGATTCTAGGAATGATTCCTCTAAAGAAATTAAGATAATTTTAAAACAAAAGAACCAATATTTTTCATTATAACTGAACTGACTTCTAGACAATGCTATGAATTATTTGGTTAATAATAAAACATTGTCTCAGCTTTCTCTGCTGAACAAATATTTCTAGTACATTTGTGAGCATTGTTTGTTTCTTTACTCTACTTAAAATGTTTGACAAACATTATAAAAATTTAAAACTTATCAATGATAGAGAATACAATATAATTCTTTCCAATAAAAAATATTCTTATTATTCATTAAACATGTAAAAATGGATATATATATATATATAGAAGCATCAATTTTTATAAAAAATAAATAAATAATTACTTACCGATAAAAACCTGAAATTCCTTCTGAACAATAGATTTCTGCTAATGATCCAAATATACCACTTGGGGAAGAGGAAGGAATAAATAACATAATTAAAAATAAAATCTAAATATTAAAAATGCAAGTGTAAAATATGAGAATATACGCTGTCTGCTTGATTGATTGTATATAAGCATTACAAAGTATATTTTAAACTATGACATTTTCTTTTAAAACTAAAAATAAAAAATAGTGAAGTATTAATTTTAATGGCATATCCGTTTACATTGGTGACATGAATTTGCTATGTTTTACCTCTCACTGTTTTTATAGGTTGAATGTTCCTTTTAATGTCTGAGTATACATATAAAGTTTTCAGAACACAAATTTAAATCCTTTTTTTATAAATAAAAACAATATAATTTGTTGATTCTAATTATTGTTTTTTTTTTTTTTTTTTTTCCAGATTTATAAAGTTAAACCTAAAATCTATTATTAAAGAGAAATCTTCAAAAAGTCTTCATGTACTAAAAATCTTTTAAAAGCTAATACACAATATTTATTAATCTTTCATTAATTTTTAGGATTTACAATACAGAATATTATTGTCTCATCTAAAGAATTTAAATTGTTTTAATTATTTAGATTCTTATATCAAATGCAGACTAAAAGATTTTAAATATATAAACTTTAACATAAAACAATGTTATGCAATTGAGAGTAGATGAATGAATAATAATATAGACATATGGAATTTATTATTAAACATATTGAATATCAGATTCAAAAATCTATTTTCATAGCCACAATATTCAGAGAAAACTATTTCAATATTTGAATAAGCATTAAAAATTATGGTAACTAATTATATTAAATATTTTGACATAAGAAGATTACTAAGAATAAATTACCAATATTTTTCTTCTTTTCCAACAAATTGTGCAATAGTTCTGATGGTTATAACTGAAAAGTAAAAAAACAGAAAATAAAAAAGGTAAAAGACTAGGATTAATAAATTTGCTAGTTTAAAAATACTTAATAAAAACAAACATTAAATAAAAACTTTTATAATAATTTTTTTTGAAAATATAACTTTTTATAATACCTTATATTATCATATGGTTATTTACAGTTTTTGAAAAAAAATTTAATTGCTTAAGTTTTATCTACAGCAGTATTGGTAAATGTATGAAACTAAAAAATTGCTGTATGGTGAATGAAGAAATGTGCAACATTGCCAAAAAAAGAATGTAACAAGAGATGCAATCAATAAAAATTCAAATGAACTAATTAAAATTTGTTTAAAAAAAAAAAAATTTTTCAAAGAAAAGAAAATAGTCAAAGCTATTTCAATATTCTTAAAGAAATTTTCCCAATATCATATGAAATAAATAAAAAAAATTATATGTGCAAAAAACATCAACTCTAATATAGTTCTCATAAAATTGTTTAATTGAAAAAAAAAAATTTTTTTCAAAAAATTGATATAGTCAATTTCTAAAATTTAACAAAGATGGTTATTTTTATAATACAGATTATACTTTATTGTATATTAATTTTTTAGAAAATTAAGGAAATAAATTTTCAAGATTTTGTGTAACACTTATGGATTTTATAATGCAAATACATAACACTATCAGAAAAATCGCTTTGAAAAAAATTTGGACTCTCAGTAATGAATACTATAGTTTATTAGTAATTAATACTATAAACTTGTGAAGTATGCAAATGCTTGCTAATGCTTGTGGCATCCTTTTATTTTATTTCAAATATTATACATAAGCATTTGCTTGTTTCCTCAAAGATAGAGACAATTTTACATTTATTATAATCTAACTTATTCCAAATATAAAGAAAATGAAAGTCAATTGAATAATATCTCTTAAAATTGAGTTCATTTTAATTTAGTTTGTTACATTATGATAAGAAAGTTAGTTTCATTGAAAATACTATAAAATATATAAAGCAAATTTTTATATTAACATTTTATTGAACTATTTTATATGACAATTCTTTCATTTTTACAGTTTTTTATTGCAAAACCTTAAAAAAATAAATAAATGATCAGTAGAATACCCTTTAATTATGAAACTCTTTGTTTATCAGATTCTTTCAAAAGACTATCAAAATAAAGTTCTATACATGGTTTCTCATAATTTAGTTTTGAAAATTAACTACATCATTGATCTAATTAATCTGCAACTAAAATTTATGTTTCAAAATTATCCATCCAATTTTTATTGCTAATAGATTTTTTTCCCAGTAAAATTACTTATTAAGTAAGATTTTAACGAATATTCAATTTATTAAATTTTTTAATTTCTATGATCTTATTTGACATTTGCATAATGCTATCTAATACAATAAAGGAATTGGCAAATGTACATAAGCAACTTGATTCCTCTTATTTTAAGGGAAAAAATATGATTAATACACAGTATTCAAAAGGTTACTCTATAAGGAATATTAATATATAATAGTAAGATGAAACAAAAAAAGATAAGATAATATAAATACACACACACAATTTCCAACTTACCATGAAAAGGGTGGCTAATTATTATTGCTATAACTCTGGCAGCAGATGTTTTTACCATAGCATGAGCATTTACTAAAAGTTTCTGCTCATCTGTTAATTCACTCTCGGGTTTTTTCAGAAGTTCTTCATCACAATAATTTGGTAGTCTCTGCAATAAATTGAATTCAATTTTACTTTATGAAAGGATTAATAATAGAACAATGAAATGTTATATTTAATTTTATGCCAATCTAAAAGTTTTTATCGACAGCTATTTCTAATTTACCAACAAATTTAATAAAAAAAATCAGCATCAGAAAAATGAATGTTTATCACATGTATACACAATGATATTTAAGTACTAAATTATTTTATATGAACTATAAGCACAACAAGTGATATTCAAGTTATGTTTATGATTAAAAAAGCTCATTTTGTTTCCATTGTAAATGTATACTTACCTCAAATAAAGCTTGAATTTTAATATATAAAAGACCATAATTTAATTGTTTTTAAAAAATGTTGCCTATAGCATAAAATTATATAAATAATTAAGAGCAATAACATTTTAATACTAAACTTTTTCTAAGCAATGCTAACTAAGTTTTTATTTTGAGATGATTTTGATAAATATAAAATAAATTAAGAAACTTTTTATTTATGAAATATATCAAATTATAGAAAGTTCAGTAAAGATTCATAAATGTAAAAATAATTACACCAAAATATTTATGTAACATGCTTTAGAATAAAAAAAAAATTATTAAATTGCTTGATAAATTTAAATAAAAATTCTTACCTCACAAGCAATTAAGTAGGTGGACAAACTTAAGAAATTGGTAGTAAGTCTAGGTCCTAAACCAGTGTATAATCCCCAAAATCCATTTACTTTTTTAATATGTTTCACTGAAAAAGGTATGTGTTAAAATATAAAATTTTTATAATTTTATATATCAATATAAATAATTTTTAAAAGCAAAATTAAATTTTAACACATTTTTCAAGCAGGTCAAATTACATGTTTTTAAAGTCGATATCCAGATAATGCATGTCATCCAATAAAGTTTAAAAAAAATACAAAATTTTAATTAATTTTTTTTAAAAGTATTTACTTACTATACGTGAGTGCTCCAGGTAAAGATAAAGCCGGTCTTCCAAATAATGTTCGACATGGTCTTGGAGGAAAAGGTTCATGACCAATCTAGGTAGGTTAAGAAATTTATTTTTAAATATTCACAATAATCTTCAAATATATAAAATAAAAAAAAACATTTAAAAATATTTAATATCTTACAAAGACATTAATTATTCTAAATTACATTTATTTATTTTATACTAGTATATAAAATCCAGCATGACATTTTAATTAACTCATTAAATGATTGAAATAAAAAAATAAGCAGATGTCCTCTGATAATAAAAGTAATTTATTATTTATAAAATCTACCAAACCAAAACCAATAAAACTACAATTACATAGCTTCCATTTAGGCAAACAATAACTAGCTCTTAATCCAATAATGAGAAATATGTAGAATTTATACATATAAATGCATCACACTATATTTTATTTAATAGTAGAAAAAAATAAGCAAAATAAAGAACACAAGAATTCCCATGGTTTCAGCTTTAATAATTATATTGCTCAATCTCAACTGAGAAAACCTTCATTTTGTTATGTCTGCACATAAAATGGCTATCTTGATAATTATTAAAAATGATAAACATACATTGTAATAAGAATTCTAGTAAACATTTTCAAACTTACTAAAAAAAACATTTAAAAAAATAAGAAAAAAAAAATTTAAGTATTTTACTACTTAAATTTTATATATATTTACACCTAGACAAAATTAAGTCAATAGTTAATAGCATATAATATTAATTACATTAAAACTGAGGTAAATTAATATTTTTTATGATATTTAATCAAGATTTGTATGGTAATTAAGAACTTAACAGATTTGAACTTATTATTTTCATTTTTTTTATTAGGGATTATAGTTTATTTACAATTTGAATATTTTTCTTTTTAGAATAATGCTCATACAGCTGATTAAAACTTATTCTATTAATTAGGATTGCTTTATAATTATGCTCAATTACAAAGCATAATTATATTATATTAGTATAAAATAAAAATAATTTGTTCAATCATTATCTCTAATAATCAAAATAATTACCAAGAATTTAAAATAAAACGAAAATATGCATTTGCTCATAAAATTTTTGATCATTTAATTCATAACAACTTTATAGTATTTAACTTCAAATTACAAATCTTATTAATTAATTTTATTTTCTAATGTTTGGGAGGACAAAACATAAAACACAGAAAATAGTTCAATAAATAAAGTATTCTGCAAGGTATATAAATAAACATTTAAAATTTCACATATCATACAATTTTCTAATTTACAGTAAATAAAGTTGGTATATATATTTTCTATATAACAGTGTTAAGAGTATTTAATTAAATTTCATTTTATTAAACAATCTAAAAGTGAAATTAACATTAATGCAATTATAATTAATATTTATATAATACTGAGGAGTAATTGTCAGTTTATAATGAAGTAAGTATAAATTATGATTAAATAAATAAATAATATTTTTCATTGAAATACCAAACTTTTAATCAAATTTTCACAATTCACTAATAAAACATAAATTTATATTAACCTCAATAAATGACCTTTTGACCACGATATTCCTTTTTAAGTTAAATACCTATCCATGGTATTTAACTTAAATTTAAATTGGAAAAATTAAGCTTAACATTAAATATCTAAGGAAGAAAAAATTATTTTTCTTAGGGTCTACAGCTAAATATTTCGAATAATTCAAGTACCTGAATCAACACTTTAACATAATCAAGAGGATAACTTGCAGCAGCAACACCTAATCTCCCTAATATTTGAAACCATTCAAAACGGGTTTCAATTATTTCAGAACGCTCCTCAATATCCGCCATGCTTCACGCTACAAAACACAATGATAAAATTGTCATACAATAAAGTTACATTACATATCTTGATAAAGATACCGATAGATAGTTTTCATTTCATCGCATCCATTAGAACGAGTCCGTCGTTCAAATCCGAATGTAGGATGAACAGAAGGATTTGAAATCTACGAATGCGGACTATCAAATCCGAATCATTAAACAAAATTTAGCATTTAGGATAAGATTTTTTTAATAATCTATTTAATCTACAAAAGAAATTTATGAGAATTTTTCAGAAAATAAATTTTTATTTCCGTTGTTTAATTTTATAACTGATTTCTGAAATTATGGTATCAAAATTCATAAATTGAAAATTTTCTAGAACAAAAAAATCTGCCTAAAATAATAACTGAAAATAGGACCAATTTACATATTTTAAAATAAATAATTTTAAGGCTCCAATAGGGCCGTTACTGCCACTAAGGCATCCGGTACAGTGCTCCGTGGCCCGGAACTTGAGAAGATATTTGGTTTGGTTTGTCGCTCTATGGTCATTTTGTGCGCACTTTGGGCTAATTAAACCGGAACCTACAGTTTAGCGTGGATTTCGAACCATTAACAAACATCCATGTGTTGTGTCAATATCAGCAATATATTTTTGTAAATATTTTAATATAATTATTGTATAATTCATATGCTACGTGCGTCCCTTGGAAGGGGATGTTTGTTTATCTCTGCACTTGACCGGATGGGAATCCGATTTGCCACAGCTGGGGTTGAAGGGGATATCTCTGGAAATTATTTTAATTGGCAGGGGTCTTACGAAACTTCTTGCCAGATGGCCAAGAGCAATAATTTACTAAGACTTTTGAGACTCTTTTGTCTACTAGCATGCTGGGATTTTTATGGACGGGGGTGAGTCTGCCGAACGGATATAGACTCTGATATGGTATCGGCAACCATCGCTCCCCCCCCCGCTCCGAAAATGAACTATAAAACGGAGGCGACGGATATCGTAGGGAGTGGAAAAAGAAAAGAGATGAGGTGAAAACTGTGCTCCGGAGCTCGAAGGAAAGTGGCTGAAATTAAAACGAAGACGGGAAGATGTTTGAGGCTGAGATGGTGGTACCATGTCCAACGTGAAATAGATGTATTAGACTGGGAGTTTGACGGTGAATCGGAGTGACTGGCATCCCTTGCATACTTCTCACGATTTCTACGAATTAGCTGGTGATCCCCTGGCAACAGCGTCACTTGAAAAAGAAAGTTGTACAATCCATGCTACATGATATGGACAAGTTTCCCTAGGTCTTCTACCCGACACAAGAGCCCCATGAGCGGTTGTCCCTCTGCTGCCAAGTCTTTGATCAATGGTGCGTATAGAACATTATTAACACTGAAACTTTAAAGTTGAAAAAAAAAAAGGAGCCCCTCTTCCCCAGTTGTCGTGGCAAGTTATGAACTGTAAGGTCTATACCATATTATTTTATTATTAAATATTAATTTAGAATTGCGGCAACTTGTATAAGTTATATTATATTAATGCATTATCCGATTTATACTTTTATTGATAACATTAATTAAATGATTTTAATTCAAGCTTATTATTGTAAATATTAATAAATACATGTTTGTTTATATTTTAAATTATGAAATTTTGTCTGTGTATTATTTCATGTGTGTTTCCTTTTCCAACTTATATAAGTCTCTGAAGGCATGCGAACTTGTTGATTTAAAATGTTGTATAGGTTATTGCGGAATTTCATTATGGTTATCGTGGGTGTTAAGTAAACGGTGTAGCTAATTGTTTTTAGGATCAAGTATTGTTTAATTTAAGGTTTTAAAATAAGTAACATCACACATGCCACCGCCAGGAATCGAACCTGAAGTCTGGGTATCACAGGCCAGAGAGCTAACCAATTTGTCATCAGGCCAATTGAGAAGAGTAAAGAGAGAAAGTTTTATCGAGTTCTGTATATTGGACATTTTATTTTTAAAAAATGATCAATTAAACTTCGTTAGCGATATTTGTATTTTCATTTTTCATGCCAAGAAATAAATGATATTATTAATAATAAAAAAGCTTATTTCTAATTAAGTAAAGAATGATATTTGAAAAACCAATCGAAAACTAATTATATTATTTTAAGCTTGCTACCAGATGACACCTCTATATAGGTCAGCTTAGATGGGAAAATCTCTGGAAGAAGTTAAAACTTATCAAAAAATATTACAAAAAGAGAAAGTGGGGGCGATATTCACGAATGTTTTCTAGCTGAATCTGGTAATCCGATGTTCTAGAACTGGGGTGGCCAACACAAATCATCTTGCGAACCACTTTGGAAATGCATCCTAATTCCGTGGGCCGTATATAAAAATATATATCCCCACATTAGATTTAGATCCACTGTAAAGATTTTTTGGAGTAAAAAATTGAAACACAATGAATTATTATTTTTGTGTTTACTAATATTCTTACATGTAAACATAGATAATAATGATACTTAAAGCCCATTGTAAAGAAATATGTAAAATTAAAAATGAAATATAAATACACACACACACATACACTGAAGTGACAAAAGTCATGGGATAGCAATATGCAAATTTTCAGATAGCAGCAGCATCGCGTAGAACAGGTATAAATGCGCAGTGCTTTCGCAGAGCTTTCATTTCTGTTCAAGTTATTCATGTGAAGAGGTTTTGACGTGATGATGACCGCACGACGGGAATTAACAGACTTTGAACGCGGAATGTTAGTTGGAGCTAGACGCATGGGTCATGACATTTCGGAAATCGTTAGGGAATTCAACATTCCCAGATCCACTGTGTCAAGAGTGTGCCGAGAGTATGAAATTTCAGGCATAACATCCCACCATGGACAGCGCAGTGGACGACCTCCTGCACTTAACGACCGAGACCGGCGACGTCTGCAAAGAGTCGTAAATTCTAACAGACAAGCAACACTGCGTCAAATAACCGCAGAAATCAATGTGGGACGTATAAGGGACTTGTCTGTTAGAACTGTGTGGAGAAATTTGGCTTTCTTGGGCTATTCCAGCAGGAGACCGACTCGAGTGCCTTTACTGACAGAACGACATCGCTTGCAGCGACTCTCGTGGGCACGGGAGCATATCGGTTGGTCCCTAGATGAATGGAAAACCGTGACCTGGTCCGATGAGTCACGATTTCAGTTGGTAAGAGCTGTGGTTCAAGTGTGGCGCAGACCCCACGAAGCCATGGACCCAAACTGTCAGCAAAGCACTGTTCAAGCTGGTGGTGGCTCCGTAATGGTGTGGGCTGTTTTTCATGGCATGGACTTGGTCCTCTGGTGCGACTGGACCGAACATTGACTGGAAATGCTTATGTTCAGCTACTTGGAGATCACTTGCAGCCATTCATGGACTTCATGTACCCAAACAACGATGGGATTTTTATGGATGACAATGCGCCATGTCACCGGGCCACAACTGTTCGCGATTGGTTTGAAGAACATTCTGGACAATTCCAACGAATGATCTGGCCATCTAGATCTCCCGACATGAATCCCATCGAGCATTTATGGGACATCATCGAGAGGTCTGTTCGTGCCCAAAATCCTGCACCATCAACGCTTTCACAATTATGGACGTCTATCGAGACAGCATGGCTCAATATTCCTGCAGTAGACTTCCAACAACTTGTTGAGTCCATGCCACGTCGAGTTGCTGCACTTCGCCGGGCGAAAGGAGGGCCGACACGATATTAAGAGGTATCCCATGACTTTTGTCACTTCAGTGTATATATATATATATATATAAATATATATAAACGAAATAAAAAAATGGAATTCAAAAATATTTACTTTACTAGTGCGATATTTGTTTCTCCACTTTTTCAGTAAAGAACGTAGTTGTAAATTTTTGTTTTCAACGACGGCGGGGGCCCTTTAAAAATATGAAAATAAAAGTATCTTATTTCTTATTTTCGTATATGTACTTATGTAAAGGACTAAATGAAAAACGAAAATACATGCAAAATGGGCTTTTCAGTAAAACTTAAATTTCAGGACTTCTTGCATACAGACCTCTCACATTTTGGATTCTAGAAACCTTAACCCTGAAAAATCATATTTTTGTGTCCACATAAAGGTCACAGCAGGGCTGAAAAAGGATAATCCTATAGCCTGACTATAAATATACAGTGGGCCACAAAATTGAGTACACACTTTAGAAACTTAAAGACTTTTTGCAATTACAAATTAAATATTGCTTTAAGATCAATGAATTTTTTACCTTATATACTTTAGTCTATGCTTTACCGTACTATACTTATAAAATTGTTACGTTTATTTATTTTTTACAAAAAAAATAAAAGATCTGAGATGAGAGGAAAAACAACACCACAAAAATAAGTATACGCCTTTATTAATTTCCTTTTAACGTACAAATTAATATTTTGTTGCATAACCTTTTGCTTGAATTACAGCTTGTAATCCTCTGGACATAGATTGTACTAGTGTTTTAGTGGTTTCAACAGAAATTTTAGCCCATTCTTCTCTCAGAACCTTCTTGAGAACTTCCTTGCTTGTGATTTCGTGCTCATGTACAGCTTTCTCTAATTGCGACCACAAATTTTCGATGACGTTTAGGTCTGGAGACTGGGCTGGAGTGTGTTATTGCTTCTTGCAATGGTACAGCAAGTATATCTGCACAATTTTCGTTGTATGCTTGGGGTCGTTGTCATGCTGGAATATGAAGCTTGACCCAAGCCCCAACTTACTGACACTTTTTTTCAAGTTATAATTTGAAATCCCCAAATATACAGGTTTGTCCATAATGCCATCAATAAAAACAAGCTCTCCAACTCCTCCAGTCGACATACAACCCCAAATGAGGACAGATCCACCTCCGAACTTGACTGTCTTAATGGTGTTTTTAGGTGCCAGTGCTTTCCCAGTTTCTCTCCATATTTTAAATCGTCCATCGCTTCCGTAAAGATTAAATTTACTTTCATCAGAAAATATTACAGTGTTCCAGAAAGAAATAGGCTTTAAACGATGTTCTTTGGCGAAAATCACTCTCTTTTGTCTATTCACATACTTGATGAGTGGCTTTCGTATTGGTGTACGGCCATGAAACCCATATTGGTGAAGGGTGCGTCGAATTGTTTCAACTGAGATCTTTTTCCCGATTGTAGAGGACATCGATAAAGCTAGTTTAGAGGCACTCACCCTCGGATCTTTCTTTACTGGGTGAATGATCTTCCTCTTCGCTGTAGTACTCAGTATTTCTTTACGTCCTCTTCCAGGAATATTGGCCACAGATCCAGTTGTTTTATACTTCTGTAGTATTTTTTGGGCTCAACCATGAGTTACACCAATCAACGAAGTGGTTTCTCGAAGAGATTTGCCCTCTTTCGACCATTTTACAACCAATAAACGCTCAAATTCAGTAGTTTCTCTACGAGAGCTCATTTTACGATTTTTAATGAGAAAAATGCTATTTAAAAGCGTTGAAGTGCAATAGCACGTGTTATAAACAGCAGCTACTCCTGAAACTCTTTAAAGAAAATTTGAAACTAAAAAAAGTGGTGGCATAATTTACAAATGTAAGAAGTGTATACTCAATTTTGTGGCATGGTTTTCTATCTTTTCTTCGAATCGCTTAACTTTTTTCGTAATAAGTAAGTTAACTATAGAATTGTGTTATTATAGGATGGTAAAGCAGAGGTTAACGTATCTAGGATAAAAAAATTTATCTATTTAAATCAATACTTAATTTGTAATTGGAAGAAGTCTAAAAGTTTTAGAGGTGTATACTCAATTTTGTGGCTCACTGTATATCGATGTTACTTGGCTTTTCGGACTTTTGCACAACCTTGTACAGATTTTCTCTCTACCGATCTAGTATCCTCAAACTGTTTGCGTAAGTTGGACACGAAGCTGGACGTTACAATTCAGTCTCTAGCAATCTATATTTGTGACTGACCTTCTTTAAATATTCTCAAAATTCATCATCTTTTTCAATTAAAATATTCGGAGTTAGCTCTCTTCAGCTACCGGTACGACAGTTTCAAGGCAGACCGTGTACAGACGCTTAGGGCACATTGGTCTATATGCTCGTAGGCCTGTCAGATGTGTTCCACTTACCGCAACTCACTGTCGCCTGCGATTAACCTGGAGTAGAGAGCATGCATTGTGGACACCGCAACAGTGGTCTGGTGTGATGTTTTCCGACGAGTCCAGGTTTAGTTTGCAGTCTGATTCTCGCCGGACATTCATATGGAGAGCGCCAGGTACCCGTTACCACCAAGAGAACGCCATTGAACGACACCGTTACGGTGGTGCAGGATAGCTCGTTTGGGGAGGAATTATTCTTGGTTCCAGAACTGACCTGCATGTTCAGAGTGTAACGATGACAGGCCACATCTATCCGGATGTCATTCTGGAACAACATGTACGTTTGTTTCGGGGCGTCATGGGTGCTGAATTTCTGTTTATGGATGACAGCGCCCGTCCTCACCGTGCAAACATTGTAGACGAATGCCTTCAATTGGAGGATATCACCCGTATGGATTGGCCAGCATACTCACTGGACTTGAATCCAATACAGCATGTGTGGGATATGCTTGGCTGACGAATTGCAGCCCGTCAACCCCCTCCCACCTGTCAACCGGAACTTCGGAGGGCATTGCTTGATGAGTGGTGTAATATTCCCCAAGATCAGATTGATAATTTGATACTCATCATGTCTAAGCGTTGTAAGGCCTGTATTGCATCGTCCGGGATACATACTCCATATTAACCATCATACTAACCATGTTATACTGTTTTTTGTAAATAGGTTCTTTTTTGAAATTTGCTCCAGGGAGTAAAAATCACAATTTTTATTAATTATGTCAAACATATAGCATCTTTTTTTGCTCTTTACCTTTTGTTTAATAAATAGACTTTACAAATTAGTCAAATTTGTTTTGCTTCTGTCTCTTTCTTTGCCTGAACTTCATTATCCTTAATTTATGGACATGAGTGTATATGCTTATATATTCAATACTAGAGATTTTCATCATTATTTACGAGCATTAGTTTTACTTTTTGATCAGTACTTTTCAAGAAAATTGACAAAATATGCCAATTCTGTTAATTTTGAACTTCAGTGTAAATTATTCAAATATAAAAAAAACACATGAGTATTTCAGCATAAGAATTTTGAAATTTACTGATTTTTTTCTTTTTTGTTATGAGAAATAGATGATTCCCCTGCCTTTGTGTCACGTACGGGAGAAAACATAAATACTTCCACTAGGTAGTCTGACTAACGAGGTAAGAGGCTGAACATCACAAACGCCATCGCGTCTTCTCGTTTTTTGAAGCAGTGTCTGCAACAAAGCCACCAGCGGATTGAACCTCCTCCCTAATACTCCCCAGAGGCGCTCGTCGCCTCAGAGACATGAGTCGGGTACCCGTATGTGCTTACATATTTAGTACTATAGATTTGCATCTTTATTCGTAAGCGTTAGTTTTACTTTTTGTTCAATACTTTTCGAGAAATTCGACAAAATATGCCAATTCTCTTAATTTTGAACACCAGAGTAAATTATACATATATAAAATGAATTAGAATGTTGTAGCATATGAATTTTGAAATTTATTATTATTATTATTACTATTATTATTTTGAGGAATTGAATGTTCTAAAATATAGAGAAAATAAAAAAACCTTTCGATTGCAAATTTTCTTTAAATTTAAATTTTTAATAAGAAACAAAATTGCCATGCTTGCATAAATATCCACCGTAGTTTCTGAAAAAGAAAAAGGAATCAAAGGAAGTAATAATGAATCTAGCATGCCGGTGATATGGATTTTTCAAGACACTTAAAAATGTTATGCGTTATTTATTTATTGTTATAACAATGGTTTATCAATAAATACATTACAGATTTAAACTATTCAAAGTAACAATAATAGTCATAATACAATGAAATCATAATAACAATGAAAAAAAAATTTACCTTTACGATTAGTCAATGAACCATGTTTATCTTTTGTAATATCTTCCTATACTGGCAATATTTATAATTCTAACATGATGACTTTATGAAAATTTAAAAAAAAAAGTATTTGGGACTTATTTAATTCAGGGTGATAATAATGTTGCATCAAAAAAAGAGTAAGTCATTTAAATATCTTTTATATGCGATTTTAAACAATTAAACGAAACTTATTATTTATGAAATTCTTCTCAATTAAATTTAATATTATCATTTATTAATAACCTTACATGTATAAAATCTTATTACATTTAACTTGAGTTATTAAACAAAAAATCGTTTGAATGACAGCTGATAGTTAGCTTATAGAATTCAATGTACAAATCAAATGATTACCAAAAATATTTATGTATTTAGGAAACAGCAACTGTGATCGATAATGATAAGTATTTTATAAGTTATAATTTAAGTTTTTAAAAAAATGTTTGCACAATGAGCTGGAAAATAAAACCTTAACTTAACCTTAACCTTAAAATAAAACCTACCTAAAGAATAGTTAACATGATCGGTTGCTTTTCCACTAATGTTTGTTGAACGCAATCCTTATTTTTTTTTATGAAAGACAAGAATTAAATTTATTTGCTATAAATTACCACTTAAATATATGTTTATGAATATTATTTAGATTCTATAGTTTAAATGTTGTATTTTTTACAACTCCACCGTGGAAGTTAACAATTTTGTTCTCAAACCATATTATTGCTCATAGCGTATGATTAAATACACTGATAAAAACAATTAAAGTATATTAAGGTTTGTTTAGAGCACCTTTGATGCTTATACTTTATACGCTGTCAATATGAGGAGGAAAAAGTCATGAATGAATTAAAGAAAATGCATTTTATTGCAATTTATTGAAGGGATTATACTTTAATAGGATATAGGCTTCTTTTGGTGGGCAATAATATTAGGATCTGTTAAGATATGAAATCTACTAGAATATAAATGAGGGAATATGGTATTATGTTCCAATCCTCCAGAAGAGCTCTATACGCTCAGGAGCAGTACGCAGATAAGAGGCGGGGAGTACTAGCAACCTGGCTGCTTAAAATATACCAAACATATTTATCTGTTTCATGTTCAGAATATATGTTAAACAAAAGAAAGTATGATTCCTTCGTCGTTAAAGAAGTTTTGCACCAGCCAAACATATTATGGTTGCAATTATCGTCCATTAAAATTACATTTCATTTGTGATTAGAAAAATATCACAATTTGTACAAACAAAAAAAAAAAAAATAAGAAATTTACCTTTAATAGGACATAGGCTTCCATATATGACAATAACATTAGGCACTTGGAGGATATGAAATCCACCAGGACATAAATGAGCGATTATGGTATGTTTCACTCCTCCAGAACAGCTCTATACAACTAAGGAATAGTAAGCGGATATGTGGAAGGGACACCAGGATACCAGCAACCTGTCTGTTTAAACTATATCAAACATGTTTAATCTGTTTTATGTTTGGAACATATATTAAACAAACGTCGTTAAAGAAGTTGTGCACCATACAAACATATTATGGCTTGTAGTTATTACATTTCATCTGTGATTACTGTAAGTTAAAATACTATAAGGTCCAAATTTCATATTCATCTTACATGAATGAGTTATCAGAGCCATTTCTAATTATGCATGTCTTGGTTCAAGTATTCATAAAGATACCAGCCCTAAAAAATATTCCACTTCCACGAAATCTGATATTTTTTTGCATGGATATAAAACTGTTCTAAAACCCAAGTTTTTTTTTAGATGAAAATATGCCTGATATGGCAGTACATTCTAAAGCAGTACTAGTCAGAGAAGATTATATAATTTTATTCGTTTTTCTTTCAATTAGCATGCTCTTCTACTCAATCTCTGTTGGCAGCATAGCGACTTGTATTTAATGAAGCACACCCTGTTATTTTGCATCATGCACACCTAACATATAGTTAGTTACAGTTTGATTTGTTGAAAGTATGGTGCCAGTATCTCACTAAATTTGTCACCAGAATTGGCAATTGTCCTGATAAATTTCAAGTATTTTAGATTTTAAAATATACATTAAGCATTTTAAAATTTTTTTAACCATAAACCGAAATAATTAATTATTTAAAAACAAATTGTTAAGTATTGAATAATTAAAAAGCAGAAATTATTTAAGTAATTCATAAACTTTTAATGTTAATATACATTTGCCTGAAACATTGGTAAAAAAAAATAGACAAAATTCTTTGTCTATTCAATTTCTTTGTCTAATTCACTCAATGCATTAAAATATTAAATACGTATACAACTGTAATAAATATATTTCACAGCAGATTATGACCTATAATAACTGATTTATTCTCTTTTTATTTATGCTTTTTTTGTATTGTGCATGAAACATCGGTAAAAAAAAAAAAAAAAAAAAAAAAAAAATAGACAAAATTCCTTGTCTATTCAATTTCTTTGTCTATTTCATTCAATACATTATAATATAAAATGTATACAACTGTAATAAATGTGTTTTACAGGAGATTATGATCTATAATATCGGATTTATTCTTTTATTTATGCTTTTTTTTTTGGCACTGTGCATGAAACATTGGTAAAAAAAACCAGATAAAATTCTTTTGGCACTATAATATTAAACTGTATACAACTGTAATAAAAAACAAGAGATTAGATAAAATATTGGATTTATTCTACTTTTATTTGTGCTTTTTTTTTCACTCATTGGTAAAAAAAAAAAAAAAAAAAAAAATAGACAAAATTCTTTGTCTAATTCACTCAATACATTATAATATTAAATCTGTATATAATTGTAATAAATATATTTTACAAGAGATTATGACCAATAATATTGGATTTATTCTACTTTTATTTGTGCTTTTTTTGCATTGAGCATGAAACATTGGTAAAATTCTTTGTCTAATTCACTCAATGCAAAAAAAATAGTAATAAATATATTTTACAAGAGATTATGACCAATAATATTGAAATTTGTGCTTTTTTGCATTGAGCATGAAACATTGGTAAAAAAAATAGTTGAAATTCTTTGTCTAATTCACTCAATGCATTATAATATTAAATTTGTATGCAACTGTAATAAATATATTTTACAGGAGATTATGACTTATAAAATCGGATTTATTCTACTTTTATTCGTGCTTTATGAGAGAGGATCATCGAGTTCAGAAGATGAAATGCAGGATATCCTCGATAAGACTTTAGAATGCACCGGAAAGAGTCCTCCCAAAGAACCAGTTATAGCCCTCTCTTCGAAAAGATTTTCTCAACTTGTGGCTTTATTTCGGCGGAAATTAGATCGTAAATATAAGCATATCTTTTCTCTGCATTGAAAAATAATTTAAATTAATATATCAGTGCATGTCCATGAGTTACTGGGCTTATTACAAAATTGTGGGGATAAAAATCTAGAAATAAAAATAAATTTCCTTAACTGAATTGAATTTTAAATTGAATTTTCACTTTAAGTCACTTAAACTACAGAGCGTTAGAACTTAAATCAGTTAAGCACAGTGTTGTGCTAAATATATTTCCTCTCTGGTTGAAAGATTACAAACTAAACGTGTAAGCAGTACTCGGGTGAGAGTCTAGAGATCTATTGACCATTTCTCCTGAACTCCACAGGGGGTGCTCTTATCGCTGTAAGAGCGCCCCCTAGGACAAGAGAGTAGGGCACAGTAGGACAGAGTAGGACTAAGAGTGTAGGACGGGAATGGGCAAATTACGGCCCGCCGGAAGTTTCTATTCGGCCCGCGGATAGAATTTTATTTTGCCGGTCCGAGGCAAATTAAAAGAAATATATATTTATATATTATACATCCATCTCCTTTTCTACTTTTATTAAATATTTTTTTCATTAAAAAATTATTATTTTCATCTCATTTCCCGAGGTTAAATTCAATACCCTCAGTAAATGAAGAGAAGCTTAAGAATTATGAAGATAGTTTGTAAAAAATGAATTTTGAGTTCGACTGCAGATATCAAGATTTCAGTGCCATTCAAATGGAATTAGATATTTTTACCATGCCTTTCAACGTAAGTTGTGAAGCAGCGAGGTCAGATTTGCTGGTTGAATTAATAGAGTTGCAATCTAACAAGCAGTTGTTTCTAAATACGCCAAAGTTAGAGTCTTACAAATAATTTGTTTTTAACAGCTTTACAGTAAGTTTCCCAAATTAAATATCTCACGACCAGAAAATCAGTGCTATGTTTGCTTCATCTTATATATGCGAACAAGCGTTTTCAACTATGAACCTTAGAAAGAATTATTTCAGAAGTAGACTGACAGATGAGCATTTAGCCTCATTCCTTAGAATCAGTACAACTCACTTCGAACCTCAATATAAGGAACTTTTAAAAATGAAATCTCAATTTCGTTCATCTCATTAACATATTTAAATTGTAATACTTGTATCCTGTTTTTAAAATTTTAGAAAAATTTATCTTGGCGCGACAAACTTTTTTTTTCGATTTTTGTCCCGCGACCGAAAAAGTTTGCCCACCCCTGGTGTAGGAGGAAGGACAGTTACACCTTTGCAATGAAATTACAAAATTTAATCAATTGTGTGAGGGGGAATCAATTGGTTGCTCACAGTACATCCAAGATATACTGGATTTCACACTATATGTAGATAAGTTTCTGAAGGTACATGGAATACATATTACAGTGGATATTGAATATCACGTAGTAAAACGGCAGTCAAGCGAAAGCCTGAATGGGAAGGTGGCATGAAATTTCAGTATTGGCGAAAATTCGGCTGGATGGCAACTTGGTGTGGTTGGGTTGATACTTGAGAACTCACAGTTTTATTTACGCACTCACAAACACCGCACATAAACAGTTAGAGACGACAATATTTAATACATTTAAAAACATATAATTATACATTTGAGGATTCCACTGCTAAGTCGAAATAATAAAGATATTCATGTAGTTGTTGTTATCGTGTCCATGGATTTAAATATATTATTAAAGTTAGATCAAGTCAAAAGTCCTCACGATCGCAGCAATGGCGCCGCTTCACTATACAGGACTTCTCTTAAGTTGGCCTTGATTGGCACCATACCCAATTGCAAAACATGGGGAGTAAGTGCTGGGCACTCTAGAATGTGCTTAGGTGTAAGGAAAGCGTTGGGGCAATTTCTGCAGGGGATGTATTCCCTGGTCTTGTCTGGGAGAATCGTCATCCCTCTGTAATGATTAGTTCTGAGTCTGCTAATAATTGATGTCAACTTCCTAGGACAGTTGAAGTCCGTGATTAGTGGTTTCTTAAAGTTATGAGGAATTAGTCGGCTTTTTGCAAAGTGGGATGGTAGTCTTGGGTTGATCTTTGCCCCTGGCTTCTTTGGCTAAAGAGTCAGGTATCCATTGAAGATATTCAGGTATGCACAAAATATACTTTCTCTCTTCTTGAGAGTCAGTAGGCCAACAAATACATAGGGTTGTGTTAAATATATTTCCTCTAAGGTGAGAAATTACAAATTATATGTTTCTCAGCAGAAGAGAGGGCTGGGCTGAACTTCCTCTAGGATGAGAGTTTGGAGGCCTACTGACCATTTTTCCCAAACACCACAAGGGGCGCTCTTTCAAAGCGTAGGAGGAAGGACGGTTACATCTTTACTATGAAATTAAAAAATTTAATCAATTGGGGGGGGATCAATTGGTTGCTCATAGTATGTCCAAGATATATTCGATTTTATGCTATGTATAGATAAATTTCTGAAGGTACATGGAATTATTATTTTAGCCACTTTAGCCTACATCACTTATTTTTTTTTACAATTACGTGGGATGCATCATTATATCGTTACATATAATTTTGTGTCAGGAATAGCTATTTGTTCAGTTATTTGAATTAAATAGTTGAATGTATATTCAATTATTTTTCCGATAAACTGAAAATTTTTCTTTCTTCATTTATGTTTTAAATATACTTTTAATTTTTTTAATATTTATAGCCTGGTTTCTGAGTCAATTTTACGATAAAGAGTCATATTATAAGTAATTTTGTTTCTGAAAGATTTCCACATTTTGATGAAAGATTATAACATGATTCAGTTTAAGCTTGAAAAAAATTAATATTTAAATATCAAAAATATTTAATGTTTGCTAATTTATTAAAAACTAAGTAGAAAGAATTTATTAACAGGTATTTGTTAATAACGCACTAGTCTAGATACAATATATATTATTTATTATTTATTCGTTAATTTATTTATATATGTAGATGTTTCTTCCACCATAAATATTCTGGACGATTATTTTAAAGTTAACAAATAAGGATTTGTTTAATTTTTAAGAAAATTCAAATTTTGGAAGACAACGCTTCTACCAGTGCAAAACCCTCTCTTGATCTGATTTTGTTCTACAGTTATATCAATGAGCGTCCAAATTGGGGAAAATTGTGCTCAACAGAATAACTATGGATTTTACAAGAGTGTCCAATATAATGCTCAGTTCAATTTGGAATACTTATTAACAAATCTGTAGAACATCTATTAATCAAGATATTCTAAAATATTAATGAATTACTTTAATATATTGAAAAAAAGGCTGAAATCTCGATGTTTTAATTTACTCTCAATACATACTTACACAATTACCACATAATTAGCAAAATTGCATAATTTTTTTATACGAGTCCATTAAATTTTTAAAATTACTGCTGTTCTGGTTTAGTCTTATATGATAGTTTTCTTATTAATAAAATACCAACTGGTCTGAATTTTGGGTTATGCATACTTAAAGATGTGAGTACATTTAATGTTCGAATGCTCATAAGCGGAAATAATTTATTTTTCTCCTTTATTGAATTTTTTTCTTTATAATTATAATAATTTATAATAATATGCTTGTAACTTTTTATTCATTTGTTTCTAATTTAGCACCACCTTGTGATAAACGTAAAAGATATCCACCATTTAACTTGGAAGATCCTAATACGTGGCCATTCTGTGCCTTTGGGAAATGCGAAAATGGAGTAAGTTAATCCTTACAAAATAAATATTAGTTATTATTTTAATACAAATTAGTTAATTTGTGCATTGTACATGAGCATGAGTCAATTCCTACTTTTTTTCACTATATTGCAGAAAGGTCTTTATAAATAATTTTCATTCATTTTTTAAAGTTTATCCGGCGCCATCTATTGGTAGCTATATGCAACTTAAATAAAAAAAAGCTAAAATTAATTAATTAAATTTAATTACTGAATTATTATTTTAAAAAACTGTATACTAACATCAAGTGTCATCCACTACAAGTTCAAAAAAATATATTTGAACTTGAGTGAACGAATAAAAAGTATTTTATTAAAGATTAAAAATCTGAACAAGATATATATAGGGTGAGTGTGAACTAATGGTATTAATTGAAAAGTGGGTTGACAGCTACATTTGTAAACAGTTCTGAAAGTGATAAAGTTTCTGCATGCACGGAATGTATCATCAGTTGAAATTAAGATTTACTAGATGTATGGTGAATAGATCTTCAGTATCCCGATACTACAAAGATACCTGTGACAATTTAAAGTAAGACGAGATAACGTACAGAGGAGGACACTGTGAACACTGTCCTCATCTTCCCTGTAGCTCAGACTTCAAGAGTCTGATTTTTATTTATTATTATTTTTTTATACAGGAAATTTTTTTTTTAACAAGAACTTCGTTAATAGTCGAATTAATATGATAATGTCAAAATCAAACACATATTTACAATTCGGTTGCTGTCGCAGTTGCCATCATTTTACTAAAAATTTGTTTCTTTATAAGAAGGGCTTAATCAATTTTTGAAGTATGTCGAACTGCAGTTTAAGGTATATACAGCCAGCAGATGTAAAATTTTATATTTTACTGCATCGAAATTTTTTTATTTGTGATCAGAATTTATTTAGTGGATAATGCACGTTCACAAGCTATAAAAATTCTACATAGTAATAAATGAACATATTTCGTTTCAGAAATGCCGGTGCTACCAATTTTATTCTGGACCTAGTTGTGCTACGTACACTGCAAAATGCTGGCTTGTGTACTGCTTCCTAGCTAACTGCCGTCGGGATTATCAGAGTCTTAAATGTAATTGTAAAGCAACTAATCATGGAACAAAGATTAAAAGTAAGATGCTTTCGTTCTTGAAAATTAAGATTATAGTGAAAAAATAAAAATTTTTTTTGACAGTTTATAAACCAGGTACAATTTACCTTTTAATTCATAAAAGAAATAATAAGAAGTAACATTAAAGTACTTTTATTTGAAAATATCACGTACTACTGTGCCCAAAAAGTAAAACCTATTTTCAATTTAAATTTCCCGAGCATATGGAATGTCAATTTCTTTTCTTTTAGGTTAGCTTGCACTGTCCTTGACATCTGTGTGAAATTTCACGTCAAAATATTCATTAGTGTTTGAGTTACGCTTGGCTTTGTGAGACGCAAAAACTGATTCCGGCGATTTTTGGAATGTCTGAATTAATTGAGCAAAGAACACGCATTAATTGAATTTTGTTTTCGGAAACGTATAGAATGTTGCAGAAGGCATTCGGTGAGCATTCCTATACATAACAATGCTTTCTGACTATCAGGGCAAATTGAAATGCATCATAACTGGAGATGAGACTTCGATTTATGCTTACGACCAGGAAACAACCGATTAATCGAACGAATATCGTGACAAAGGTGAAGCAAGACCGAAAACAGCACGCTAAAGTCGCTCAAAAATCAAGGTCATGTTGACTGTTTCCTTTGATTACCGTTGTGTGGTGCATTATGAAATCCTTCCGCCGGGCCAAACTGTCAATAAGGAATATTATTTGAGTGTTATGCGTCGTTTGCGCGACGCTATTTGCAAACAGAGGCCATATTTATGGAAAGACAACTCTTGGTTTTTGCATCACGACAATGCACCAACTCACACTGCATTGATTCTTCGTGACTATTTCGCCAAAAATGAAACCCCTATCGTTCCACAACCCCGTATTCCCACCGTGCGACTTCTGGCTAATCCCTAAACTCGAAAGACCACTCCGAGGACACCGTTTTGAGGCGATTTGAAGAGATTCAACGTGAATCGCCGCTCGCTTTGAAGGTCATCCCAGCCGATGACTTTTTAGTATGCATTGAGGATTGAAAAAAAGTTGGCATAACTGAATTGTGTCGGGAGGGGATTAATTTGAAGGCAATGAAATAAATTTGGGAGAATAAATAAAGAGTTTTTGAAAAAAAAATAAGTGGTCTTACTTTTTGGGTATACAGAAGTATACAATTTATTATAACAATTTTATGAAATAAATTTTATTCCGTAAAAAAAATATTATCTCTACTGGGATCTAATGACTTCTTTAATTTTATTGTGAAGAGATTTTGCAATAAACAATTTGTTTTAATAATGTTTTCATTTTTAAAAAAAAAATATAGCTAGTTTGATCTATACATTATTTTCCATGTCACATTTAAGAATCCTTAAATTTAATTATCTGTCTGTATACAATTTACCATAGCAATATTAAGAATAATATTAAGAATAAAAATACATCAATGATGCTGCGGTCTAATGAGGTCTTTGTTTTCATTATCAATTTTAATTGTTTATTATAATGAACAATTAAGCCAGGGACAATGATCAACCCAGGACTACAATCACACTTGCAAATGTTAACGCAGTTGCCAAAAGCCGACTAATTCCTCATAACTTTAAGAAACCACTAATCACGGACTTCAACTGTCCTAGGAAGTTGACATCAGTTATTAGCAGACTCAGAACTAATCATTACAGAGGGATGAAGATTCTCCCAGACCAGACCAGGGAATACATCCCCTGCAGAAATTGCCCCAACGCTTTCTTAACACCTAAGCACATTCTAGAGTGCCCAGCACTTACTCCCCATGTTCTGCAATTGGGTATGGCGCCAATCGAGGCCAACTTAAGAGAAGTCCTGTATAGCGAATCGGCGCCATTGCTAGTGGCTGCTATCGTGAAGACTTTTGACTTGATCTAACTTTGATTATTATTTTTAAATCCATGGACACGATAACAACAACAATGAACAATTAAAATTGATTTAATAAAAAAAATTATGAATATACATATATCCTTTGAGTAAGAAGAAATCTTATCCTTAGATTCTTATTAGAGATGAAAAATATCCTTTGATTATTTGAAGAATTTAATTTCAATTACATTGTATAAAGAATATGACTGCAGATTTCTATCGTTTTAAGGCTTAGTTTAAACTAAATATTTAAATCATTTTACCTCTCTAGCGGGTGGTATATATTGGTATGATGAAGGAATAGAGACTGAATTCAGACCCCCACCCCCTGGTTTTATGGCGGGGGCTCCAGAAGGTATGTCACTATATCATTATTGCATCTTAGAATAAAATATTAATAATAAGATTGAAAAGCTTAATCTATACACATTGACAGAATCGTAACACATTATTTTCTTTTAAATAAATCTTCCCATCTATACATCATATTCACAAATATTAAAACAATCTACACAATTTATAAAAACCAAAATTTAAAAAAATGATTTATTTTATTTCTTTGCTTTCAATTTACATTTGTTTTAAGTCTATACATGCTACTCGACGTTTCATAGAGATTATTGATTCTATTGGTGAACTCGTCTTTTGAAGTATTTCTTAAGTTTGTGGTTATGTTTTTCTGGATCTCTTGAATACTAGTAAAACAAGTAATATATATATATATATATATTTTTTTTTTTTTTTTAAAGTCAATTTCTACTTTTTTTCATTATATTGCAGAAAGTCCTTTGTAAATAAAGTTGAAATTTTCCTTTACATCTGGCGCCCTCTATTATTAGATACATGCAACTTAAATTTAAAATTAATTAATTAAATTTAATGAATAAATTAATATTTGAAAAAACTGTGTTAACATCAAGTGTCATCCACTACAAGTTCAGATACATTTTTTTAAAAACTTGAGTGGATGAATAAAAGTATTTTATTAACGATTGAAAATTTGTACAAGACATATATAAGGAGAGTGGGACCTAATAGTAGGAATTGAAAAAAAGAGATTTTAATATGAGATAATTTTAAGGAACAACCCCCATAGTAGTTTGTGGGTGCCAAATCCGAATAATAAGCCAGACTCCAGAGAATAATTACATTTTTCTTTGTAAATGTTGCTGAGCAAGAAATGAATTGCTTAACTAAAAACCACCATTATTTTGCAATGTAACCCATTTTGCTTTTTCTGGCTTAATGTTAAGTTATTTTCAAAAATATTTTCATTACTTCTTAACAAAACAGGAAGTTCACCGACATTCTTTATGAATGTATTCCTATCTAATGAAAAAGTATCATCTATATCAGGGGTGGACAACCCAAATGATCTTGCGGGCCGCATATAAAATTATATACCCCCATATTAGATTTAGTCTCACTATTTTTTTCGAGTGAAAATTGAAACATAATGAGTTATTGTTTTTGTATTTACTGTTATTATTACATGTAAACGTCGATACCATAATAATAATAATAATAATAATCAATGCACACTGTAAAGAAATACATAACACTAAAAATGAAATATAAAAAATATATAAATATAAAAGAAATAAAAAAATGAAGGGGAATCAAAATGAAATCTAAGGATGGCCACTACGTCACTGTGATCACTTAAAGTGAAACATAGAACCTGTTATATTAGATGTTCCAAAATGAGCGCGCATCATGAGTTAATGGAATATAATTTAATTATTCTGCTAACTTTTAACTGCAAACTCATAAATAAAACAGGCTCTATCTGTTAGATATTCGCAAGAATGTTATTTTAAAATCAAAGTTAATTTTTTCTCATTATTTCGACAGTTAATTTTTGAACATATGGATGAATACATAATGTATTTTTTAATACATTGCTTTTCCCTACTTTGGCCATTCTCATGGGCCAGAAAAATTTTCAAGGCGGGCCCGCAAGTTGGCCACCCCTGATCTATATGGTTCCTCATGGAAGGAGGAAAGATGGGTGCAGCTTCTGTTCTGATGGAGCAACCGTAGGTAGACGTCTGACTTTGCCTCAGTGACGCTCTTACAGTCATAGGAGACCGGGACCTATAGCTTAAAGTGGATTCCGAACCACTACAGATATCCATGGCACCGCCGGGACTCGAACCCGAAACCTGTGGCACCGAGCGCCAGAGCGCTAGCCACTAGACCATTCAGGTCCATCAACATTTTGTCTCAGAATCATAAGCAATGCTCAATTTTCCGTCACTTTTTTTCAATTCCTACTATTAGTCTACACTCTCCCTATATATATCTTGTTCAAATTTTCAATCGTTAATAAAATACTTTTTAGTCATCCACTCAAGTTCAAATACATTTTTTTGAACTTGTAGTGGATGAAACTCGATGTTAATACAGTTTTTTTCAAATATTAATTCAGTAATTAAATTAAATTATTAAGTTTAGTTTTTTTTTTAATTTAAGTTGCATGTATCTAATAATAGATGGCTCCAGATGTAAGAGGAAAATTTCAACTTTATTTGTAAAGGACTTTTCTGTAATATAGTGGAAAAAAGTAGGAATTGATTTTAATTTTTTTTTTATATTACTTATTTTAAAGCAGTATTATTGACAGTCGCTTAGCTCAATTCACGAGAAACATTCATTGTATTATACAGTCAATACGTATATTTATAGGAACAAAATTTTTTTTACATCTTCCACTGCAATTTTACAAGCAATGCAATTACAGATTTAAATTTATCCTACTAACAGTAGACAACATTGCAGCTGTAGAACTTTTTATGTTATCATCTTTCGAAATTGTAAAAGAAGACTACTCAGTTCATTTATGACATCGTCCGTAACGAATTTGTATTTAAGAAAAAACATCTAGTATACTAAGTATTCGTATTCTTCATACAATATTTGAAATGTTAGTTACATTTTTTTGGATTTAAAGCAAAAATTGGCTTTCATTGAAAGGTCTATTCCAACTTTAAAGCAAACATTCTTACAATTTTCGATTCCATGACATCATGCCTAGTCTGTGTTGTCGCTCTACTGTCATTTTTTGCACACTTTGGGGACCTACAGTTTAATGGGGACTTCGAACCACTAACAAACATCCATGCCACCGCCAGGATTCCAACCTTAAGCCTATGGTTTCAAAGGCCAGAGCCTTAGTCAATTAGCCATCAAGCCGCCATGACATCATATTTTGAAAAGATAAAATGAAACGATAAACAGAAAATGATTTCTTTTTTTTTTTTTTTTTTTGCTTCTGCAAATTATATTTTATAAAAAGTGAATTGAGATATCACAATAATAAATATTGTTAAATTTTACTAGGATTTTTTTTAAAGATTGGCTTTAAAAAATCTATCAAAACTTTATGGTTGCATTGAAAATAGCTGAGTTGCCACGTTCGTGAACCTTTTTTAACTTTGATAAAAGACAAGGCATATTTACTATAACTCCTGTCCTAGATCTGCTCAAACGGTAATAACATACATAAGGACTGGCCACACTAAGAGTTTGACCTTTAATGGAGACGAGAAGACATTTACCCTTTGGCATTGTTCGGCCATCGCATCTGCGTCTCATCTCATCGATTGTATCGGTGCCTCTGTGAGGCAACTGTTGAATGAGGGGAAGACCGTTTACGATCTATTGATGCTGCATGATCTACTGGACTTGGTTTAGGATTCTAAATCAAGGGGATAAGCAACAACAACAACAATTATAAGTTGGCAGAATAATTACATTATAGTCTGCGAAGTCATGATGCGCGCACATTTTAGAACATCTAATATAACAGCTTATACACTTTCATTTTAAGTGACCTTAGTGATGCAGTGACCATCCCTAGATACGCAGAGTTGATTGTTGATAGCAGAGCAAACCAGACTCTTAGTTCAAGTTGTTAGCGTTTTTGATTCAACTTACACCTCGAACTTTTTTTTTTTTCTAAAATGAAATTGATCCAACACAAAACATGCTCAAATATAACGGACGTTAACATGCAACAAATACAAAAATTGAGATCAATTTGCAAAAGCTAAATGAAAGAGTGAAGAAACAAATATCGCACTAATAAAATAAATATTTTTGAATGATTTCATTTTTTTTTATTTCGTTTATATTTATATATTGTTTATATTTCATTTTTAGTGTTATATATTTCTTTATAATGAGAATTTAATATCATTATTATTACATTATCTATGTTTACATGTAAGAATAATAGTAAACACAAAAATAATAACTCATTATGTTTCTATTTTTCACTACAAAAAAAAAAAAAAAATGTCTATAGTGGGTCTAAATCTAATATGGGGATATGTAATTTTATATGCTGCCCGCGGAGTTATGATGCATTTTCAAAGTGGCCCGCAAGATCATTTGGGTTGGCCACCCTTGATTGTTTTGTTTGTCAAATGTGAAATCACTCACCCTTTTCAATATTTTATCTGTCAGGAAGCTATGAATTATCATCCACGCAGATCTCATAACAACTGATTCGTTTATTATATGCACTGCTTTATATCTTGCCGGAACACAATCCGGGGAAAAGAAAAATAATTTTATCACAATTTTTTTATTTCTCAATGAATACATTTTTAAAAATTTAAAAAAAAATATTAATTATCAAAAACAGAATTGCTACTAGACTTGGTTTAGTATTCTAAATCAAGGGGATAAGCAACAGCAGCAACAACACCTTTACACTTTGATAATTTTGTAATATTTTGTCTGGGATGTTTATTTAACAATTGTTATCTCTATGTGCTAGAGACTAGTTGTGTCAGGATGTAATATCAATATCTCTTTCTATTTATATTAGTTAATTTAAAATATTAGTACATACATACACATGGCACCCTGTGCCCCTTCTACAATAGCATTAATAGTTAAAAATCAAGAACCGGTCCCTGACCGTCTGTATCGTTCCGACGCTCCTAGCGTTCTCCTCGTGGTCTCTGAAGATCTAACCGCATGTACTTACCACACTGGACCACACAGTTAAGGTTCGTTCCCACCGAGGCGAGAGACGCGAAGATTCAAGAGGCAAGCGGCAAAATTTTTTCGACCCCTTCACAGCGAAACGTCAGAAATAGCATTACGCCTAGTGAAAAACCGCTTCGAGTTGAAAGTTGGGCAACTCCAAGCGGCGGACTGCAAACCGGTTTCATTCGACCGCGGTGAGGCTAGTGATTGGTCAACTTTTTTCGCTTGCAACTTCTCGCCTTGGTGAGCACGAGCCTTTAAGGTCACTGTTACTGGTCACAGTCGCGACCTCTCGCGGCTGTATAACAATAATTAAACCTTACACAATGTTTTGGGTTAATTGAGAATTAATTGTACTTTCTTTTATCTTATAGATTCGCAAGACTTTAAATATTTTTCCACCTATAAGGGGAAGTCGTGGAAAGATATGCCAAAAGGAACTCGCAGAAAAATTGCTGGGGGAGATAAAAAAGGTGATAAAAAAGGCGGCGCCGATGATGAAGACGGGGACATTGAAGAAGCTTTAGATGAACTGGAAGAAGAGGAAAATTTCGCGCCAACATTAGAAGCAATTCAAGAGCTCATATTATGTTTATCTCTAATAATGTGCATCGCAGCTTATAATAGTTTATAACATAGTATATCGTTGGAATAAATAATTTTAACAACACTAACTATTCTTTTTTAAAATTATCCAGTGACACCATTGATTTATGTATCATACAAAATGCACAGTGTTTGATAACTTTATGAAATAGAAATCTATAAGTTCATTTAATGGGTGGGCTGAAAAGTTCGTAGGCTGACACATAGATGGCACTACTAGTAGTAATTCCATATGATTTTTAGTTAGCCCCAACCTTCAAAAGACACATGTATACATTTGACAGCTGTTGCACTATTAGTATGTGAGTTATAGCATTTTTAGTGACGCAACTTTTGTTAGTTTGAAAAAATGGATAAAAAGGAACTTTGTGTGTTAATAAAGCATTGCTTTTTGGCGAAAACATATACTATTGAAGCCATGGCTTGGCTTGATAAATATTATTCGGACTTTGCATCACGAAATCAGGGTTTGCTAAATTTAAACGAGGAGAAATGAGCACCGAGGACGATGCACGCAGTGACCAAAAAGAGGTTGTTACCGACGAAAACAACAAAAAAGTCCCCAAAATAATTTCTGATAACCGTAAAGTGAAGTTGATTGAGATAGCTGAGACCATAAAGATATCAAAAGGACGTGTTGGACAGATCGTGAATGAATATTTGGATATGCGAAAGCTCTGTACAAAATGGGTGCCGCGTGAGCTCACAATCGACCAAAAACAACAACGAATTGATGATTCTAAGTAGTGTTTGGAGCTGTTCAATCGTAATAAACCTGAAGTTTTGCTTCGATATATGACAATGGATGAAACATGGCTCCATCATTTCACACCGGAGTCCAATCGACAGTCAGCCGAGTGGACTGCACGTGATGAACACCAAAAATGATATAATTCACATACTAATAGTGGAAGAGCTGTCAAATTTATACACGTGTCTTTTGAAGATTAGGGCTATCTAAAAACCCTATGGATATAATACTAGTAGCACCATCTATGGGACAGCCTACGAACTTTTCAGCCCACCTGCTATGAGTTTACTTAATCGATTATGATGAATTTTAATCCATGTGATTATTCACAGCATTCTTATTGGATTACAGATGCAAATTTTTAAATTGTTTTGTATTAAGGTACACATTCATGTATTCATATTTATACATTCATACATTCATATTTTTGATTTTTACTTTTTTAAGCTACGCTTAAAATTAATTTTACTGTGGGATTATACAAATTACGTTTTACAGATTCCAACAAAAAGTAAAAAATCATAAAACTGTCCAAAAAGTAAGACCAATTTTCAATTTAAAATTCCGGGGCTTATGGAATTTCAATTTTCTTTTTTTAGGTTGTTGGCAGTGTACTTGACATCTGTTTGAAATTTGACGTCAAAATATTCATTAGTGTTTGAGTTACGCTTGGATTTGTGAGACGCTAAAACCGATTCCGGCGATTTTTAAAATGTCTGAATTAATTGAGCAAAGAAATTGCATTAAATTTTGTTTGCGGAAACGTATAGAATGTTGCAGGAGGCATTCGGTGAGCATTCCTGTATCGCAAAAAAATGTTTAGAAGTGGTATAAAGAGTTCAAAGAAGGCAGAGAGCGCGTGGAAGACGAAGAGTCCTCTAGTCGACCATCAACCACAACCGACGACGCTCACGTCCAAAAAATTAAGAATTCTGTGCTTGAAAACCATCGATTTACAATTAGAGATCTTGATGATAATGTTGAAATTTCAAAATTCCATTTTAAAATATGTTTTGGGCCTCAAACGTGTCAAATCTCGATTGGTACCAAAACATTGTATGCGCCAGCTCACACTGCATTGATTCTTCGTGACTTTTTTGCCAAAAAATGAAACCCCTATCGTTCCACAACCACCGTATTCACATCGTGCGACTTCTGGTTATTTCCTAAACTCAAAAGACCACTCTAGGGACACCGTTTTGAGTCGACTGAAGAGATTCGACGTGAAGGCCATCCCTGCCGATGACTTTTTAGCATGCATTGAGGATTGGAAAAAAAGTTGGCGTAAATGTATTGTGCCCGGAGGGGATTACTTTGAAGGCAATTTGAAAAAAAAAAAATTAAATTTAATAAATTTGGAAGAATAAATAAACAGTTTTTGAAAAAAAAATAATTGATCTTACTTTTGGGGCACAGCAGTATAATGCGGAAAAACCCCAATAATACTGAATGTCAACATAAGCTGAATGTAATGATGCAAATGTCTCCCACAATGGAATAAAAATATTTATTATTATTTTCAAAGTTATAGCCACATTGGTTTGGTCCGGTGTGAATTTTTATATGAGTAAATTAAAATAGCTATAAATTTAAACTATAATTCCTCCTTACGTGCTTATATTATTAGTTTTTTACTTTAGAACAAGTATAAAATTAATTTAATCTCTTTATTTTTTCTGTATTTTTAGGTTTTAAGAAGTTTTAACATAAAAAGAAACATACGTCCAAACTCTTAATGTATTGGAATTTTTCTTCCTCTTCGGTATTTACGGGTCTAGTTTGTAAGTGATTCATATGAAAGTTGATTCGTATACGCGTGGTCGTGGCGGTTATGAGTCGCGTTGGTGGAATATAATGCAGTTACTGCTTCGAGCAAAATGTAGATTTAAAGTTCACAAAAGGTTTTTTAAAGCATCAACTAAGCAATTCCTAGTTTAATATCTTTATCGGTGTATTTTACACTATGCTGTTTTGTTTATAAAGTTTATTGAAGACTATATTATTATGACTTTATGAAGTTTAGTAATTTTCAGAACATGAAACTTTAGTTGATTTTTTTCTTTTTATTACCTTTTCTTTTATGCTATCTGGGAAATGAATGTACACTGAAGTGACAAAAATCATGGGATAGCAATATGCCAATTTCAGATGGCAGTAGCATCGCGTAGAACAGGTATAAATGCGCAGTGCTTTCGCAGAGCTTTCATTTCTGTTCAAGTTATTCATGTGAAGAGGTTTTGACGTGATGATGACCGCACGACGGGAATTAACAGACTTTGAACGCGGAATGTTAGTTGGAGCTAGACGCATGGGTCATGCCATTTCGAAATCGTTAGGAATTCAACATTCCCAGAGCCACTGTGTCAAGAGTGTGCCGAGAGTATGAAATTTCAGGCATAACATCCCACCATGGACAGCGCAGTGGTCGACCGCCTGCACTTAACGACCGAGACCGGCGACGTCTGCAAAGAGTCGTAAATTCTAACAGACAAGCAACACTGCGTCAAATAACAGCAGAAATCAATGTGGGACGTACAAGGGACTTGTCTGTTAGAACTGTGCGGGGAAATTTAGCTTTCTTGGGCTATTCCAGCAGAAGACCGACTCGAGTGCCTGTACTGACAGAACGACATCGCTTGCAGCGACTCTCGTGGGCACGTGAGCATATCGGTTGGTCCCTAGATGAATGGAAAACCGTGGCCTGGTCCGATGAGTCACGATTTCAGTTGGTAAGAGCTGATGGTAGGGTTCGAGTGTGGCGCAGACCCCACGAAGCCATGGACCCAAACTGTCAGCAAGGCACTGTTCAAGCTGGTGGTGGCTCCGTAATGGTGTGGGCTGTTTTTTCATGGCATGGACTTGGTCCTCTGGTGCGATTGGACCGAACATTGACTGGAAATGCTTATGTTCAGCTACTTGGAGATCACTTGCAGCCTTTCATGGACTTCATGTACCTAAACAACGATGGGATTTTTATGGATGACAATGCGCCAGGTCACCGGGCCACAACTGTTCGCGATTGGTTTGAAGAACATTCTGGACAATTCCAACGAATGATCTGGCCACCTAGATCGCCCGACATGAATCCCATCGAGCATTTATGGGACATCATCGAGAGGTCTGTTCGTGACCAAAATCCTGCACCATCAACGCTTTCACAATTATGGACGTCTATCGAGACAGCTTGGCTCAATATTCCTGCAGAAGACTTCCAACGACTTGTTGAGTCCGTGCCACGTCGAGTTGCTGCAGTTCGCCGGGCGAAAGGAGGGCCGACACGATATTAAGAGGTATCCCATGACTTTTGTCACTTCAGTGTATATTGTAGTGTGTAGGTTATGCAGCGGGATTGTAATTGGGTGTGGTTCGGTTGAAACTTGAAACACGTTTGTGAACTCACAGCTTTATTTACATATGCCCAAACACCATACACGTACAATTAACTACAGACAATATTTAACATATTTTAAGACTTATAATTATTGATTCGCGGAATTTTTCCACTTCTAAGCCGAAAATCCGATACTCAGGTATTCTCTGGATGCGCGAAATATACTTCCTCTCCAGGTGAGAGTCTGTAGGCAAGTAGTAGGCAGGGTTGCGTTCAAAATATATCCTCTCGGGTTGAGAAACTAAACTAAATGTTTCTCAGCTGGAGCGCGTGGTTGTGCTGCACTTCCACACTTGTGAGAGTCTCGAGGCTAACTGACCATTTCTCCAGAACGTCAAAAGGGGCGCTCTTACCAGTGTGTAGGAAGAAGCATGTTTACATAATTTATTTTTTCAATTAAAATATTTCACTGTTATTGATTTTACTCTTGATTTAAACAAATTAATAAAAATAAATTTTGAATTTTGCACATTCAGGAGAATGATGAGCTCATTTCATAAAAGCATCGATTTATTGACTAAAGTGAGACAAATAGTCAAATTATTCATATGCAATCAACTCAGTATCGTTAGTTTTTTTTGTCACAGGTTGTTACAATGACAGTCTATTGCAAATATAAAATGAGGTTTTATTTCTTCACGCAGAAGGGTATAAAGCTAGTGAAATGTTTTGAGAATTAATAGTCATTTATAGATTTTCAACGGGGCCTGATGGTCGTTTTTAAATAATAAGTCATTGTATATATATAAATAAAATATATTTAATATCTTTCTAATATATTTCTAATGTGGAAAATTCAATTTACGTAAAACCTCATAAATTCCCTTTCGAAGAGCCAGTGAAAATATAAAGAAATTGAATGAATATAAAAAATATAAAGTATTGTATTTTTTTATGAAATTTTACTTTGATATAAAAATGCTGTAGTTAAAAAGGTGCTAATTTTATGTACTAGTGTAATAATTGGGATATTTGGATATATTTTTTCTCTGAATAGTAACGAAGAAATATATGTTATAGATGTGAAATAAATAAAAAAAATTATTATTTATAAGGTCTTAAATTTTTTTTTAAATTTCTGGAATAGAAAGGCTGCGATAGATAAAGTAAGCATGGTGAAGAATTCATTTTTGAGGTAGGCACCAGTACTAATGTATTGCCATAACAAGGCAGAAGCACCGTTGTTAAAACACTGTTATCGCAAGACACCTGCAGTCAGTGCTAAGATATTGTTTTGACAAAGTGAAGAGGACAGTGTTAAAGTTTTGATATGATATGGCAGAACACAAAAGTATTGACATGGCACTACTGTTAGGGTATTGGAATCGTAAGGTAAAAACAGTAGTTGTAAATATGTTGATAATGTTGTTACATATAGAAATTTTTAATAATGTGCAAAAAAAGTGGGGTTGACTGCTACATTTGTATACAGTTTGGAAAGTGATCAAGTTTCTGCATGCACGAAATGTATCATCAGTTGAAATTATTTGCTAGATGTATGATGAATTGATCGTAACTTGCCGAACAATTAATTTTCGAGGTAAGCACCTATAATAATATTGCCTTGCTATGGCAATACAAATGTATTGCCATAGCAAGGCAACTAGATTGGACTAAACACCAAGCATATATATATATATATATCTATATATATATATATATATATTGTACTCTAGTGATAATCTAGTTGAAATCTAGAAATAATATTATTTCAGTAACAATTTAATTATCTTTTTGGTAAATTAGAAATTAAAGCAATAATGAAATTAAGTAATAATATATTCTTCATAAAATTTGCATTTTTATTAATTTATCATTATGCATACATTCAATTGAATGTATGCATAATGCTAGTAATTTCTTAACTTTTCCTTCAAGAAATTTTTTAAATGGGAAAAAATATCTAAAATCTCAAAATGAGGAATAATACATTTACTTTTGTAGTTTGCCTTTACATTTAATGTATTATATTAAAACAAAGTAGTAATTTAAAATTATATCTTGGCAACAAAAATAATGAATAAATAATTAGCTCTGTAAGCACGTAATTAGCTTGAAAGTACCAAATGTCGTAAATCTTTAAACCGTAGTCAAATGTCCAAATTCTTTTTATTCGTTATTTTACAATTGCTTCCTGGTGATATTTTAAAAATTTAATCTTCATATGATTATATATGTTGGATTTCTTTCCTTAAATGCTCAAAATCCAAGAAAAAAGATGTCATTTGTATCTTTAAATAATAATAACTTAATTAATTTACAATTTGTAATTATTGGATACGACTTTTATTTTAAAGAAATCTTGATTTTTTTTTTTTTTTTTTTTTTTTTTTGCTTGTCTGTTTGTATCAACTGTTATTATACAAATATTTAACACTTAATTTCCTGTTTAATAATCCTTTTTATAACGATGATTAAATAAACTTCATGTGCAGTTTCATTTGCCATTAATATCAGTAAATATTGAACTGTTGTAACTTGTAATGTATGCTATTAATCATGCTCATTTAGCTATAGCTGTTTATTTTTAACACATATTTTTATTTTCACACAGAGAAATAAATACAAGATTTACTCAAAAAATACAAATAACACTACATTACTCACATACAAATTAACAACTACATTTACATTTTTTCAATACTCATGGCGCAAACCCACGCTCTCTGGAACTCTATAGAACATATAAATTTTTCCCCCCCAAGACTGGCTTGCCTCTCTCATACGTTATATTCCGCAGCAGTTGACAACCTCGGTAGGCAGCGCCTCGGTCACATAATCACTCTTGCTTGCGTAATCTGAAGGTCGTGAGTTCGATCCTCACCGGGGCAGTTAACTTTTTTCACCCTTTTTTTCTTTCTGTAGGGAAAAAAAAAAAAAAAAAAAAGGGGCAGGACATATTTAATAAATAAAAAAACAATTATTAGATCTTCAAGATGGAATACAGGTGATTATAATTAAAGTCCCACTTTCAAAATGTTGTAAAAAAAAAGAAACACTCGTCACTACCACTCGTCGGGGGGAGTTTTTTAATAGGAATTTAATAATTTGCATTAAATTAAAATAAATAAATTTCATTTAATTTTTTTAATTTTTAAAAATTTTATAAACTTTTTTTTTTTTACCTTACTAACACTTAAGCAACCAATTATTAACTGAAATGAAATTGATGAATTAAGATGAGGAGGTTAGGGGATTTATCCCCGTTGGTACTCCGTAATCGGTACGCCAGTTGCCAATCTCCAGGGAGCTTATCAGTTAGTCCACGGAGTCAGACCATGCAGTCAGCCCGTTCAATGAAGTTCACTCTGGTTTTTCACTCTTTCTCCCAACCCCTTACTGGAACAGATTAGGCACACCACTGGCTATCAAATTTCAAACATTCTTACTCGAAATGAATTCCAGTCAGTACAATCTCTTACTGACTATCTAGAAATTCTGATTTAAAAACGATTTTACTTAATGATATTTTTGTGCGTTTCAAAAATCAACTGTCACAGATATCTAAGCGTAACCTTATAGTTGACAACCCTACCCCGTAAAAACAAAACATCTCCTATCCAGAAATCTGCCAGTAGGCAGATAGCCTTGGCCCACCATGGGACTGCTGCGCCGCTGCTAGTGTTGGTAATATAATTTCGTAAGATATTTTAAATACAAGATACTTTATTCTACACTCATGTCCATAAATTAAGGATAATTCAGAATCACACAGAAATTGAACTCTAAAATAAAAATTTCACCTGTAGAATTATAAAAAACATCTTGAAGAAGAATATGCAAATTACAGGAAACCACCTGATGGCGCGGATTGTGCGGATGGCGCACAATGACGAGAGTGTAAGAGAAGGATATATAAGGAATGGTGGCAAAGAAATAAAATTGTTCACAAGCTCACAACCTCTGAAAAAGTAAGTTATGGCACCAAAGGAAGCATTTGGATGATTTTTTACGTGGTAGAATTATCGGACGACTGGAATGTGGACGCACCCAGCTGGAAGTATCCGAGGAACTTGGAATCACCCAGAGTGTCATCTCCAGGCTTTGGCAACTATTCCAAGATGATGGTAATGTGAGTAGATGTTACAGCACAGGTCGCCCCCGAGTTACAACGCCGAATGAGGACCGGTATTTGGCAGTTACTGCCAAAAGAAACAGACGGAGCACAGCATCAGACCTGTCTCGTCAGCTCTCTTCAGCTACCGGTACGACAGTTTCAAGGCAGACCGTGTACAGACGCTTAGGGCACATTGGTCTATATGCTCGTAGGCCTGTCAGATGTGTTCCACTTACCGCAACTCACTGTCGCCTGCGATTAACCTGGAGTAGAGAGCATGCAGTGTGAACACCGCAACAGTGGTCTGGTGTGATGTTTTCCGACGAGTCCAGGTTTAGTTTGCAGTCTGATTCTCGCCAGACATTCATATGGAGAGCGCCAGGTACCCGTTACCACCAAGAGAACACCATTGAACGACAACGTTACGGTGGTGCAGGATGGCTCGTTTGGGGAGGAATTATTCTTGGTTCCAGAATTGACCTGCATGTTCAGAGTGTAACGATGACAGGCCACATCTATCGGGATGTCATTCTGGAACAACATGTACGTTTGTTTCTGAGCGCCATGGGTGCTGAATTTCTGTTTATGGATGACAACGCCCGTCCTCACCGTGCAAACATTGTAGACGAATGCCTTCAATTGGAGGATATCCCAATTCAATTGGAGGATCACCCGTATGGATTGGCCAGCATACTCACCGGACTTGAATCCAATAGAGCATGTGTGGGATATGCTTGGCCGACGAATTGCAGCCCGTCAACCCCCTCCCTCCTGTCAACCGGAACTTCGGAGGGCATTGCTTGATGAGTGGTGTAATATTCCCCAAGATCAGATTGAGAATTTGATACTCAACATGCCTAGGCGTTGTAAGGCCTGTATTGCATCGTCCGGGAGACATACTCCATATTAACCATTATACCAACCATGTTATTCTGTTTTTTGTAAATACCTTTACGTTTTGTTTAATAAATAGTCTTTGCAAATAAGTCAAATTTGTTTTGCTTCTGTCTCTTTCTTTGCCTGAACTTCATTATCCTTAATTTATGGACATGAATGCAGCAGGTGAAGAAAGACCTATATAATATATTAAAAACATAATATATAATAACAATATATCATATATATTAATGATATATAATAAGATAATTTATTCTAGCAGGTGAAAGAAGGCCTATATATAAGATTGAACAACTCTTTAAAGAAAGCCAAATCATAGCTATGGCTATGGTTATACCTGCATATTTTTCTTTCGATTTCTATTACGTTAAATTCATAATATATATATTTTTTATATAGTTGTGCAATCAAAAACGTTTTGTTAAATAAAAATTTTTTATTAGTTTTATACTAAGGGTATAGAAACAAAACTACATCGGTATATGGTATGCGAAAAAACAGGCGATAATCCCCCTCGGATTGGGTTGAAAATTATGGAAAATTCCACCCCAAATTCTGAAATATGAATTCCAGTGTTAAAAATCAATTTGAATTTTATTCGGTGAGAGCGTATAGAATTAATTTAAAATTCTGTAAACAAGAAAACATCATGTTAAAAATTATCAAATTCATACTGAAATAAAAAAATTTAACTTTATAAATAAAAAGCAAGCAATAATATAAAATAATTAAAAAGTTTATTTGAAATTATTTATTGATTTCGTAAGATATTTTAAGTTTGAGATAATTTATTGCTATCCGTTTGTGAAAGTGATATTGATAAGTTAAAGAAAAAAGAGAAAAAAGATAAGACTGAATATAATGACAAGAGATAAAAAGTTTTATAAAAAAAGGAAATCTAGCATTAAATAATATAATATTTAATTTAATAATCTTTATTACTTATTTACGCTGGCATAAAACATCTATTAGAATTTATGCTTGTACGCTCCAGTTTACAAGAAGAAATAATTACTTATTGTGTACATGTTTGTTATTCCCCAATGCTTATAGTTTTAACCAGAGATCACTTATCAGGGGTAGAAATTGAACCGATACTTCATTACACATGAGAGGAGCGGAACTTGCAATCATTTGAATTCTTATCTTGCATTGTGAAAACAATTTTTAATCAAATTTTTGCTTATTTTATCACTCTGACATAGCAATTTTTTTAGTAATTTATAATTGTTTTTATTATTTTTATTATTATTTAGTATTATGTAGTTATTTTTTTGTTCTTGGCCATCAATTGAAAGAAAAAAGCAACTTTAACAAGTTCAATAGTTAATAGTACAATTTTTAATAGTTTTTAACAACAACTTTTTATTTACAAAATAATTATTAAACAAAAGATTGATAATCTTATCCATCAAAACTAATGTGGAAAAATGTTATAAGATAATAATGTTTGACCTTGTTTCTTGCAGAGTTTTTTTAATTGAGCAGTTCAAGAAGTTTTAGTTGCTGAAATAAG
Source organism: Caerostris darwini (assembly GCA_021605075.1). Lineage (NCBI taxonomy): Eukaryota > Metazoa > Arthropoda > Arachnida > Araneae > Araneidae > Caerostris > Caerostris darwini. The sequence goes on from BPLQ01015708.1 coordinate 529,501, forward strand.
AAATATCTTTGAAAATAAAATAAGAGGCATTGTCATTCGTTTTAAATATTTTTCATAATTGCAGTCAGTAAACAATAAAATGTATATATAATTTAATAATAGAATTGTTCAAGCAGGTATTTGTTATTAAATCTTCACTAAACAAGTGTTTTTAATGATGTATAATTAATTTTAAAATTATGTAAAATAACATATATTTGAACCTTGATGAATTTTATTAATCGTGATATTTTATTTAGAACTTCTGCAGCTATTATGCTCCATTATTTCACATAAAAACACGTGTAGATAAAAATTTATAGAAAAAATAACTACGAAATAATACAAAATATAATGGATAAGGAACTTTTTAGAAAAACTATCAGTACATGTCAGTGAATCTAATTACCCTCTTTTAATAACTGCTTTTTAGAACCAAGGAGATTCATGGCTTCAAATGCAAAAATACTTTGAACCTCCATCTTTAATCCAGCGGAATAAAATGCTACTGATTCTACATGCTTAAATAAAAACCATAATTCAGAAATGAAGGTTTCAAAATGTGTGGACATTTATCGATAGTCAAAAAATAGTTTTTATTGGCTAGTATAATTTAAGAACTCTTTCATTAAGAAACAAAAGTGTAAGCAATCTAGATTTACTACAGCCTGTAAATTTTTGATGATGAGAAATGTTTTCAGAACTTCCACGTGAATAGAATATAAATAAAAATGTGAATACCGTTTCTCAATAATATATTCAAAATGTGTGTATAGACAATTTGAGGTAGTTTTAATCGCTTTGTGGTTATGTAAGTTGCACATTCGATTCTTATCAATGTTCTTTCGAAATAGTAAATTTAGTTTTGTATAAACATTGCTAATGCATCTTCTTTTCTATTAGACAAATTTTCAGTTAGTATTATCTTATCTTCTGTTCTTTCAGTTAGTATTATCTTATCTTCTGTTCTTTGCATTTGCTTGAGACATATTTTGCATTTATATATCCTTGTTTTTTTTAGACATATTGTACATACGTACGTATTGAAGTAGTATATTGTACATATTGTACGTTCATATGTTGACATATTGCACGTACTGCTCTACATCATCGTTGCAATATTGGGTGATACTATCAGATTTCTGATTTTACATGCCTTTTCCTTTTAAATTATTACAATGGGTTCTCTTTTGGAATAGATTGAAAACAGGACATTTGGGCATTCCGAAATACATTTTCTATCCAAGAATACATCCCAAAATACATTTCAAGTAGCGAATATTCTTACAGGATTTTGACTGACTTACATATATATGTATGAGACATATAGTAAGTACATATCTGCACTCTGTCATCGCCTCAATACTAGGTCCTACTGTCAGATTTCTGATTTTTCGCTCCTTTTTTAAAAATTGTTTTGGTGCTTTACTATGTTTTGAAACAAATTAAAAACAGGACATTTGAGCATTCCAAAATATATTGTCCATCCAAAAATACATCCCAAAATTGCATCCAGAAATATAACCAAGGGGCGAGTGTGCCTGCAGGTTTTGGCTGACTTACACATGTGTAGGACATATTGTACATGCCTGCACATCATCATCGTCTTAATACTTGGTGCTCAATGTCGGATTATCGATTTTTCGAGCCTTTCTTTATAAATTGTTATCGTGGGTTACTCTATCTTGAAACAGATTGAAAATAGGGCCTTTGAGCCTCTCAAAGCTATGCTTGGGGACAACGGCATAGACTACTTATATAATTATTTACATAGCAAATAATTAAAACTAGCAGTTTAACTTGTAAAGACTAAACTATAAACATAATAATAAATATAAATTAAATAAAATATTATTACAATAAAACATTTTACTTTATTTGAAAGTTTTAGACAGAAACAGAAAACCTTATGCTAATTAGAAGAATTTTATTCTGTTGACTGCCTTAACAATGCTTAAATGCTGATTTTATACAGATTTACAATAACAATCATGAAATTATTTGCTAACAATGAAACAATGGATTTTGATTAATAACAATGTAGAGGGAAAATATTTCAATAAAAAAGTAAATAAATAACATCGAAATATGATAAGCATAATTTTCATCCGTATCTTAAAGTTAATTCTTCTAACTATTCAAAGTACGATTCATTATCAGATTAAATCTATCTACAATAATAGTAAAGATAACAAAATTATTTTTCAATGCAATGAAGTAAGTTATTTAACATTTTAAGTGGGTTTTTTTTCTTTTTTAAAATGAACTAAAAATTTTTATAGAATATTTCATATTTTCCGTTTCTTTCAACATGTTCACTTGTTTTAAAATACTTTCCTGAAATATGTTATACATTGGTTGAGAATAATTATTTATTTAATATTTAATGTCGTCTAAGTTCTCCTAAACTTTGCGGAACAGCATAAAATACAAAGAAAAAAAGTATTTTTTTTTATAAATACAGGAAGGTACTCTTCCTACAATTTGAAAAAAAGAAAAAAAATTAAGTAAAAATTTAATTTCTACAATAAATTCACGATGGTATTTATGGCACGATGAGATTTTTCCCCGTTTAAAAATCTAGTCATTCTTGTTGTAAGATAATTTTGCTGCACTCTTAAATAATTTACAGATTATACAAATTTTTGAATGAATGTTTCTTTAAAAAATCTTGTTGCGATTACAAAAATTTAAACGAAGATGTAAAAGAAAAGTTTTCAAACCTAACTAACATTACGTTAAAATGAAAACAATTATAATGTTTATGCGGCCAAATCGCAAAATAGGTTTGGATTTGCCAACTATTTTATGGTTACAACTGGGCAATAAGTTGTCAAAAGCGCGAACCCTGATTTTTTTTTGCCATTTGCAATTCACGACACTTACAATTGCAATCCGTTACTTGGCGCACTTCGGCGAAAAGATTTTTGTCGCCAAATCCCAACATGCCTTATTAAGCGCTTTTACCGTTTATGCTTAGCAGATATATACTAAAAATGAATTTTAAAAAACCTATTTAATCTATCACGATATGTTTAACTTTTTCTAATCAGTATACTCACCATTTTATAAAGAAAAGTACTGTTGAGAAGTTACGTTATTTTTTGGTTCCTCTACTATTTGAAATAAATATCGCCATCGATTAAGGAAATAGAAACAAATATAGAAGAAATAAATAGAAATAGAAATAAATATCGCCATAGAAATAAATATCGGAAGATTCTGAAGAGTTCACATTCATCTTCTACTTAATATTCTATAAAGACCGTATGGTCTACATATTTAATGTATTTAAACTTGTTTAAACACTGTACTTTATGAAATTCTGAACCTAATTTTTAACAGAATTCTCTCTCTGTTCAAATATCTAATGCGCTTATTACCATGCTATTTCATGGCCGCCACGAATCTGAACTTTATAAATAATTAAAACAAAATTTATTATCAATTTGCTAGACATTTACTTTATTCTCTTATTATGCCATTGAAAATAAATTAAAGAATCTATATTTAGAAGGAATCATAAAACTGTCATTCATTAAAAACATAATTTTTTTTTTAAAAAGAAAATTAAAAAGGCATGTTTTGCCCTTGCGAAAGGATGTAAGAAATACAATTTTGAAATAAAGGTCTTTATTTGCTATTTGCCAATTTGCATATAAAGAATATATTAGTTTAAACCAGGGGTCTCCAAACTTTCCAGCCTTAGGGCCATACTGTTTACTCCAGTAAATACCAAGGGACAAAATCTTTTTAATTTTTCTGCCATTTTCTATATTTTCTAGACTAGTCGCCGAGTAAGCGCTTTGAGCGAGCATACGTTTGCTAAATTCGCTGGTTCAATTACTACAAACTATTGTCAGTGAAAAATCACAATTACATAAATCTCATTAGTATTTTTTTACAAGTGTATACCCCGCGGTTTCATTCGTGTTAATTTAGCTTTTTCGTTCCTGAGGGATTTTCAGAATAAAAATCATATGTTTGATTCAGGATATATACATGCCAAACATCGATATACATATATATGCGATACTCTTTACCCCAACATAACTACCGAGGATAACAGCGGGATGTTCACTAATTTATAATGTTAGTGGGATTCATTTCAATTATTTGTTAGTTGTTATGCTTAAGTTAAATTTTCTGCGTATTACGCTTATCATTAAGCTTTACCTAGCAAGTAAATAAAATCGAGTTATTATCATTCTGTGTTTTTTTATCCTACTTATTACAGCAACAATAAGCGGGCCGGATTGAGGACACTGGCGGGCCAGATTTGGCCCGCGGGCCGTAGTTTGGAGACCTCTGGTTTAAACAATCAAAAGGATACAATCTAAAACTACAATCAATAAATCTTGAAAGCAACTCAAAAATGTAGTTTATAATTACACTGGTGTGCAAAATTTAAGTGATGACAATTTTTTTTTCTGCAACTCCCCCAAAAATCATATGGAAGGCAAGCATTTCACAATACAGAAATATCATTTTGGTTTCTAAGGAGAAAGAAAGTATACTTACCCCAAAATGTATGGAAAGCATGCAATATGCAATGTAAAAAAAAAAGACTGTCGAAATAGTTGCATTGGTACAAATGTTTATATGCCGTAGAGGGAGAACAAAAAAAAACCCATGTTCATTAGTAAAAGATATGAACTTCTTTTACAGAAATGGTTGTTCGGTAACTTCTCTCTGTATTCAACATTATATTATTCAACAGTTGTTGAGGGTATAAGTGCCCATTTCTGAATGAACATCTATGACATTTGATGGCAATTTTCGATGGATATAATCAGGCTAAAAGACGTCTTCCCAAAATATCTCACATATATTCCATTGGATTTAAATCAAGAAATTTAGCTAACTTATACATTCTAGTGATATTTTCACTTTCCAGAACCTTATTACTAGTACGAATCCGATGTAACTTGGCGTTATCGTCGATAAAAGTGAAGTCTGCACCAATGTCAACTCGTAATAGAGGCTCACTTATTGACGATAGCAATTTTCCATGGCAGAATGTTTCCACCGAAATTTTTCAGTTCTGTTCACCCGTCCACGAGGTCGTCAGGAATACTATTATGATCTTTTTCTTTTTTGTTACTGGGATAAAACAATACTATAGTCGTTTTTATTTTAAATGGCAGTTAAAATCACTTGGGATACTGAAAGACTTTAATCTGTAAATAGGACGTGATTATTCATTGATAGATATCCAGTCTATATGTTCTTTATACCAATCTCAACGGTGTTGTCAATGAGATGCAGATTTCAAGTTGTCTGCTGCTGTGTTAGCTTCAATATAAAGACCACCTTTATTGCCTGCCATCCCATTGATATATGCACGTAATGAAAAATGTTGATCACAGATAAAAACTGATCTCTTTTCTTCTGCACCATCCATTGGCATTCTTTCTTTGACCAATCTTTTTTTACACCTTTACCTGTGGTTTGAAAAGTTTTCCGATTTTGTGAAAGAGTACTTCTGTAGCTTTGAAATTCTTGAGCAATTTTTGTCAAGTCTTTTTTTTTTCTTGTCTATCATTCTACCTCTGTGCAAGAATTCCAGATTATTTTTTGTAGCTATGTATTACACGTATGAACCCAAACTTGTACATGAAAAGTTTATCTTTAATATACTAGTATGCTTTCATCTTTCTGTTTGTAGTCTCACACTGCACTCTTGGACTCTATGCGTTTTGTATGCTTTCAAGTCACCTGTGGCGTATTGCTCCTGATATTTGCATACTAATAATTTTATACTGAATTAATTGTTCATTGAACTGAGCCCAACAAAGTCTTTTATACATTTTTGTAACTGTGCGCTTAAAAATTATATCATTGCTTAAGTTTTGCTCGCTAGTGTACTGAATTTTGGTTGTACACTGAAGTGACAAAAGTCATGGGATACCTCTTAATATCGTGTCGGCCCTCCTTTCGCCCGGCGAAGTGCAGCAACTCGACGTGGTATGGACTCAACAAGTCGTTGGAAGTCTTCTGCAGGAATATTGAGCCATGCTGTCTCGATAGACGTCCATAATTGTGAAAGCGTTGATGGTGCAGGATTTTGGGCACGAACAGACCTCTCGATGATGTCCCATAAATGCTCGATGGGATTCATGTCGGGCGATCTAGGTAGCCAGATCATTCGTTGGAATTGTCCAGAATGTTCTTCAAACCAATAGCGGACAGTTGTGGCCCGGTGACATGGCGCATTGTCATCCATAAAAATCCCATCGTCGTTTGGGTAAATGAAGTCCATGAATGGCTGCAAGTGATCTCCAAGTAGCTGAACATAAGCATTTCCAGTCAATGTTTGGTCCAGTCGCACCAGAGGATCAAGTCCATGCCATGAAAAAACAGCCCACACCATTACGGAGCCACCACCAGCTTGAACAGTGCCTTGCTGACAGTTTGGGTCCATGGCTTCGTGGGGTCTGCGCCACACTCGATTTGAATCATCATCATCTCTTACATCAATCTACCATCATCTCTTACCAACTGAAATCGTGACTCATCGGACCAGGCCACGGTTTTCCATTCATCTAGGGACCAACCGATATGCTCACGTGCCCACGAGAGTGCTGCAAGCGATGTCGTTCTGTCAGTAAAGGCACTCGAGTCGGTCTTCTGCTGGAATAGCCCAAGAAAGCCAAATTTCTCCGCACAGTTCTAACAGACAAGTCCCTTGTACGTCCCGCATTGATTTCTGCGGTTATTTGACGCAGTGTTGCTTGTCTGTTAGAATTTACGACTCTTTGCAGACGTCGCCGGTCTCGGTCGTTAAGTGCAGGCGGTCGACCACTGCGCTGTCCATGGTGGAATGTTATGCCTGAAATTTCATACTCTCGGCACACTCTTGACACAGTGTATCTGGGAATGTTGAATTCCCTAACGATTTCCGAAATGGCATGACCCATGCGTCTAGCTCCAACTAACATTCCGCGTTCAAAGTCTGTTAATTCCCGTCGTGCGGTCATCATCACGTCAAAACCTCTTCACATGAATAACTTGAACAGAAATGAAAGCTCTGCGAAAGCACTGCGCATTTATACCTGTTCTACGCGATGCCACTGCCATCTGAAAATTTGCATATTGCTATCCCATGACTTTTGTCACTTCAGTGTATAATAGTTGAAGCTTTCTAAGTATGTTTATTTTCTGTATGTTTTGATTGCATTTTGTATTTACAGGAAGTTATGAAATGTAAAATTGGCTTCATTATGCTTTTATTTGTGCAATACGAGAGTGTCTCACCAGATTTAGAATCAGACTTACAGATGAGTATCGACAAAGCCACAAAATGCCAGCATCGTTTACCTCCTAAAGAACCAGTTCTAGCAATGTCACCTAAGCGATTTACTCAACTTGTAGCAATGATGTGGCACAAATTCGATAGTAATCACATTTTTTTTATTCTTAATTTATAAATATTTAATAGAAATTATTGAATATCATCCTTGAAATGACCACTTCTCGGCTCATAAAGTTGCCGTTAGTATTTTCAATTATCGGGTATTTTGAGATAGTTCGCAATTTTAATTACATTCCGATGAAAAAGATCTACTAAGAACAAACGGCTATAATACAACTACTTTGTCACGGATGAAACATCGGCCTGGATATTTGTTAGTGGTACCGAATCTCCTTTAAACTGTAGGTCCCGGTTTAAGTAGTCTAAAATGTGCAAAAAAAAAAAAAAAAAAAAGAACAGTAGAGCGACTAACTAATCAAATGTTAAAAAATATTTTTATTTTGGCCTTTGACTACACTCTGCAACAGCTTTTTGGCTTGCTATAAAATATTATATAGAGAGAGGAATAGAGAAAAACAGATAGATATTCGTTTTGTTTTATATCTCTTTGCTTTCAACATTTATTTTATAAAATTCCTGTAGTAAAAATTCTTTTGTTCTTTGTCTTGACAGCCGACACTTGCCGAAGAAATAAAAAATTACCAAAATTCAATTTAGAAGACGATACAACTTGGAATTTTTGCATTTTTGGAAATTGCAAAAATGAAGTGAGTATAAAAAATTGCTTAAATTCTTTTAACTGTTAAATTGTTTTATAATTACTGATACTTTTCAACTGAATGAATTATACATCTATATTCTTTGTTTCAGGAATGTCGGTGTTTCCAGACATTTGTTGGGCCTAGTTGTTCGAGGATGATGGTGAAGTGCTGGCTTTTAAACTGTCACCTTACTAGCTGCAATGAAAATTCTCAGAGTTTGTACTGTCAATGCTCTTCAGAATACTACGGAAAGAGAACGACAAGTAAGATTGTTTAATTTCAGGTGCAAAATGAAAAAAAAAATATTGCCGATATAAAATTTTAGATTATAAAACATAAAATAAAAAATAGGTTATTCTGACAAATATTTGAAAATATTCTCAAGTAACGATTTGTAATTTTTGTTGTTGTTGTTTTTGAGCAGTTTGAATTGCGGTTCTTAGTCCCTAAAATGGTCAATTTGTAATAGATTGACAGTTACGCAGGTTATACCAAGGGGGCTTGTTTTACTGTACTCAGATTATGGCACAACACTTTGGAAAGAATATTTCCAGTAGCTACATTTGTATATAACAGTACAGAAAACCAACGTGGTGGTTTGAAGTTATACTTCTGAACTCGCAGATCTTAGGTCGAAATCGAATTATTCACTTACCCTGTCTATCCAGAGAGTTGAGCATGATGAATTTTTAAGACAGAAACTTTTTTCCATAAAATTCTTGAAGATTGGTGAAGAAAATGAACCCATTCCTTCAGATGCTGTAAATCGGATAGCTTGCTTTATGTGATCTGAATAAAAAACGTAGTGTTATCATTCTAAAACTGCTAGTAAGATTATATAACGTTTGAAGAGACTTCAGTATTTACATAGTTCCGATGCATTAAAAAGTTTGAAATTACATAAATTATTCTTTAATTTAATTGTTCTAGTTTTACTTTAATTTTGTTAAAATTTCCCAATATTACAGGAGTTTAATAAGATTGTGCAATGTCTTGTTTATCAAAGGTTAAGCATAAGAATCAACGGAACTTGTTACTCACGTGATGATTGATTTGTTCTAGTCCTGAACCAATCTCATATATATATATTTATTGTACTATTTCATATCTACAATTTAACTCTATTATACAAGATGTTTGGCTGAAATTTTCTCGTTTTGTTATGTTGTAAGATTTCGGTGTTTCAACACAATTTTTATTTCATTGATAGATTAGAATGAGCGAGACTCTTGGTTTTAATTGTATATTGCTGTAAAACTCATGGTTCATTGGTAATGACCAGTAAGCAAGTAGGATGGGCATGATTAAAGGCTCGTGCTCACCAAGGCGACAAGATGCAAGCGAAAACATTTGACCAATAACTAGCCTCACCGCGGTCGCCTGAAACCGGTTTGCAGTCCACCGCTTGGAGCTGCCCAACTTTCAACTCGAAGCGGTTTTTCACTAGGCGTAATGCTATTTCTGACGTTTCGCTGTGAAGGGGTCGAAAAAATTTTGTCGCTTGCCTCTTGAATCTTCACGTCTCTCGCCTCGGTGGGAACGAGCCTTAAGGGTTGAATACACTGGTAGCTACACTGTATACATTGGTGGATAATCGGAATGGAAAATATGTTACAGATTGTCTGGCGTTATTAGTCTTGTCTTGACTTTTCTTAGTAAAACATAGTTCAGGGTATATTATGTATAAAATTTATAAATTTATTTATTTTTATTATATACACTACCGTGTCCAAAAAGTAAGACCAATTTTCATTTTAAAATTCCCGGGCCTTATGGAATTTCAACATTTTTTTTTCTTTTTTAAGTTGCTGCCACTGTCCTGGACATCTGGGTGAAATGTGACGTCAAAATATTCATTAGTGTTTGAGTTACGCTTGGCTTTGTGAGGGCTTTGTGGCTTGGCTTGGCTAAAACAGATTTTCTGATTTTTTTTAAAACTGATGATTGCGATTTTTGAAATGTCTGAATTAATTGAGCAAAGAATTTCCAGTAAATTTTGTATGTGGAAACTTATAGAATGTTGAAGAAGGCATTCGATGAGCATTCCAATATCGGAAAAAAATGTTTAGAAGCGATATAAACAGTACAAAGAAGGCAGAGAACGCGTTGAAGACGAAGAGCCCTCTGGTCGACCGTCAACCTCAACCGACGATGCTTACGTCCAAAACAATACGTCCGATTTACAATTAGAAACCTTGCTGATGATGTTGGAATTTCAAAAGGATCGGTCAATTCCATTTTGGGCCTCAAACACGTCAAATCTCGATTGGTACCGGAAACACTGAATGCGCTAGCTCACGCTACATTGATTCTTCGAGATTTTTTTGCCAAAAATAAAACCTATATCGTTTCCACAACCACCGTATTCATACCGTGCGATTTCCAGCTATTCCCTAAAATCAAAAGACCACTCCGGGTCACCGTTTTGAGTCGAATGAAGAAATTAAACGTGCGCTTTGCGCTAGCCGTGCGATGACATTTTAGCATGCATTGAGGATTAAAAAAAAAGTTGGCATAAGTGCATTGTGTCCGGAAGTGAATACTTTGAAGGCGATGAAATACACTCAAGAGCCAAAACATTATGACCACCTGTCAATAACGAGTTGGCCCACCTTTGGCGCGCAACACAGCTTCAACCCGCCTTGGCATGGATGCCACAAATCCTTGGTAGATGGCTGGAGACAGATTGTACCAGATGTTTAAGCAACGGTCACTCAAATCCGAGATATGGCGAATTGGTGGTCTTTGAACTCTGAGCTGCCGTCCCAGGACATCGCAGTTGGCGATGACGCTTGGCCAGCAAAGGCACACGAGTGGGACGTTTGCTGCGTAGCCCCATATCCAACAGTGTCCGCTGAACAATGTGCTCCGATATTGTTCTACTTGGCCCTGCATAGGGGCAACTCAGTTCTAGGCACAGTGATGTGGTGTGGTGTAGTAGTAGTAGTACTTGTCCCTGCATTGTATTGGACTGTCAGCTGAGCCACTGTCTGGCTCCGGTTTTGCTTCACCCTGCTAGACAGTCTCCGACGACCTTTTTCTGGAATCTTGGAAGAATAAATAAAGAGTTTGGGAAAAAAAAATAATTGGTGTTACTTTTTGGGCACAGTAGTTAGTATACTCAAAGTATATCTATGAGTTCAAAACACACAGCTTCCATCTGATCACCCTACACAACTTTATCTGTATAATTCAGTTATTATTAAATTTTGGCGTCTCTTGGTCGGTATAGCTTTAATTAAGTTTTAAATTTATATGCTTTTTTATAGCTGGTTTATATTGGTATGACGAAGGACTATCACTGGAATATAGATTTCCGCCATATGGATATATAGACCACAAATTTCTAGATAAAGATATGATGATTCAAAAAGGTAAAATTACTGAAATTTTTATATAAAATTTTAACATTGAAAGTGAAATTAAAAAACATTTTTTTTAATTATTCACTCTAAGATTAAACAAGTAATATAAAAAAAAAAAAAAAAAAAAATTTAAAGTCAATTCCTACTTTTTTTCCACTATATTGCAGAAAGTCCTATATAAATAATTTTCATTCATTTTTTTAAGTTTATCTGGCGCCATCTATTGGTAGAAACATGAACTTAAATCTAAAAAAAATAAAATTAATTATTTAAATTTAATTACTGAATTAATATTTGAAGAAACGGTATTAACATCCAGTGTCATCCACTACAAGTTCAAAAAATGTATTTGAACTTGAGTGGATGAACAAAAAGTATTTTATTAACGATTGAAAATTTGAACACGATATATATAGGGAAAGTGTGAGCTAATAGAAGGAATTGAAAAAATGTGACACCAAGAAGATTGCACAGAAATTTAAAATGCAAACACCTTTTAATTCAACATGTAAATTATTAAATTTTTATAGCCATGAGCGAACAGTTGATTAAAACTAATTATGTGAATGGTGTGTAGGAAAGAAGAATCTTAATTCTAGTGTACAACTGTATTCGAATATAATTGCGTGTAATCACTTCGACCAGGGGTGGCCAACCCGCGGCCAGTCTTGAATGTTTTTCAGGCCAGTGAGATTTATCACACTTTTACAAAATATACTTATTTTATAATGGCCAAAGTAGTAAAAACCAATGTATTAAAGGAATATATTATATGTGCATACGTATATTGAAAAATTAACTGCCGAAATTATGAGAAAAAATTAACTTTGATTTTAAAATAATATTCTTGCGAATATATGACAGACATTGCCGGCTTTATTTATGAGTTCACAGTTATGAGTTCGGAGAATAATTAAAGTATATATTCTGTGAACTCATGATGCCCGCGCATGTTGGAACATCTAATATAACAGGTTCTATGCTTCACTTTAAGTACCTCAGTGACCATGCCTAGAAAAGCGTAGTTGATTGTTGACAGCAGAGCAAGCCAGACTCTTAGTGAAGCTGTTAGCGCTTTTGATTCAAATTACACCTGCGATTCTTTTTTCGAAAATGAAATTGACCAAACACATAACCCTCTCAAGCATAAAGGGCGCTAACCTGCAACACCGATTACTATGTGTCAATACCCAAATTGAGACCGATTTGAAAAAGCTAAGTGAAAGAGTGGAGAAACAAATATCGCAGTAGTCAAATATTTTTCAATGATTTCATGTTTTTTATTTCATTTATATTTATACTTTTTTATATTTCATTTTCATTGTTATATATTTCTTTACAATGTGCGTTTAGTATCGTTATTATTATATTGTCTACGTTTAAATGTAAGAATAATAGTAAACACAATAATAACAACTCATTATGTTTCAGTGAAGTCTAATATGGGTCTAAATCTAATATGGGAACATATAATTTTATATACGGCCCGCGGAGATATGATGTATTTCCAAAGTGGCCCGCAAGATCATTTGAATTGGCCACCCCTGATCTAGGAGATAGCATGGGGTTGAGGTTAAGTGGTTAGTGGTGGTTACACACAAAATTATATTAAGTGATTAAAAGAGAGAATTTAATTATGTTGAGTGGTTAATTTAAGAGTTAATTTAAAGATTATTTAAATACTTCCCCACAGTACTTACAATATTTTTAATTAGCAATTACTCAATAAATATCCACATAGACATTCGTAAAAACAAGATTTATAAGGAGTGTGATTGCATAACTAAATGTTTTTTTTTTTTTTTTTTTTTTTTTTATTTCATATAAAATTTTGTTTAAAATATTTTCCATCAACTTATTTTCCGGAAGAAAACATGAGGTATTCTTATTAATATTGATCGAAATATCTATAAAATCTTCTAAAATTGAAAGGAAAGTAATTATTACGCATTAATCGAATGCCACATTTCACACTTTAAAATAGTCTAATATTTTTCATTCCGTTTATGTATTTTGTTAACGGAAGTAAAATAAATTTTTAGAAAAGATTCCAATTTGTTTTATTCTAAATCTCAAAACTAAAGCTTATTATTCTATATTTTTTATTTTAAAAGTAAATTAAATAGTATTTCATGTTTTAATTTTCATATATATCTCTTAAATATAAAGAAATTTTTTTTTAAAAATATGACAAAGAAACTGAATTAGTTATGTCTCAACTTGTATAATTTCATTTTATTTATTTAGAGAGTGGACCTGGATACTTCATACCACTTTGGAAGGAGAAACCTTCACATGAAACCTCATTTATTACAGGATCAGTTAATCAAGGACTTGGTGGTACAGGCTCTCAAGGTATTAGTCTTACACATACTGGCGATAAAGGTACAGGCCTTCAAGGAACTGATCTTAAAGGTACAGAAGCTCAAGATACAGGCCTTCAACGAAACGGCCCTGAAAGGTTAGGCCCTCAAGGTACAGATTTTCAAGACACAGGCCGTCAACGAACTGGCCCCGAAGGTTTAGGCCTTCAAGGTACAGATTTTCAAGATACAAGACTCCAAGGTGAAGATCGTCTAGGTACAAGACCCCAAGTTAGTTTTTATCAAAATATAAGCGGTTATAATAAAGAACCTCAAAGCATATTTCGTCAAGGTACTGGTGTTAAAGGTACTATCTTTAAAACTACAGGCCCAATAAGTACTGTTCCTAAAGGTACAGGTCTACAAGATAAAATCCGTCAAGGCACAGGATCCCAAGGCATTTTCCCTCAAAGTACCGATCGTCAGGGTAAAAGACCTCAAGATATTTTTATTAAAGGTATAGACCAGCAACATACAGATATTCAAGATATTGGTCTTAAAATTACAGGTGCTAAAGGTACAGGTCCTCAAGTTACTGGCCGTAAAGGTACAATTTCTCAAGATACAGGCCGTGAAGATATAGATCTTAAAGGTACAGGCCCTCAAGATACAAGCTTTCAAGGTAAAGGCCTTCAAGGTACAAGACCTCAAGGTATATTTCGTCAAAGTACAGGATCCCAAGGCACTTTCCATCAAGGTATAGATCGCCAAGGTAAAGGACCTCAAGATGTATTTCATCAAGGTAAAGGTCCGCAAGATATAGATATTCAAAATAATGGCCTTAAAATTACAGGTACTAAAGGTACAGTTCCTGAAGGAAGTGGCCGTAAAGATATAGACCTTAAAGGTACAGGCCCTCAAGATATTAGCGTACAAGGAAAAGGTCTTCAAGGTACAAGACCCCAAGGTAAAAGACCTCAAGGTGTATTTCATCTAAGTACAGATCTGCAAGCTACAGATATTCAAGATACTGGCCTTAAAATTACAGGTGCTAAAGGTACAGTTTCTCAAGGTACTGGTCGTAAAGGTACATATCCTAAAGGTACAGGAGCTCAAAGTATTGGCCATAAAGTTACAGGTCCTCAAGATACAATCTTTCAAGGCAAAGTCGTACAAGGTACAAGACCCCAAGGTATTTTCCGCCAAGGTACAGCTCCGCAAGGTACAGATATGGAAAATACTGGCCTTAAAATTACAGGTGCTAAAAGTACAGTTCCTCAAGGTACTGGTCGTATAAGTACATACCCTAAAGTTACAGGAGCTCAAAGTATTGGCCATAAAGTTACAGGTCCTCAAGATACAATCTTTCAAGGCAAAGTCGAACAAGTTACAAGACCCCAAGGTATATTCCGCCAAGGAAAAGGTCCTCAAGGTACAGATATGAAAAGTACTGGTCTTAAAATTACAGACACTAAAGGTACAGGTCCTCAGGGTACTGGCCGTAAAGATGCAGGCCCTAAAGGTATAGCAGCTCAAAGTATTGGCCATAAAGTTACAGGCCCTCAAGGTGCAAGCTTCCAAGGCAAAAGTCTTCAAGGTGCAAGACCCCAAGGTATGTTTCGTCAAGATATTTTCTCTCAAGGTACCGATCGTCCTAAAGATATAGACCTTAAAGGTACAGGCCCTCAAGATACAAGTTTACAAGGCAAAGGCCTACAAGGTGCAAGACCCCAAGTTATATTTCGTCCTGGCATTTTGCCTCAAGGTACCGATCGCCCTAAGGATATAGACCTTAAAGGTACTGGCCTTCAAGATACAAGGTTACCAGTCAAAGGTGTTCAAGATATCAACCGCCAGGGTACAGGTCCTCATCAGGTTCATCAAGGTACAGGTCCTCAAGATACTGGTCGTAAAGATGCAGATCTGCAAGCTACAGATATTCAAGATACTGACCTTAAAATTACAGGTGCTAAAGGTACAGTTCTTCAAGGTACTGGTCGAAAAGGTACATACCCTAAAGGTACAGGAGCTCAAAGTATTGGCCATAAAGTTACAGGTCCTCAAGATACAATCTTTCAAGGCAAAGTCATACAAGGTACAAGACCCCAAGGTATATTCCATCAAGGTACAGGATCAAAAGGCATTTCTCTTCAAGGTACAGACCACCAAGGTAAAGAATCTGAAGATATATTTCCTCAAGGCGCGGATCTGCACGATACAGATATTCAAGATACTACCCTTAAAATTGCAGGTGCTCCTCTAGGTAATGGCCGTAAAGATACAGATACTAAAGGTACAGGCTCTCAAATTATTGGCTTTAAAGGTGCAGGCCCTCAAGATACAAGCTTTCAAGGCAAAGACCTTCAAGGTACAAGACTCCAAGGTACATTCAGTCAAGATACAGGTTATCAAAGTACATTAAATCAAGATAAAAGACTCCAAGATATAGGGCATTCAATTTCAGGATCTAATGGTATAGGACTTATTGATGCAGTACCCCAAAGTACAGAACTTCCGATTCCAGGCCTCCAAAGTACAGAACTTCCAGCTGTAGAATCTTTAAGTATAGATCTTCCAGATGTAGGATCCCAAAGTATAGGCCTTCCAGACGCAGGATCTCAAAGTACAGGCCTTCCAAGTATTAAACTCCAAGAAACGGGCCTTCAAGGCACAGTCCATCAAGGAAATGTGCCTCCAGTACCATCAATTTCAAGCGACAAATCGGGATCTAAATCAGTTTTAAATGGAAAAAGTACTGAAGTTACAACAGAAGAGGCTCAAAACGCTGGAGTAGAAATGGAAGAAAATGTATCCTCCACATTAATGATTCCTAAAAAATACATATTGTGTTCAATTGTGATTGTAAATGTTTTGATGTACTCGTAATCTATAATTTTTGAACATTTTTCTTTAACTGCCTGTTGGATCGTCTGATAATCTTTTGCCTCATTGCTGATTATTATCATTATCATTATTAATATTTTGCATTAACAATGGTAAAAACTAATAATAATGGTTTTTACTTAAGAATAAAGCTTTTCTAGAATATTTTAATTCTAACTGTAATCTTGTGTATAGTGTTCTTTAATCTTTTATTAATAAATATAACTTCTATAAATATAGGATATCGTGTAAATATAGCATAATAAGAATTTTATTCCTCTCCTCTTTTGTCTTAAAGCAACTATGTAACTCCCTAAGCTTAAAGGAAACAGCTTTTTTTAACAATTTAATGTCGTAACGAACATAAAATTAAATTTGCAAGTGATATTTAAGACTTACGTAAGCTTTATAATAAATTTCTAAACCTCAAATAGTGTGCTTTTATGTCCAATTTTAACCATACAAATGCAATGTTTTATATCGTTTATGATATTTATACCATAATATATTCTTCCTAGATCATCTAGAAAGTTAATTGGAGATGACAAACAATAAATAATAATAATTAAAGCTGTTTCCTTTAAGATTAAAAGCGTTGCATAGTTGTTTTAAGACTACCACTACTATCTTCAAAACGGTATGTTTAATTTCCAATTATATACATTTAGAATTGGAAATATAGGGCCTGAATGGCCGAGTGGCTAGCTCTCTGGCGCTCGGTACCACAGGGTTCGAGACCCGGTGATGCCATGGATGTTTGTAGTGGTTCGGAATCCACTTTAAACCGTAGGTCCCGGTCTAATATGATCGTAGAGCGTTGAGGGGGCATTGTTACTCAGCGTCCGTGGCTTATCTTCAAGTTACACGTTCCTCCTGGGTAATGCAAAGTGAGTAACGTCTGTGCAGCGCTTGCCTTAAGGCATCCAAGATGTTTGCCATCTGCATTAGAAGAAAGTGTCTAAGTGTTTGCCATCTGCATTAGAAGAAAAAAAAAAGAATTGGAATTGTTGGAAATATTTATAATTATAAAATAAATACATTTAGAACAGATGAAATTCATTTAGAACACATATTTGTTATGACTTAAAAAAAACACCTCTATTCCCAAAAAATTCATAACTGTAATGAAATTTTGCATGCAAACATTTTTCAAATCACACGCAAGTAGTTAAGTTTTAATTGCTATCAACGAAAGATACATAAAGAAAGACAAATTTAAATTCTAGGATATAATTTTGATTCTATGTAACTTCATTTCTTTCTTAAAATTTTATATTAAAAGAAATTTTATTCAATTCCTTCTATTAGCTCACACTCTCTCTATATATATCTTGTTCAAATTTTCAATCGTTAATAAAATACTTTTTATTCATCCACTCAATTTCAAATACAGTTTTTTAACTTGTAGTGGATGACACTTGATGTTAATACAGTTTTTTCAAATATTAATTCAGTAATTAAATTTAATTAATTAATTTTACTTCTTTTTAGATTTAAGTTGCATGTATCTACCAATAGATGGCGCCAGATAAACTTAAAAAATAAATGAAAATTATTTATAAAGGACTTTCTGCAATATAGTGAAAAAAAAGAAGGAATTGACTTAAATTTTTTTTTTTTTTTTTATATTACTTGTTTTTAGAAAAAGTTTGTTGTTAGAAATTTATAATCACAACGAATATGTTAATTAATTAAATAAAATAAAAGATTTATTTATAATTATAAAAATATTATAGAAATTGTTTAAAAAAAGATTGATAACAGAAATCTTATTTTGAATATGTGATTGTTTTCTAGTTGAATAATGATAACCTTTTCTGAAATGTATTTCTGGACAGAACGCAAACATAAATTTATGCATAAAAATCAATCTATTGATCCATCGATAATCTGTGGATCCATCTATAAAACATATTAGAGGTTAAGAATAACGGTATTTTTGAAGAAATTTATTTTGTTCAATATTTTTTAAAACATTACAAAACACAGATGGTTCACTATTGCTCTGATTTAGCTGAAATATTTTACTTTAACAAGTTTTGGTGATAAATATTTTTAATATAATTGGTGAATTGAAATTAAAAACAAAATGCATATTTTAAAATATCATATTTTATATGTTTTACATGATATCATCGCAACATATCATATTTTTAAGTGATCAAAGCAATATTAGTTGCAAACTATTCGCTATTATATATATCTATAATTTCATCTTGCAAAAGCAATTCATAAATAATAAAATACAAAAAAAGCCCAAACAATAAATAAATAAAAAGTAATTATCAAACGATAAAAATGTTTAATATAAGTGAAGTTGAAAAAGAAGTGTTTTCCGTTTATATGCTAAATATTATTATACGTAAGTTTATAATATTTAGACGTAAATATAAGGAGTTAAAAAATAACGTATGGAGGATAAGCTGATCAGCCTTTAGCTATCTAAAGAGAGTTAAAATCAACTACTAATATGCAATTTGTTCTATCCGAAAAGATGAATCAAGCTGCACTAAAATTCATACTATTTGGAGCTCCATCTAGCGTCAAGGATGAGTACTGTACTAAAATAAATTACTGAATGTACTTTAATTATTCTTCACATTTGTCTATGAAATTCAATATGAAGTTTGATCGTTCCTAAATTGCATATATGCACATTGGCTTCCAGGTTGTTTGCTTTACCCATAATTAAAGATTAATATTTCAGAATAAGAATTCTGAAATAATTTCTAAGTTATTTGTTTTGCTTGAGTTGACCGCTAATTCTCATTAACTTAGTTAAATTAACAGTTACTTTAAAATATTGTCCTTTTAAGTGTCTAAATTTCACATCATTTTTCTTTCGTTTTATGATAACTGACTTATCCACTTGTGAAATATTCTTAATGAATGTTATGTATGCAAAAGTGCTATAAAGTGACAAATATTACATAAGACAAAAATTTATATTTCAACTTCAACCTCGCATAATTTAATTTAGGGCAGTACAGATGCAACTCAGTTTAAGTATATATCCCTTTTAAATTCTGATTTAACAAAAAATAGTCCACTGAAGAAAAATTATGCTTGATACTATTTTTGAGATCTGATTATTTCTATCATTTTCACTATCTTTCCCCTTCACCAAAAATAACAGCGTATAGGTGTTTGAAAATACAGAAGTATAAATATGTTATAAAAAATATTAAATGCTAACTGGTTCATGAGAAACACTGAATTACATCAAGTGATAAATTTTTCATTCTTAAAGGATTTTCTCAAACATATTTCTATCAAATTCCACCTGAGAAATTTTATATTTCAAATAACGCATTATTTGAAATATAAAAGCACATCCTTTACACTATTACAAAAATATTGAAAAATATATGCATGCATTTTTTACGTCTCCTTCATCTTAAACCTAATTTCTAAACATCATCTTTTTTTACCCTACTGAATCCCTGACATTCCACCTATTCAATTCCACCTATATATATTGCAATCCCTTATCTATTTCACCCAAAGGAAAATTATTTCACAAGAAATACGGTCCCAAGATCTAGAGTTATCCAAGAACGTTAAAAACTGTAACTATATATTATAAATGGTACATTTTTTCTTTACTCAATATTAATGTATTGCATTCTGAATAGGTATTTTTTGAAAAAAAAGCTTTTTCTTGAAATTAAATAGAATGTGACTTAAATTTTACAAAGTCTGTTTAAACATCTTCCTTCGTATCAAGTTCTCAATTTTTGTGACCATATATCTGAAATATTTGTATAAGCAATGTATTCATTTTTTAAACATTTTTCTTTCGAACAATCTAGATTAAAATAGAAAATTAAGTACATAGTAGAATTAACAAATATTTTACAAAGTAATTACAATATTAAATAAAAATTAAATACATCATTAAATGTATTATAAGTTAATTATTTGAGTATTTTAAGTAACATATATACACTGAAGTGACAAAAGTCATGGGATACCTCTTAATATCGTGTCGGCCCTCCTTTCGCCCGGCGAAGTGCAGCAACTCGACGTGGCATGGACTCAACAAGTCGTTGGAAGTCTTCTGCAGGAATATTGAGCCATGCTGTCTCGATAGACGTTCATAATTGTGAAAACGTTGAGGGTGCAGGATTTTGGGCACGAACAGACCTCTTGATGATGTCCCATAAATGCTCGATGGGATTCATGTCGGGCGATCTAGGTGGCCAGATCATTCGTTGGAACTGTCCAGAATGTTCTTCAAACCAATCGCGAACAGTTGTGGCCCGGTGACATGGCGCATTGTCATCCATAAAAATCCCATCGTTGTTTGGGTACATGAAGTCCATGAATGGCTGAAAGTGATCTCCAAGTAGCTGAACATAAGCATTTCCAGTCAGTGTTCGGTCCAGTCGCACCAGAGGACCAAGTCCATGCCATGAAAAAACAGCCCACACCATTACGGAGCCACCACCAGCTTGAACAGTGCCTTGCTGACAGTTTGGGTCCATGGCTTCGTGGAGTCTGCGCCACACTCGAACCCTACCATCAGCTCTTACCAACTGAAATCGTGACTCATCGGACCAGGCCACGGTTTTCCATTCATCTAGGGACCTACCGATATGCTCACGTGCCCACGAGAGTCGCTGCAAGCGATGTCGTTCTGTCAGTAAAGGCACTCGAGTCGGTCTTCTGCTGGAATAGCCCAAGAAAGCCAAATTTCTCCGCACAGTTCTAACAGACAAGTCCCTTGTACGTCCCACATTGATTTCTGCGGTTATTTGACGCAGTGTTGCTTGTCTGTTAGAATTTACGACTCTTTGCAGACGTCGCCGGTCTCGGTCGTTAAGTGCAGGCGGTCGACCACTGCGCTGTCCATGGTGGGATGTTATGCCTGAAATTTCATACTCTCGGCACACTCTTGACACAGTGGATCTCGGAATGTTGAATTCCCTAACGATTTCCGAAATGGCATGACCCATGCGTCTAGCTCCAACTAACATTCCGCGTTCAAAGTCTGTTAATTCCCGTCGTGCGGTCATCATCACGTCAAAACCTCTTCACATGAATAACTTGAACAGAAATGAAAGCTCTGCGAAAGCACTGCGCATTTATACCTGTTCTACGCGATGCTACTGCCATCTGAAAATTTGCATATTGCTATCCCATGACTTTTGTCACTTCAGTGTACAGTAGCTCACAAAAGTGTTTGCATTATGCATAAATAAAAATTGATATTTCAGAATAAAAAAGTTTATGTAATATTTATAACTTTTTCTTCACAAATATACATAAAATATTTCAAGAAGATAGTAAAAAAAATTTTTTTTTTTAATCAGTAAGGAAAAAGTAAAATAAAAAGCAATTTTACAAAATATTTCGTACATTTCGAACCATTCCTTACCTTGTTTCCGATCGGATTTTCTTCTTTATAAAATTTTATCACAGTAAAATGAAAATAGAAGAAAAATTTTCAATAATTCTGTCAAACTTTTTTTCACGCTTAAACTGTGGATTTTCCCCAAATTTTCTAACTATAAATTTATGATCATGTTGAGTTAATTTTGTCTGTAGACCATTTCTTACCTTGTTTTCTGGGCGATTTTCTTCTTTCTAGAATTTCATTACATACTGCTTCGTAGAATGAAATAAATTTACTTATTTAGCGATATTCCGAATTGATTCATCCATGATGAAAAATAAAATCAGTTTTGGAATGCTGTTCTTTATTTCCTGTTGTTGTTGTTGTTTCTTATCCCACTTGGCTGGCCAAGCCCACGAGCCCATACGTACTCATGATTGAAGGGGAAGGAAGCAGCTTCTGTTGTGATGGAGCACCCGTAGGTAGAAGCCTGACTTTTGCTCCGTGACGCTCTTACAGTCATAGGAGACCGGGACCTACGGCTTAAAGTGGATTCCGAACCACTACAAACATCCATGGCACCGCCGGGATTCGAACCCGAAACCTATGGCACCGAGTGCCAGAGCGCTAGACACTCGGCCATTCAGGTCCCAAATTTGCCAACGGCACGCGGTGTTCCCAGGTGGTCACCCACCCAAGTACTGACCGCGCCCAATGATGCTTGACTTCGGTGATCTAACGAGAACCGGTATATTCAGCATGGTACGGCCGTTGGCTTCTTTATTTCCTTACAATTACAAGCCATTTTTAAATAATAAATAGAATAGAATGATGTAAGCAAGCAAATATTAACGCCAAATGAATTTTTAACTGCCACCAAAATGCAAAAGTATAATTAAAAATAATAAAAAAATCTGCCTCCTTGCATTTTTAATTTTATAAAAAGAAAAGGACAATTTAAAAAAAAAAAAATCATTCCGTTTTATTCAGAATCACATCATTTTGGGATTTGCATTCATATTTAATTCTAGATTAAAGCGCTTATTGTACAAAATTTTAAATTGTTCAAATATAGCATCCAAAGTTCCTCGGCTATCTCAAATTTCTTTGTACATCGTGAGAAGATTAAAGAATCTCAATTATTTCAATGTTAGATACTGCATGACAACGCAGTTCTTGAAGACTGAAATTCACCTAATTAATATTTATTTACATAATAATAATTAGGATGATTACAGGAACACAACATACACTTCTAATATAATTTACAGCTATTAGCAATTTGCTGCAATACCTTTATGGGCAAAAATCGTTTCGACACGCTCAAAGTGTCAGCAGCCAGACAACATCATGCCTGAGGGAAGCCAAAATTCAGACTGAAACTAAAAAGATTCTCATGGGATGAAGAAATGACGCCGAGTGATTCTGCACACTGTGGCCGGAGTCTCATAAGCTTTTAAATTATTAATTAATTGTTGCGATGCGCAATCCTGGCTAACCTACTGGCTATCACACTCTTCACAAATTTTGTTTTTGATAATAGTTATTAAATTTAGTTTTGTTAACTTAATTTTTCATTTAATTATTTTATTTTAATTATTTTATTAGTCTTAAATTTTTAATTCAACAGGTTTATCCTTTAATAGCTCTGGTCATAACTTTGTTTTAAATACTAATATATCTTTTTAAATTATTAATATTGTAAAAAGCGAAATAAAAAAAAAAATCATTTTTTCCAACGAAACAACTGTTGTTTTTTTGTTGAAAGTTACCAAACTCATTGCGCCATCTATTGGTACCTGCCTGTACTACATTTTATTTTTTACTTTGAGCTGATGTGTTTGACGCAACCGAAATTCCTTTTGTAACCTGAACTTGCTTTTCAATTGATGTAACCTGTTTTTGCAATTTTTATTTTATTTTTATGTCATTTTATTTTATTTCAGTTTATTTTATTTTTAACTTTAATTTTATTTTTTTGGGCATCGTGGAACGGACACCTAATTGTACCGATAGATTTTGCAGGATAATGCAGGAGGTGTTTTTCTTAGATTCTTTTATATTTTTACTCTATAATTTAAGCAACTACAATAGTGAAAATATTTTAACCAACTTTAAGATGGGGAGGTTTAGTGGCTCTTTAAACCACATTGGAACTCCCTAATTGGTACGACCATTGCCAAGAAATCACGTGATCTATTAGGTGAGCTTTGCAGTAAAACGAAATTTAGGATGATTTGAGCCAGGGGTCCTCCTCCTATGGAAACTGCGCGTTACACGAACACTTTGAGGAGCCAAAATCGTTTTATAAAAGAAACGTGTACAAAAAAAATGTTTTTAATTAATAAAGAAAATTCATTAAATCTTGGAGAATATTTTATGAACTTTATTATAAAAAAATAATTGTGAAAAGAACCTTAATAACAATTAGACGTAAAGTGAAATGTGATGATAATTTCTGACTTCCAGAGACAAAGTTGAATTCCTCATCTGCAATGATAAAAACAAAAAGTTATTCATCCGCACATACAAATTAAACTTAAGATTTTTAAGAATTTTATTTATAAATAAGAATGATAAATTCGAAATCATTGGTCAATGTACATAACATATTTGTTTATTATCATCCACATTTAAATTAAAACTTTGAAAGTTTACTATTACTTGTAAAAGGGTAAGAAAGAAGATTTTATAATTTTTCACATAACAATTTACAATAGAATTTTTTTAAAGTTGTATATACTGGATGTGAACATTGCAAAATAGATAAAAAAATGTTTTTATTAAACATTATCATCTTTGCTTCATTATTAATATTCATCTTATTGCAGGAAAATCAAAGATTAATTCGTATAACTAAAATACTAAAACAATACTTGTTTTCGTATTTTATTAATTAATATAAAAAACAGTAATTACTAAGAATTAATAACTAGTACAAATTAATAATAACTATGCATTAATAATTAGTACAATTTAGTTATATGAATTAGTAATTACAAGGAATTCGTAATTATTACTGATTATTAATTAATTCATAGTAATTAAGGATCTATAGCATTTTTTGTTAGTGATTATTATTAATTAGTGATTACTACGAAATTTTAATTGCTATAGAATAGTATTTAAATATACCAAAATGAAAATTTTATTTATGAGAAAAAGGAATACATCTTATAAAAAGAAACGAAAGCAATACGTTATGAGAAATTATCAGTGATATAAATTTCTAATTAAGTTTTATATTTCAAAATTAAAACTTAATTTAATGCAAATCAAAAATTAGCAACAAATATTTAGAAATTAAAATTAAGTAAGTTTTAGTTTTACATTTATTTGATTCACAAAAATAATTCTGATCAACAATAAAAGTTTTTATAATAACAATTTAAAATATCTATCTATTTAAAGTTTTAATTTCAGTTGAGAAAATAATGATAAGTAATTATAAGAATACTAATAATTACACAACAATATGTGATGCCTTTCTGGCACAAATATTTTTATAATAACATTTTATTAATTTTATATTGATTATTTTTTTATTTATTTAAAGTTCGTATTTAATACTGTCATAATATACTAAATTTCTTTTACAATTTTTTTTTTAATATTTGAATAATTAGGCTTATTATTCTACTAATAACAACTATTTTACCATCTTCCATCTCCGAATCGGACCACAGGACTCTGACTGTACTTAATTCAGACCTTATTGCTCTTTTGGGTTGCTTTTCATAAAACTCTTCCATTGGTTTTATTAATGCTCTCGAATTTGTGTTAGACTTAGGCAATATATTTTCATTCATGTACTGATTGTTGTGTTCCCAATCATCAGTCAATTCTGATTGACTGAAAACTGGACTCTCTGGAAACTCTTCTTCAGATGCACCATCTTCAAAATCAAGACTCCTAAAAGTTTTGCTGCGTCCTATAGATTTTCTGTTTTCGTTAAAAAATCCTTCATTCCTTTCAGGATATGGGAAACTTGCTTTATGGAAATCGTAGCCTGAATTTCCATTTCGAATTCTTCTGTAATTGGGGGGTTCGTTCCAGTTCCTTTGAAATTTGTTTCCGAAATTGGTCTTGAAGTCATATGCCTCATAACTATCCGGTCTGATTTCACTGTTTTGCTTAAAATTATTTCCATAGAAATCTGAAGTTAAAAAAAAAGTTTGTTAATTTTTTTGCATATCATTTTTACATGAGGAAATGCATTAGTATAGCAAATCAGGTTATTTTTAGAAAATATATAGAAATCAATAATAATATAACAACTGTCTACTAATAATTTTGTTTGTGTTTAATAATAAAGTTTGTACTTTTGCCAGAAAAAAAAAATTAATTTGAACAAAATTAAGTTCGTTTTTATTTTAGTTATCAAAATGAAATTATAAATATATCATAAAATAATAAGTTAATTAAAAATTAAATAAAGTTGTGGATTTAATTTATATAATTAGTATATTAAAATTTAAAATGTAACATTTTGTTAATTAACTATATTGGAGTACTGTTTTTATTTGTTTATGCTTAATAATCACTTTAAAATTTGATATTAGTTATTTTGTCTATTATATATTATTATTATATAGGATTATTTGATATTAGTTATTTTGTCTGGGTGGGGTGAGCTGGAGAGCCGAGAGAGAGAGAAATGTAACTCCAGCAGTGTGAGTCTGGTTTTGAAATAAAAGAGATGTGTGTGTTTTAGAGTCCACTATATTGTGCTATGTGTTTTAATTCCTAGACCAGGGATGGGCAAATTACGGCCCGCGGGCTAACTCCGGCCGGCCGGAAGATTCTATCCGGCCCGCGGATAGGATTTTAATTTGCAGGTACAAGGCAAATTAAAAGAAATATATAATTATATATTATATATCCATCTCCTTTTCTACTTTGATTAAATATATTTTTTCTTCCTTTTTTTCAAAGGACTGATGATCTTTTTACTTTCTCTATTTCTGTTCTACAAAACATAAATCGACGGAAATAGCAAGCACAGACAACTTTCAATCGGTAAAGTGTTAAAAGCGGAAGTTCTTTGTTAATTATAGCTGTAGATTGGCGCCAACAAGTTCGAGTTTTGCAAATCATTATCGAAAGTAAGTTTCCCAAATTTAATATCTCACGCCCAGAAAATCAGTACTATGCTTGCTTCATCTTATATATGTGAACAAATGTTCTCAACTATGACCTTTAGAAAGAATATTTCAGAAATAGACTGACAGATGAGCATTTAGCCTCGTTCCTTAGAATCAATACATCTCATTTCGAACTTCAATATAAGGAACTTTTAAAAAGGAAATCGCAATTTCTTTAATCTCATTAACATATTTAAATGGTTCTCGTTAGATCACCGAAGTTAAGCACCATTGGGCGCGGTCAGTACTTGGGTGGGTGACCAGCTGGGAACACTGCGTGCCGTTGGCAAATTTGGGACCTGAATGGCCAAGTGTCTAGCGCTCTGGCGCTCGGTGCCACAGGTTTCGGGTTCGAATCCCGGCGGTGCCATGGATGTTTGTAGTGGTTCGGAATCCACTTTAAGCCGTAGGTCCCGGTCTCCTATGACTGTAAGAGCGTCACGGAGCAAAAGTCAGGCTTCTACCTACGGGTGCTCCATCACAACAGAAGCTGCTTCCTTCCCCTTCAATCATGAGTCCATATGGGCTCGTGGGCTTGGCCAGCCAAGTGGGATAAGAAACAACAACAACAACAACAAACAAAACATATTTAAATTGTAATGCTTGTATATTGTTCTTAAAATTTTAGAAAAATTTATCTTGGCCCGCCAAACTTTTTTTTCCCCCGATTTTTGGCCCGCGACCGAAAAAGTTTGCTCATCCCTATTCTAGACCATAACAATGCGTGTAGTGCTTCCCCCCCCCTTACCCATCTGGGTTCATGCTTCAGAGTTCACCACAGGTGACTGATCACACTGCACTCATTTACATGGAATGAATTAAGTATCAAATTTTTGAATTAAATATTTTTTCTGAAAGCTTACCGTTTGGGTTAATTTCTTTAATTTTTTTACTTTTATAATTTCTAAAGGGTCTTCTTTTCGAATGCATATATTGATTTCCATAATGTTCATCTTTTGGAAATATGCTTTTCTTCACAGGGTATCTTAAAAAAGGATTATGTCTTAAAAAATTTTCGTTCCTTTTTTGTATATTGAAAGTGAATTCTTGATCATATGGGATATTTTTTCTTTTTCTGTGAGATACACCCGTAGTTAAAGATTTATGACTGTTTCCACCAATTATTTCATAACCTAGGAACACAAAAAAAAGAACAATTTTTATTTAAAAAAATACAGTTAGAAATTTATTTAAATTTTGCAATGTATTTATACGGATGTGATTTTTTTTTTTAATTAGCTACTATAAAATTATTAAAAAATTAAATAAAATTAAATCATAAAAATAAAATCATAATAAAATTAAATATTTCTTTATAACCTATCTAAATCAGAAGTTTAACCATTTAATTAGTGGCCATGTTTATTAAATTATTGGTTTATTTTTGCAGCAAGAAAATAATTATTTGTTGTTATCATTTAAGAATCAATTAAATTGAAATACATGCTACTACTATTAATGATATTTTAGGAATTTTTACTTTGAGATAAAAATACCTATTATTTATATACTGCTAATATAAATTGAGTTGGAAAAAAATATCAAAGCTTGTTTGATACAAAGCAATGACAAGATATCAAAGGCGGACACCGAAGTTTCTTCTCTTAAAAGGGCACAATGATAAGTTTGAGTAGCACTGGATAATGTAATGCTCACTACTGCCATCTATCTTCATTTTAGACAAACATTAATTGTGTTGAAAAATATTAACAAATTTTCATTTGATACATTGCAGTATCAACACTAAAAATAACACTTACTCAATAATCATGTAATATAAAATTTCACTATTTAATTTATAACTATTTACTGTTTTCGGGATATTTAATCTATTAGATATGTTTTCTAAAAAAAAGACAACAAATAATTTTTTTTTAATTGAAAGACATACACTCAAGAGCCAAAACATTATGACCACCTGTCAATAACGAGTTGGCCCCCTTTGGCGCTCAACACAGCTTCAACCCGCCTTGGCATGGATGCCACAAGTGCTTGGTAGAAGGCCGGAGACAGATTGTACCAGATGTTTGAGCAACGATCACGCAAATCGGAGATATTGCGAATTGGTGGTCTTTGAACTCTGAGCTGCCGTCCCAGGACATCCCAAATGTGTTCTATAGGATTGAGATCCGGTGAGTTAGGCGGCCAGGACATTAACTGGAATTCAGCATCATGTTCCTGGAACCATTCCAACACAATTTTAGCCTTGTGACAAGGGGCGTTGTCCTGTTGGAACATTCCATTTCCAGCTGGAAAAACAGAGGCCATGTAAGGGTGGAACTGGTCCACAATGATGTTCAGATATCCTGTATTCATGGTCTGCTCTACTACAATCACGGGTCCCAGAGATGCCCAAGAGAACGTCCCATAAAGCATAATACCGCCACCACCGGCCTGTGTATGACCTGTGTATGATAATGTGCCTGTGTATGATTGTGCCTGGGTCCCAGAGATGATACCACCCGTGATTGTGCCTGTGTATGAAATTATCAACCACAGGCACATTATCATATACAGGCCGGTGATGGCGGTATTATGCTTTGGGGGACATTCTCTTGGGCGTCTCTGGACCCGTAATTGTGCCTGTGTACATTGAGGGAGCAATTATTCGCCTGGAAGACGGCGTATCCTGACACGGCCATCGGCGTGATGAATGACAAACCGCGATTCATCTGACCAGGCAACTCTCTCCCACTGATCCATGGACCAGTCACGATGTTCCCGGGTCCAGCGCAGGCGCAGTTGGCTATGACGCTTGGTCAGCAAAGGCACACGAGTGGGACGTTTACTGCGTAGCCCCATATCCAACAGTGTCCACGGAACAGTGTGCTCCGATACTATTCTACTTGGCTCTGCATTGTATTGGGCTGTCAGCTGAGCCACTGTCCTGCTCCGATTTTGCTTCACCCTGCGAGACAGTCTCCGACGACCTTTTTCTTTGATAGCGTGTGGACGTCCAACACCATGTCGTCTACTGCTGATTTCACCGTCATTCATCTACTTTACATAAGTACTAACAACTGTAGATCGCGAACAACCCACGAGTCTTGCAGTTTCGGAAATACTTGTTCCGAGCTTTCGAGCCATTACAATTTGCCCTCTATCAAAGTCGCTTAGATCCGCAGCCTTTCCCATCACGCACAGAAGTAAGTGAAAGAATGATTCTTCAGACTCTCCAGCAGCAGTTAAATACCACTTTCACCTGATCACGTGCCTTCCACGTCATCCAGGCGAGTTCATTGCAAAATGTAGGGGTGGTCATAATGTTTTAGCTCCTGAGTGTGTATGGGTACTGAAATATTGATTTATATGCTGCAATAAATATTTTTGATTCAATACATTTATAAAAATATCAGTATATTTGTGAAATTAAAAGATAATTAAACTATTTATTAATTGTATTTTAAGAATCCACACAACATTTTAAAAAGAGCTTACTTCCTGATTCTGTTTCTTGTATTACAGGGGCTTCAACTACATCAACCATGACAAAATCTTCTGGAAATGGTAGATATGCGTTCTCAATACCATGATCATAAAAATATATTTTACCTAAAAATAAAATATTTTAATCCAATTAATTTACGGAAAATTTTATTCATTTAATTTTCTAAGTAAAATCCACAACAATCAAAACAAGTATAAAAAGAAAATGTATATTCGAAATATTGGAATTTATTTAATCAACAATTATTAAATGCTGTAAAAGAAACTAAATATAATAAATATTTGAAAAATAATCAAAATAAATATTTGAAAATATATATTTTTATTTTGCTGTATAAAATATTTGTATTGCCTCATTTTTAAAACGAATCAAACGGTGATGATATTGCATTCACGTGTGCCATAATCAGACTCTGATCAGATTTGGCATTTCTTTTCAACTAGGGTTGGACATTTCAGTGACACCACAATTTAAAAAGGTACAAATAAATTTGCATTCTCTATCCTATTTCCTCAAGCCTAATAGAAGAACTTTCTGGAATATGGATTTAAATTGCTTATTTCTGGCATAAAAATGAGAACTTTGGATTTCTCAAAGTTTGTCTAGATTTGTAGCAAGTTGCTTCAATTTGAAAGCCATCTGCTAAGATAATAAATATATTATATGTATTATGTATTTAACATTTCATAGTATTAACAATATTTAACATTGCTAAATTACATCGAAGAAATTAATTTTTAGTCATATCAATATAATGTATTGTTTACAGTTTTGATGAAAGTACTTAAATAAACACGTAATATTTTATAAATTAATTTACGACGAATTAAAATTTTACTCATATAATGATAGGATAATAATCCCGACAGTGAAAATTCCAATCAATTAATGATGTTATAGGACATGAGTGGCTCTCTGAACATGATTCTGAGTATGAGAATGTATGTGGTTCTGAGAAACTGAAGTTTATTGAAAATATTGTGATTAAATAGTAATTAAATTTCTCTCAATATAAATAAACATATTTGTTTATTTGCTAAAAAAAAGTATCATTTAGAAATCCAGTTTTTTTCTTTAAATTTATTACTTTTTCTATCTAATTCTTAGACAAAAATTAATAAATAAATTAATAAATAAAACCTTCTTTTTTTATGCTCACCAGACTTATCAGCCACCAGACATTGCCAATAGTCAAAAGTGCCTGCCGCCATCTGGTGTTAACTGGTTTTACTAATTTCTGTATACTAGATTATCATTTACTTTATAAAAAATTCAATTAATGTCTCAGAGCGGAATACTAACAGATGAAAGATGAAAAAAATATTGTCTTGAGTTCTTGAGTAACAATGATTGTCCTAATTAGCAAATTTATATTATTGAAGTTGACTTATTTAAAGTCTCAAATCTCTGATTCTTTACTATATCTTTTCCTAATAAAATTTACCAAATTTAAAAATGTTTTGTTTTCTTTACAGGATCTATATTGAGTTATGTCTGCCATTTATTTGTATAAAATATGATAATTAATAAATTAACTCTACTCTATAAATGTCTTTCAATTCTCATTGTAATAACAAACGGCTTTGATTCACAAAATATTTTTGGTACATAACGTGCACTAAAAATTTCTTTTTCGGTCTACTGCTATAAAGGGATTAAATATTTGCAAAAAGAAGAATGTTGCCAACTTAAAAATTACGACACACTGAGCAAAAAAAAAAAAAAATTTACGCGTTATTTTTGGAAAATTCAGTGTAGAAATGGCCAAATCTTCCACGCAACCATACTTGAATGCTAAGTAAAGGTTATTAACCTTTACTTAGCAGTCAAGTTCTAGTACTTTAAAAATATTTGGTATTTAAAAAATTTGGGGATTATTAGATTTCCTCTTGTAACACAAAACATATTTTTCATAACACCATAGAAAAATCATTTTTTTATTTTAGATTTGTAACATTATAAATTTAATCGAAATTTTTTTAAAATTTATTTTGATTAATTTGAGTGCAAATATTCTAGGTAATATATAATAAAGATTTCATATATTTTTTTTTTACTACATTCAAATCACATTGTTACATCGAAAAGTTCATGTTACTCACTTGCTACTGAAATTGTGTTTAATTATATATATTACATTATTCGTCTGTTGGATTCCGTATAGAAATATGCTAGCAGTTCATTATGACCATGATGCTTACCAACTCATTACTTCGATTTAAAAGTATTTAGTTTTTAAAAATTAAAAATATTTTATTTTCTCATATTTTTTGATTTTTTTTTAATTTTCTGTAGCCAATCAATGCCAGATCATATCTGCAAGTATATAATAAACTAACTATCCCAAATTTTTTGAATGTAAAATACTTTTTCCTCTGAAATATTATTGTTTAAAAAAATTTTATCGTTTTCTAATGAGATTCTAGTGGATTATGAAATTGGGTTTGAAAAATGTTGAATAAAAGTTGTAATCCACAACAAAATAAAATACATACTAGTGACTATTTGGCCATACAGAGAAGGATCGCAGACGCAGTGAAGACTCGGAAGTTCAAATTTGCATCCAATGAGAAAGCAATAGTAAAGCCAACATTTTCCTTGAAACTTACTGCATTTAGCTCCTTGGAAGTTTCTGAAGCATGAGCATTCCTGATACACATCAACAATAATGAATTGACATAAAAAGACCATTAAAAATGAAAGAATAATGAAATACTTTATAAATTCTTAAAAAAATTATTAAGACCAATTATTAAAAAAGTTTATAAAGTACCTAATTTTAGTTTTTCTTGTTATTATGATTTACAAGATGAATTATTTACTTAAAATTATTGAGTTTTATCAATACTAATTACAATAATTAGTGTAACCATGCTTCATCCATGTACTACAAGAGCGCCCCCTGTGACGTTCAGGAGGAATGGTCAGTAGGCCTCGAGACTCTCATCCGAGAGGAAGTAGCGCAACCGGCACTGCCGCTGAGAAACGATTAGTTTGTAATCTCTCATCCCAAAAGAAAATATATTCAAAGCATAATAGTTGACCTACAGACTCTCACCCGGAGAGGAAGTATATTTTGCAAACATATATATATTTATATATTTCTCCCGCATAAACATGAGTATTGGATCCTCTACATTATTCTTTTAATCCAATCCTATCTCAATAATAGATCTTTCTCTGTTAAAATCAATAACTATTTCTCCTCTCAGAGAGGTATCAATGCAGGCGCGCCCCAGGGCTCCCTAATTGGTCCGTTTCTGTTTAATCTTTACATAAATGATATTCCTATTACTAACAACGTACACCTCAGTTTATATGCAGATGACACAGCAATCGCTGTCTCTTCTAACCACATTCAGGATCTCACTATTAAATTAAATCAATATCTCAAGCAACTTGAAGCTTGGCTTACTCGCTGGAAAATTAAAATAAATGTAGAAAAACACAAGCTGTACTCTTCACGAGACGCAAAATTAATCCGCCTAATGTTTTCCTATTTAACCAACGAATTAATTGGACTAACAATACTAAATACTTAGGAGTATACCTTGATAGTAAGCTAACATATTCTAATCATATTAACCACATTAAACGTAAATATAATATTTCTATACGCATGCTTTATCCATTCATTAATAGAAAATCCCTCTTATCCTTGGATAATAAACTAATTATTTACATGTACTATTTGCGTCCCATCATCACATATGCTAGCCCAGTTTGGGGTTCCGCTGCAAAATACCACATCAACTACATCAAAAGAATAGAAAATAAAATTTTAAGAATGATTACTGATTCTCCCTGGTATTTTAGGAATGATGACATTCGTCACTGTCTTGCCCTCCCCTCTATTCAAAAATTCATGCTCAAGCTTGCAGAAAAATTCTATGCAAATCTTGAACACATCCCGAATGATGAAATCCGTAATCTTCCGAGATACGATTTCCATCTTCGGAAAATGCTAAACGCCCAAGGGCTGTTCTTCACAACTTGCAAAGCTCCTA
Organism: Caerostris darwini; assembly: GCA_021605075.1. Classification (NCBI taxonomy): domain Eukaryota; kingdom Metazoa; phylum Arthropoda; class Arachnida; order Araneae; family Araneidae; genus Caerostris; species Caerostris darwini. The sequence goes on from BPLQ01015708.1 coordinate 563,984, forward strand.
GACGAACTGGTTCAGTTGTCGTCATGACATCTGTGCTTTTAGTCTTCATTCCTAGCAACGAAAATCCCATCCTACTGTAGATTCCTTTTTAAATTTTGGATTCTTTAATTGTTCTGTTTATTTTATTAATTTTTGTTTTTTATTTTATTTTTCTCCTTGTTATTAGCTATTTTATTAATTTTTTCTTTGCTTATATTTTTAATATATATTTTAACATGGGGACATTGCTCTTAAATCACTTCACCTCCTTTTAACTATCAATGTTTTTTCCTTCACCAATGTTTCTCAGATGCAGATAGGAGTTTTAGGCCCCTTCAGGGCCAGGGCACTCCTAAATCCTGTAAAGACGAACGAGTATTGGATCTTCGGCTTAGAAATCCTTCCACGAATCAATAATTATAAGTCTTTAAATATGTTACATATTGTTTGTTTTAATTGTACGTGTGTGGCGTTTATGCGTGTGTTTTCAAACCTGCGTGTGTTAAAGCTGTGTGTTTTCAAACCTGTGTCTCAAGTCTCAACCCAACCATACTCAGTTACAATCCAGAACTGCACAACACTTTATTAGTTAGTAAAGAAGTTTGACACTTCAATTATTTAAATCTGAATTAATTGCAAACATTTTAATATAAATCATTTGATAAAATTGTGATTATCTATGTTTGTCTTAAATGTATTTTTAGTGAAATAGTAATTTCTCATGATTTTAAACGCATTTCCTAAGCCATAATCAATACAAAAACAGATATAGCTGTAAAAATAAATAAATTGATTACGTTCAAATTGATAAATAAGTAGTTGTTTATCAACATATTTATTTCATTATTTTTTATACATCACTTTATCATTTATTATATCAGCAACGTAATATAAAGATTAAAATTTTACAGATTTATATGAATCAAATAAAAACGCGCACTTGATTTTCAAATAAAAGATAAATAAAATTTTAAAAAAAAGTAATGATAACAATATTTTAATCTAATGATGTAATTTCAGTCATTTTTTTAATTAACGTAAAAGATAGAAAGAATTTTTCCTCACATTATATAATTATCCAAGCTTTACTTTATTATATAAGCATTTATATAAATAAATATTTTAAGTTTATTTTCTTTCTTCAATTCTTTCAATTTCTTCTATTAGCTCACACTCGCCCTATATATATCTTGTTCAAATTTTCAATCGTTAATAAAATATTTTTTATTCATCCACTCAAGTTCAAATATATTTTTTTGAACTTGTAAAGGATGACACATGATGTTAATACAGTTTTTTCAAATATTAATTCAGTAATTAAATTTAATTAATTAATTTTAGTTTTTTTTCAGATTTAAGTTGCATATATCTATCAATAGATGGCGCCAGATAAATTTTAAAAAAATGAATGAAAATTATTTATAAAGGACTTTCTGCAATATAGTGAGAAAAAAAGTAGGAATTGACTTTAAATTTTTTTTTTATAATACTTGTTTATTTGGATGATAATTAAATGTCTTTTATATCCAAAATTTTCTTATGCAAAAAGTTCTGCACCTATTTGATATTAATTTATAAAAACTATCATCTTTTTTTTTTTTTCTTAAATATGTAAGAAAATGTATGTCACCGTTAGTGAAATTTATTAATATTTATTTAGCTTTATTATTATTAAATAAAAATATTTGTTTAGCATTCTTAATGTTAAATAAATCCTTTATTTAGTAAAATTATAACAATTTTAAATAATGCTTATTAGTTTAACTGTGATGGAGGAAAGTTTAAAATTAAATTTTTATTTACTACTTAGGATTTTACCGAAAACATTTTCTGGAATCTGAGGCAGTTAGAAAAATATGTCATTTTAATCAGACTAATTTGAGATAATTAAAAAAAAAATAATATTTTGTGTAAATTTTTTATATAAAATTTTCAATTTTTGAAATATAAATTTATAAAAATTCCAAGCACTTACTTCTGATAGGCATATTCCCATGTTACAAAAACTCCATGTTCTTGGATCATTAATTTGAAATGGAACGGCTCTCGCTCTACCACAGGAGAGTTCTTAAAATTAAGAAATTAATTAATTAATTATATAAATAATTAATTATATTAATCAATTAATTCGTTAGTCATTTGTTTGCTAATTATATTAATCCTTAATTAATAAAGTAAAAACATTAAAAAAATAATAATAAATTTTACATTGACTGGAGTGGGCTGGCTGTAACTCGTTGGGCTTTGTAACTGAGGAACTCAAGAAACCAAGTTCAAAACCCAATAAGAGAAGCAGAGCCGAAAACTCTGATGTCTGCACCAGACATCGGCATGATAAATGGGAGAAGAGGTAAAACCCATCAAATGTCATCCATAAGGATGTTAATTGCTAATTGTAGTAGTGCAATGTACAGGACTTCAGTGATGAAAACTAGTAAAGCTGAACCTGCCACTGTTCTAGTTGTGAATGATCATATGTCAAAAGTGATCAGAATTTGAAGACAACAACACCATTTTAATTATTACCATGAATACCATGAAAATAAGTAATTTTTTAAATTTCATATACTTTCGTTAGAATGTATTCAAACCTGCCTGCGATATTCCTAGATGGACTAGATTCAAAAAATCTAACAATAGAAACAGAAAAAATATACTGCTTTTTTATATTTGGAACACTTCTGAAGAACTGATTCATATTTAAGTTGTATAATATATTACCTAGGTAAACAGCAGACCAGTTGTGAGGGTTGCAATGTGAAAGTTCTCGTAGAGCTAATAAAGATTTCAAATGCTTTCTTTAGAATGTATTCAAACCTGCCTGCGATATTTCAAAATAGACTAGGTTCATGAAAATGTAACAGAAACAGGAAAAATAAGCTGATAATTTATATTTGAAATACTATTTTAGAGCTTACTCGCATTTTAGTTGCTTAATATATCATCTAGACAAACAGAAGACCAGTTGTAAGTGTTGCAATGTGAAAGTTTTCGAAGAGGTAATAAAGATTTAAGATTCCTACTAAGCTGATATTATTTCTAAGAGATTAAACAAATAAAATTTGCATTTACTGTTAACCCGTTTAATTGTTTGATACTATGTAATATTAGGATTTTGTGAGCTTATGGGTAGAGAAAATTGGTGTCGTGAGTGTACTATAATCTCAAAAACAAGCCCTTATCCATCGTCCCGCTTCTTCCATATCAAATACGACTTAGGAAAATTCGTAGCAACCTAAACTTCTTAAAATAGAATCTTATTCTATAGGATCTTGATAGCATAACGAAACTTGATTTAACGAAAACGAGTTACTGATATGAGGTCTATAGCAGCATCTGTATAGCAATCCATTTGTATTCCAGTGATGATCCGTTTCTAATGATGATATCATTTCGAAACTGGGATGTCATCAAGTAAAACAATAGTCCTAACAGAATCTATCATCATCTCCAAACTTAGTGATCACCTTTATTAAGACAACAGGAAAGTAACTATTTTATTGCCCTCTATACAAACTAAGTAACTCAGAATGCCATTATTACACTCATTTCGTCTTCTTTTTCGTTTCTTTTCGGGTTTTTTTCCAAATTGACCAAATTCGTTATTTTTGCTAATAACGTTATGTTTTAGTAACATTGGTTTAGTTCCCTTGAAAAGAGATTGTAAGTACTCTTCCAGGAAAATAAGCGAATGCTGAATTGAAAGTTTTCATGTCTATGGAGGGGACAGGTGTAGTAAACCTGTAGGTCGATATTAGACATTGTATCAATTTTCTGTCAAGTCTACTCATTCTATAGACCTATAACTCTAACTCACCTTTCATACACCAAATAAAAATTAATTCATTTATTATCCTCTTGAACCTTATCCCTTCCTAACCTGATTGATTTATTACCCTTTTGAATGCTAAATAACTTGGTTATGAATAGCTACTATGGATATTAATATGAAGCTTTCAAACTTGCTATGTTTTTTCATTGTTCTCTTAATCATACTATGTTTAAATGTCTAAATTTAAAAATGTATCTTCAATTACACTGCATTACATTACGATACCCATACAGAAATTTAACAATTTTTGTATGAGTATATTCAAAACTCCTTTCTCTTATAAAAATATTTCCATGTTTTGTAATTATCTTACTCGCCTTGATTTTTCAATTGCTCCAACATTTAAGCTATATACAGACATAATTAATATACTATATACAGTATATTAAGATAGTATATATAGTATCTACCATATATACCATATATTGAAATAATTAGTGCACTATAAGACAGAAGCAACCTTTTTTTAGTAATTTTTTAAACATAATTAAAAAAAAAATAGTTTTAAACAACATAGTTTAAAATAAAGTTTTTTTAATAACAAACAGACAGTTTTTTTAAATTATATTTCTTTATCATATTAAACGCAAAATAGTTATGATTGAAACACAATTAAATATATCGCAAACAAACGGTCTTTAAATTTACATTTTTTAAAAATCAAACCTATGAAGAAAGTTTTTAAAAGTTTCTTTATTTATAAAAAAATAAGTTAAACCAGTGGATTATTGAATACCTTTAGCACTATAATAATATTAGAATCTATAGATTTATACCAATATGTTAAAAGTTGTAAAAATTTATTTGTAGTATATTTAACAAGGAACTTTTAATGAAACAATTACAAAATTGAAATAAGTTTACATTTCATTTACTTAAAACAAAAGAATAAACCATGTTCTAAATACTGAGATAATGCCACTAGTCTTAAGAAGCATTTTTATAAATAAATAAGTTTGACTAGAGGTTAAAAACCTTTCTAATCAATTAAGCAATGCTGTTAAACCTATTAAAGAATAATATGCTTTCTCAGTGGTCCTCTTAATTAAATTTAATGCTTTGTAGAAAAAATCTCCACGTCACAATCAAGTTAAAATAATAAGAAGTAAAATATAAAAGCTCTTAAAAGGTCAGCGCACTCTCCTTATTGAAACTAGAAAGAGTGATTATAACTTTTCCTCCATAGGCAATTTTTCTTACTTCATTAACTATTTAATTATAATCTTATTTTAGATTTAATTAATTTTGAATAACTTATTTTAATCACTTAATTTGTTTACACATGAATAACTTAAGACTAATTTATTTTACTCATCTGTTTGATCCAAGATAAATGCAATCAAAAATTTATAAATAAATAATAAATTATTTAAAAACCATATTGCCTGTTACGCCATTTAATTTTCAAAGACTGCTGAAAACACACCAATTGTTGTATCTAATATTTTATTTGCATTCAAACTGTATATATATCAGTATAAATTGTATAAATATACATTTCTGAAACATATTCAAAGTACATATCTCAAGATAAAAAATATTCAATAGATTGATTAATAAGTTAAGAGAAATTCAAGAGTTTATAAAACAAACCTCTGCTAAAATATAATATTTAAATTAAATTAAAATTAAAAGGCTTTTAATCTTTCTTTATTCATCATATTATTTATATTACTTGTATTTTATATTTCATCAATTATTATGTAAATATGTGTTGTATCAGTCAATAAAAATCATTAGTTTTTCTATTTAATTGATGTTATACTCTTTAGTATAATGATGGTATATTATTTAAGGGTACTTATGCATTAAGCTCATGCCAGCGATTAATGGCCGCCATTGATATTACTAACATTCAATGCCATTGGCGAATGTCAACTAAGTTTTTTTTTTTGGGTGGAAAATGTTTAGAAGAAAATGCGCGTTGTAGAAAATACTTGTTGCAGAAAATGTTCAAAATTTAAAAATATTAGAATGTCATTGCCATATGCAAAAGTGTTGTAGAAAATGCTTGTTGCAGAAAATGTTTAAAATGTAAAAATATTCGAATGTCATTGCTGCATGGATTGGTGTTGCAGAAACTTCTTTTTGAAGAAAATATTCATAATTTGAAAATGCTCTAATGTCATTGCAGTAGGTATTTGCAAATATCATTCAAGTTTTATTTCGAACGGAAAACGATTATCACAAAATGTCGGTTTTAGAAAATTTTCGAGTGGAAAATATTAATGTGAGCGATCAACTATTGATACTAATAAGCTCTGAAGTTAATGCGAGCGATCAATCGACATGCAGATTACACGAAAGTACCCTATTTATTATACCATCAATTAAATTTTTCTTTTTTTTCCTTCTTTTTTGTAACAGTTGATATTGTTACAAGTGTAGAAAATAATGGTATTTATGAAATAACAGGATATTAACGAAACGATTATATTAAGGAATGTCAGTTTATTTAAAATACATATTGCCTGTCAAACTCAAAAATGCCTCCTTTGAGCAATGTGGAATGTATTAGTGAATAAAAATATGAGATTTCCTTAAAAAAGAGGCCAAAACATATTAAAAATAATACAGTCTTACGTGATGGGGAAAAGAAGTGTAAAATATAAATTAACCTGTCAAGTTTCCGTATGCCTCATAGATTACTATTTGTAAAAAACATTTTGATTTATATAAATCTTCTTTTTTTTTCTTTGAAATTATAAACTCTCAAATATTGGAAGTTTAAATTTAAACTTGTTTTAAAAAGCTTACAGAAAACTAATGTTGTATTCTTTTTTTCTATAAAAGAAAAAAAAGAGTAAATTATTTGTCTGATATGAAAAGAATAAAAAAGAAGAAAAAATATTAAAAAAAATATTATCAAACGATTCTATCAAAACGATTACCCTTCCTCGTAAGTATAATAGAACAAACAGATACAGTGAAAAAAATTGCATTAAAAATTTAGAATTTTTTTAAAATAAATAATAACAACTGCAACAGACATAAATAACGAAACTTATTCATAAAAAAAGTAAACAGAAAAAATACAAACAACATCGAAATTCTGTCTTAAATTGTTATACAGAAAAAGTAAAACGGAGAAACAAGTGAGAAACGTCAGAGCTAAATATTTGTAGACGCTATTTACTTTGATAAACAAATCTGACTTATAAAAAATGGAATGAAACTGTAAACAAACCATGGAAAATTTTTTTTATAGGAATCAAAATACTATTGTATACGGTTGTAACGTTGTAAACGGTTGTAACGGTTAAAAAAATTTAAAGTCAATTCCTACGTTTTTCTCACTATATTGCAGAAAGTCCTTTAACAATAATTTTTTTTCATTTTTTTTAATTTAATTTTTTTAAATTTTTTGGTGCCATCTATTGGTAGATATATTCAACTTAAATCTAAAAAAAAAAAAATTAATTAATTAAATTTAATTAGTGAATTAATATTCGAAAAAACTGTATTAACAGCAAGTGTCATCGACTACAAGTTAAAAAAAATGTATTTGACCTTGAGTGAAGGAATAAAATGTATTTTGTTAAAGATTGAAAATTTGAACAAGACATATATATAGGGAGAGTGTGAGCTAATAGAAGGAATGGAAAAAATAGTACATTATTTGTCTGATATGAAAAGAATACAAAAGAAGAAAAAATACAAAAAAACGAAAATAAATAACGAAACTTGCATATAAAAACTAAAAGAAAAAAATAGAAACAGCGATAAAATTCTATCCTAAATTATTATACAGAAAAAGAAAATGTTGAAACAAGTGAGAAACGTCACTTCTTAATATGTGCAGATGCCATTTACTTTGATAAACAAATCTGACTTATAAAAAATGGTAAGAAACGGTAAACAAACCATGGAAAAATTTTGTTTAAGCCTTGGAAAAAAAAACTACCCAAGTGTTCCCGAAGCATACATTTCGAAAAAGGAAAATCCTGAAACATGTGACCCTCTAGGCCTATACGTTATTTTGGGGGTACCAAATAAATACAGACCCTGGAATGAATGAATAAAAGATAGAGGAAGGGACGAAAGCTACGAAATCCCCTTCTGCTTTCCAGTGACAGTGAACTTCAGTATTAAATACTGTCGTTTTACCTGAAAAGATTCTTGATAAAATAATTCAGGCGTAAGATACATGGTAAGTAATTACATTCCGAACAAATGTTTTCCAGATTCTACATAACAGCATAAATTGGTTTGTACTTCAACTTTAAATCTGTGTTATTAATATTGGAGTGCCCATGTTTTAAATACTTTATTCAGAAAATTTGGAAACTATGTTGAATTTTATTATTCACTAACTTAAACATTGTTTTCGTAATAATGTTTATAAATATTAAATCTAGAAGACATAATAAAGAGAGTAACAATGCAAAGAGGGTAAGAAAGTCTTAGACACTATTAGATAAACATTTAATGCATGAAATGAATCAATATTTATGTATAAAAGTACTTAGTACTAGAATGCAAATCTATTAAATTGAACAATTTGAAATGTATTAATGAACAAAAAATATGAGATTTGCTTAAAAATGAGGCAAACATGCATTAAAAATATTACATTCACAAGTAATAGGGAAATAAAATTGGAAAACATCAATTAACCCGGAACGTTTCAGTATGTCTCGCAGATTACAACCGTATACAATAGTATTTTGATTCCTATAAATCTTATTATACTTTATTTCTTTAAAATTAGACACTCTCAAATACAACTTGTTTTACAAAGTTTACAGAAATCTTATGTTGTATTTTTTTTATCTATAAAAAAAAGTAAATTATTTGTCTCATATGAAAAGAATACAAAAGAAAAAAAATATTAAAAATATTATCAAACGATTCTATTTAAAAAATAATTCAAAACAATTACCTTTCTTTTTCAAAAAAGCTGACAGACAGATGCAGAGAAAGAAAAATGTAATTTTTAAAAAAAAATAATAATAACTGAAGGCATAAATAAATAAAGAAACTTACTGATAAAAAATTAAAAAAGAAAAAGTAGAACCAACAACAAAATTCTGTCCCAAATTGTTATATAGAAAAAGTAAAATGGAGAAACAAGTGAAAAATGTCACTTCTAAATATTTGTAGACGCCATTTACTTTGATAAACAAATCTGACTTATAAAAAATGGAAAGAAACGGTAAACAAACCATGGAAAAATTCTGTGTAAGCCTTGGAAAAAAAACTACCCAAGTGTTCCCGGATCATATATATCGAAAAAGGAAAATTCTGAAACATGTGACCCTCTAGGCCTATTCGTTATTTTAGGGGTACCAAATAAATACAGACTCTGGAATGAATGAATAATAGATAGAGTAAGGGTGGAAAGCTACGAAATCCCCTTCTGCTTTCCAGTGACAGTGAACTTCAATATAAAATGCTGTCGTTTTACCTGAAAAGATTCTTGATAAAATAATTCAGGCGTAAGATACATGGTAAGTAATTACATTCCTGACAAATGTTTTCCAGATTCTAGATAAGAGCATAATTTTGTTTGTATTTCAACTTTAAATCTATGCATATACGGTGCGTTATTAATATTGGAGTGCCCATGTTTTAAATACTTTATTCAGAAAATTTGGAAACTATGTTGAATTTCATTGTCCTCTAAGTTAAACATTGTTTTCTTAATAATGTGTATAAATATTAAATCTAGAAGTTATAATAATGAGAGTAACAATGCAGAAAGGGTTTTATGAAAATTAAGACTCTTAGAACTGCAGAAAATATTGGTAGTTAAAAAATTATAAGAGCAGGAATATATTAATGAAACGATTATGTTAAGGAATGTCAGTTTATTATTTAAAACACATAATGCCTATCAAACTCATGTTTTTACTTTGAACAACGTGGAATGTATTAATGAATAAAAATATAAGATTTCCTTAAAAAAGCAAACATGTATTAAAAATAGTACAGTCTTACGTTATGAGAAAAAAAATTGGAAAACATCAATTAGCCTGGCAAGTTTCCGCAGATTAAATCTGTATAAAATACATTTTTGATTCCTATAAATCTTCTTATTATTTATTTCTTTGAAATAAGAAACTCTCAAATATTGGTAGTTTAAAGTTAAACTTGTTTTAAAAAACTTACAGAAATCTTATATTGTATTCTTTTTATCTATAAAAGAAAAAAAAGAGTAAATTATTTGTCTGATATGAAAAGAACACTGAAATAGAAAATATATTAAAAAGATATCGTCAAGCGATTCTATTTCAAAAATAATTCAAAACTATTACCTTTCTTTGTCAATAAAAGGGGACAGACAAATGCAGTGAAAAATATATTGCATTAAAAATATACAATTTTTTAAAGATAAATAATAATTATCGGTTCCAAAGTTTAACGGGCGAAATCAAACGTGCAAGTCCAAAGCCTAACGTAAGAGTTAACCTGTCCTCGAAGGAAGGATCTATCACCTTTGAGTTCAATACCTTTTTCTGGGTATGCATGGTGGATTCTTACTCTCCTTTTTATAAAAAAATATCAAATTCAATTTCAACCATTGTATTGTTAAGACAAAAATATCTAACTCTCTTCTTCTATAATTTTGCAATAAAATAAATAATAATAATATGTTTATAGATTACATAAAATAATAAAATTAGGAAAATTAGTTGCAAGATTAGGTACTTCTAAAAATATAAATGTAATTCTAATATTTTTTTACCTGAAGTTCAAAATCTTTTTAAAGTAGATGATTATTCAAAAAACATTTATGAAAATTCGGATTAATATCTAATAAAGTATTTTTAGATTTTTCTTAATATTTCCATTACTATTTAAATTTCATTATATGAGAACTAAATTATGGCAACGCCAACGATATTCATTACATGATATATTTTTTTTAGGGAATAGTATAAGCAATGCTATTTGTACATTGATTATACTTTTCCAATGCCTAAAAAATATGAAATGCAAAATACAATCTGATGAAAATCAGAGAACTATTTAAATACATTGCAAGCACTACATAAAATATTACAAAGAAGAGCAATAAATTGGCCTTGTTCTGTTGATAACCATTGGACAGAATGTATATTTATCTTTACAATTGCTGTATCCTAAACATAATAAATGTAGGAAATGTCAATAATGTCTAAAACACCTAAACAATATTGATGCAAAATTGAAACATTAAGTTAATATAAAGTATCTTATATATATAATTTAAATAATTTTGAATTGTAAGTAATTAATGGCCTTATGCTGTAAATAAAAAAACCCACAATAAATGAATTAGAAAATTTAAATAACTAAAAATTCCCAGTACAATTTAGACTAAAACTTATAATAGCTTTTAAGAAAACTTTTTCCTCTTTAAACTATAAAAAAATTCTTATTTCGAGGAAATAGTTTAATAAAATTAACAACTCTTTCAAATTCAGTTCTTAACAATTTATTTTGTAAAAAAAAGAAATAAACTATAAAGTCATTTTCATATGCAGTTTTAATCATCTTATCCAACGATGCTTAGAAATTCCATTGTTCGCGTACCAGTTAAAAGATCTTGGAATAACATTTAATAACCATTTCGAATGAAAGAAGGTTAATTTAAAGTTAAAGTCAAAGTTAAGCATAAAATTGGGAACCTGAAAAATAAAAATATTTAACTTCCATCACTTAAAAGCTAAAATATTTTTATTTCTGGCTAATTAAGGAAACTACCTCGATGTTTGCAATTCCGTTAATCATTCTTAAAAGAATTGTGACACTTTAATAACTCCAGAGAACAAAAGGCGAGCCCCTACATTTAATCTCTTGTAAAATTTTATTTCCTCGGATGGCAGCGGGTAGTGTCATGTGACGTCAAATTGGTTTCCTAGGTAACGTCTGTCTGCTGGTAGGCATATCATTTTGTTAGACGCCATATTTTGTCAGAGCTAATCTTGTTTATTTGTTGACACCACATTGAGATAATTTCCAAGTTTAAAGATAGTGATTAAATAAATTATTTATGTGATGAGAGAGTGTACTTTCATAATTAACACCTGTTCAGCGATTAAATGACGAGGAAATTCCCGTGCCACTTAAATTTTCAGAATTTCACTAATGACTGCTAATTTTTGAACAACGTTTCCGATTTGAAAGTCGGAAATAATTAAAAAGTTCCTTTTGTAAACTATTAAACGAATTATTTTAATTCGTTACATTATAAAATTGCATACAAAGCTGGTAATATACAAAAATTATTATTAAAAATATAGATAAATACCTTGTAATTGCTTATAATATTTTATCAAATATGTTTAATAGTGGAAATTCATATAATCTGTTATTATTTATAAATCTAGCAAAGAAAATTATATATATATAAATAAGAAAACAGTTTAAGGATGTAAAAGAAAAAATGATGTATACAAGAAAACAATTTGCATAATTTTAACATATAATTTACTTTCGATGCTGCCATTGCATTAAAATGAAATGCAAAAATTCCTTGTGGCTGGTAACTTGAAAGTTATAATTTATTTATTTGTGTTTATTTTATATTTCATAATTCGGCTTCTTCTTCGTTGACGCAACAGTTCCATGATGGGCCAAGGCCGTCTGCCTATTAGCAGATTTTGGGACAGGAGATGTTTTCTTGTTACCTGGCAGGGTTGTCATTCGTACGTCCAACGCTCTACTGTCGTATTAGATATATGTAAGGATTAACGTAGATTCCGAAACTCTACAAACATCCATGGCACAGACGGGACTCGGATCCGAAACCTGTGGCACTAGACGCCAGAGAGCTAGTCACTCAGCAATCAGGCCTCCATATTTCATACTACAAATTTAATATAGTTAATTTCTTTACTATTTCAAAAATAATTTGATAAATATTAATTTTATTATTTTGCTTTCCTATGTTGAAATCTTAGATATTATTATTATATGATTGCCTTAATTGATTAAATAAATGCGATGAAACTTTAAATAATAGTAATAAGCCAAAGTATAAACAGATATTGCATTTACTGAAGGATAACAACATCAGATCAAATATACTAAAAAGGAATATGTTCGAAAGATTCGAGTATAATATTTTTCTAATATTTGATTGCTTAATTTTCTAATTAATCAATGATTAGAAGATTCTTTATATTTAGCTTATCCTGGTAAAAGTACAGAAATTATAAACAAAACCTCTTCAAAATTGTTCTTTAATAAACAAATCCCAATTGCATCAAATTTTCAAAATTTTACATTAAATTCAATGAATCATATAACTTATGCAATTTTCGTCAGATTATTGAAACATTTATGAATAATAATTATTAAATACGACTCTTCGCCTAGTGGTAAAGTGTTCAACGCGTTCAGGACGGTGGTGGCCCATATTTAAAAAAAAACGATGTTCGGTGGTAAGGCACTTTGCATCTATAGCCAATAAGTGTGGTGGAAGTTTACCAGGTTTTCTTCCATATGAAATGTAAATGCTGAGCAATTACCTATAAAAGTCTTACTTTCAACGCCCGTCGATGTGTTGTTTGCGGTATAAATACATGGAGTACGATGCTCACCAATGTTCAACAAATAAAATAATATAATAAAAAAATTACATAAAAACTAGATGTGTCAATTTCATTTTTTAAAATCCTTTCAATCTTAAATTTTTGAAGAAAATTTCTGAGAAAATTTTAAATAATAGTGATTTTTAAGCAATAAAAAGGATATTTTATTTTTTATGAAAAAGAAAATTACTACATGGAACACAAAAAATTAAATAGCCTAATCCATTATAATATCTGCTAGTAGGCAGAGGCCTTGACCTAAAATGGAATTATCGCGCCAATGAAAAAGAAAAACTTCATTATAACAAAAAGCATAAATATATGCATATCAAACTTTCTTTTCTTAAAAATATATGTAAACTTTAATTGAATATTTATAATGAATTACTAATAATGTACGGAAAAGAGTGTTTGCCCAAATTAATTTCTACATGTACCTATTATAGTAATTTATTCATATGTAAATGTCACTACATAAGAAAGCGATTAAGAATGAATTTTATGAATAACAGAAATATTAAAAGTGGAAATAAAATGAAAAGATTAAAGCATAAATCTTCAATGCACAGTAAAAGTTAACTACTTTTTTATATTGTGAATAACCCAAGTCAGAAGATTTAAAAATGGGATTTTTTTATAAACGGGAAGCAAAATGAAAAAGTCTTTTTATTAAAGCGATGAATCTTTCATAATGTAATGACAGAACTGTAATTTTGTAGCAGACTTATCAGTCTTATCATTTTGGTTTCATGGATCACTTTATGATGAGATGATTTCTTAATAATTTTATGCATGACATTTTAATGTCTTAGAAATATTTTTATTCCTTTGAGCGCCATAATTGTTGGTTAATTTATTGAAAAGGTTTTCCTTGCTTTTTAAGAATATACAAAATTTAATACCTTAAATACTGATTTTAAAAGGAATTCATTGTTTTGCAAAATTCATATAAAAATGCCTTTTTTGATTTATATTAGTATAACGGCTTCTATTTACTCAATAAAGTTTAGAAAATTTAAACTATGATTCAATAAAAAAAAAATGTATCATACTTTTAATATATTCATCACATGGTTAAAATATAATATTTTTAACTTTTTCAACATTTTACTGATTACTACAAAATTTTAAACGATTTTCTATTATCAGTATAATATATTATATATCACTGTTTACGAAATTTGAATATATTATATATCACTGTTACGAATGTTAATAATCAACTTGCATATCAAGCCATAAAAAAAAATGCATTGAATGTTACACATAATTTTATTTTCTACTACATTATATCCATGTTAGAACATTTCGAGTTGATTGTTTTATATTAGTGGTTACTTTTATAAATTTCTCCATCTTGAATTAAATTATTCGGTGATATAAAATTTATCTTATTATTTAAAAATACATTTATTTACTAAGGCGAAATAAATCTAAGAGAAAATTGTTTTCTAATAGTAGTAAGTATTTATGAAATTTTAAACTTTGTTCCTAAAATTTCTTAAGCCTTATTTTTTTTTTTTTTCGTCTAAAAAATGTATAAAATTTTCCTACCTATTTTATATCAAAACATGATGAAACCAGAATTTAAAAGTTTTTCTTATTTCTCAATAAAATGTAATATATAATTATGGAGTATACTGCGAATAAAAACTCTGCATGTATAAAGAACAACGCGAGGATTTATAAATGCATGATGCTGTTATTTTACAATATAGTAATAATAACAGCTAATTTTTTACGTTTTATATTTTACAAAGAATTAAATTTAAATTATGTTTTATTGAAACCATTTTCAGATTAAATATACTTATTTACATTCTAAATTATCACTGAAAATTTGGAAAAGCATTTCTTTCAATTTTCTTATGCTAATTTTAAATAAACAATCATTAAAATGTCTAAATATGTTTTCCTTAATATATCAGATGTATTAACATATGAATTGTTTTCACCGTTAAAACTAATGGTTCAGATTTTTGAAAATATTTCATTCATAAAACTTTTCATTTAATAAAAATACAAATAATACATTTAATTATTCATTAATTTAATTTAATATTGAATTTACCATTGAACATATTATTTATTGAATTTATCATTAAATTATTTATTTTAATAATTCATTTAATATAAATTGATTTTTACAGCTTTTTCAGTTATAAAGAACGTGACAATAAATAGAGAATTTACCATTAAAATTTGTAAGGAATATTTAAAAAAATTTTTTTTTATTTTGGGCGAGCATTAAATAAATTCACTTACTAAAACATTTATTATCTTATTAAAAATAAAAAAAGGAGTTTCTTAAAATTTTTTGAAAACATAATTCTTTTTAAATCTTTCTTAAAATAGTATTAGTTTCACATAGAAAAACAAATTTTATACTTAGAATGTTTATTATTAAGAACTTTTAAAGCAATATATCAAAATTTAAATCTTATAAATATTTGAACTATCAAATTAATTAATGATGAAGGCAAATTTTATTATCGATTTACAAATGTTTTGAAGAAGCTTTTGATGTTCAGGTACTTACAATTTTTAAAACTTTTTCAATTTTTCAAATTTTAACTTTTGTATAGCAAGGGAAAAAACAGAATTTGATGAAGACAGAAGATTTGCCGTAAAAGATTCTTTGGAAAAGTTACATTCGAAAAATTAATCAGTACTATACTTTTAACAAAGCAACTTTTTTTTTAACAAAGAACTAATCGTTATTTAGAAAGTTTCTAGTTGTGTATCGTATTTTCGCAAACAATAGAAACTTTAATAAATCCTGACTTTAATATTTTTTTCTTACTTCTATAAAAATAATTTCTTTCCTGCTCTAAATGATAACTTTCTTCATAAATATTTCGTTCTTTTGATACATTGTGTTGATTGAAATGAGAAATGACCGATGATTCTTTGGTTTACTTTGTTCTTTCGCTTAGTTTTTTTTACTACTTTTATAAAGAATATAGTGATACACATCTGAAGTAATATTAAAATTTTTTCTTTCATATTAATAAAACTCAAGATGAATTTTAAACAATGTTTGGGAATCTTTAAATTTAAGATATTATTAAAGCAGTTAATATTATTATTAAATTACACATGAATATAAAAAAAAATGTTGTGATACACGGCTGATATGTTGGCCAAGAATGGATCACAAATGATGCAATCTGATCCTCCTTTGCCTATGCGTCATATAAGGCGATACATATCTTTTTCTATTAAATCCAATCGTTTCAACCTGTATATAGAGAAGGCTTCTGAGAAAAAGTGGAATTCCCTATTGAATCCCTATCAATAAGAATTCCCAGTTCCTTGTCTAAAGTAGCAGGCGTGGCCTGCTTTAGACTTGTCACAGGCCATGACTACTTACAGAGTAACTTGTATAGAATAGGACTGGCTGCTACAGATATCTGCCCACTTTGCGACAATGGTATGCCCATGGCTAGAGAGAACCTCACTATTAAGAATAATAGATCATATAATGAAGTGCTCTCTAGTCACACCATTGTCGCAAAGTGGGCAGATATTTGTAGCAGCCAATGCTTATTCTATACAGGTAAGTAGTCATGGTCCGTGACTGTCAATGTCTTTAATGATTGTTTTTGTTGTTCCTTACTATACTGGGTTGTTCGTCGACTAATGAACGAGAGTCGTAGACGGACATAGGGTAATATATAGTTTAGTTTTGAGCTTTCTTAAATTTTCTCCGTATTTTGTTGAATCTTCCTTCCATCCCAAAGTAATCCTGGCTTATATATATAAATTTCATAAAACTAACAAAAATTAAGAAATTTTAAAGAACCAAGCCTAAAATTCGCAGAAGTTACGAAAAAAAATTGCTTAAATCTGAGAAAATCCTAAGATCTATCGTTCATTTCATTCAACTCTTATAAAGCAACATTAGCAGAGCACTGGAAGTTTGATACTCGGCGCTGCAGTTTTTAATTTCAATATAGGGTTTCGTGGCTTCTGTATATATTTTGCACTAATGATCGAGAGGTCGGAGATGGGCATAGGATAAAATAATAATAATAATAATAATAAATTTAAAATTTTGCAAATAGTGTAATAGTAAATATTTAAATATTTATTTTGTATCGATCCATATTCATGGTAATTCCATTTCCATTATGCATATTGTGAAATGTCACATCAATCAATATTATTCGAAAGTTTTTATATAACCCAGATATAAATATTTCGACTGAGGTTCTGCTAAAAATAACTTATTTCGATGCTAATTTTATTCAAGTATAGGAAAAAGGAGAGACACCTTGGGGAAATTCAATAGTGGGAAAAGGAAAGTAAGGATGGAGGATTATTGATATTCGGGCGAAGATGGAACCACAAACTACTGCGGAAAAAGACATTTGGTGTAGAAGATGCTTTTACATTGCTTCAAAAATTCAGATTTCTCAGAAAGATTCAAGCTTCTCTGAATTTCGATTTTTCAACCAACTTTTGTCAGTGACAGGAAAAAAAGATACACCTTATGATGTAAAGATAAAATGGTATAAATATTTAACAATAATTTGCTTTTTCACTGATTTAAAAATTTCTAGAAAAAATACAAAAATATCATTGATATTCAGATATAATTATGTAATTAAAAAACAAAAATAAATATAATAATAAAGATTACAATGCTGTCAATGGCGCCAAATTTATTACACTACAAATTACAATTATACTATAAATACTATTATTACATATTTAATCAAAATTTGACTTGAATTGCTAGTTACTTTATATTCATATATGTACAGAATGTTTTTAAAATGATTATGTCTCATTTTAAATTACCCGATATCAATAACTATGGTGCCAATATTTAATGAAATTGCCTGTGATATAGAATCGCAGGCAAAGTATTACAATAGGAACCAAAAACAGGATATATAATAAATAAATTTAAATAGAACATTTAAATTACAATTATATTCATTAACTAATTAAAAATAAATAATTATTTCAGCATTTACAAGATTTTTATTTAATACTATCTCCTCTCATGCATGAAAAAAAAATTCTTCCGACAGTAGGAGAATCGGAAACTGTAAAATTAATTCAAGAATAATCATTGAACAATAAATTTAATTGTTTAATTGTACTTTGTAGAAAAATAATTTATAAAATATTAAACAGAATAATATTTCAATTTCATATTGTGAATTAAAAATTTTTCAAATACCTAATATTAAAACATTGTTTATTTTCATATATCTAATATATATTTTACTGTTTTAGATATTATAATGACATAATATATTATATGAAAATAATAATTAAAAAAAATTTGCATTTAATATTTTTCAAAATTCAAAAATATTTATTATTTATAGCAAAACTTACAATTTAAATTTAGGGAAAACAATAAATAAATGTAGGGGCACCTAATTCAAGGAAACAACGTAAATGCATGAATAAGATGAAATAAATTTAATGATAGTTAATTAAATTATAAAAAAAGTTTTTTGAAATGAGTGCATACGTTTCCAAAAAATAAATTGATAATCCAAATATATATTAAATTCACTAATGCTTTATTTAGTTATTGCTGCAAATAAATTATTTATTTAACATATTGCCTTTCCTATTGCTTTCGTCTTCAGTTCTTACAATACAAAATTTGACTTAAATAAGTTAAATAGAAAATTAACAAAGGTAGAATGGGTAGACAAGTTTCTTTTTACGTTTCTAATTATGAATAAATATTGTTGTCATGAAAGAAAATTAAAATTTTTAAAAAATTATTGTTTCGTTATCATTCATTGCCATTGCCATCGAAAAGCATTTAAATTTTTTTTTTTTTTACAATTTTCCATAAATTTAATTTCCAAATTTCCCATTAATCAATAAGGAATGTAGGATCTTAAGTAATTAATTTAAATTATAAGGGAATGCGAAAAAAAAAAGGATTATTCATACAACACATAAATTTCCCTTAGTTTACTTAATTGGGACTTTTTATTTAATTTTACATGCTAATAAATTATCTGTTTGTTGAAGGCATAAATAACATCTGGCATTTTTGCTTTGGATTTACCATGGTATGAAATTCAATTTTATAATACAGGAAAATATTTTAAATGATTGTTTACAGAATATAAATTGTTTAAAGAAAAAAAAAAAACCAGAATTTTTGTTTTCGCAATATAACACATAAATAAATCTCTCTCTTCCAGACAGATATTAATTTATTATATTAAGTTAAGAAAATCTAATTTTAATCTTAATAAATAAGCTGCTGAGTTTCCAAACTGAGATAATTCGTTGAGATACACAAGTGAAGAAAGTTGCTGCATCTCTGCAATGAATGAGCATGATGAATCTGTAAGTAGAACATTTCTTTGCTGTGTTCGTGATAGAGAAATAGTGGAGTGTGTGAACTTCACAGATGCTGCTCCTCAAGATGTGCATTTCAAATTGCGGGGCAAAATGCTTATGTAGATGCAATACATATATCATAACGTTATGTAATGTGGAATAATGATAATGTTACGTACAATATTGTATATTTCTCATATATACCACTGCAGTGGAGAACGTCCTCAAATTAATAACTCAAAATGACCAAAATAGTTAAATTGCCAATCTGAAGTGTCTATTTGGATCCTTAAATTTTCATTTATTGCTACAATGTGCAAAACTAACACAAATACTGGCTATAGTAATTTTTTGCAAATGACATCTAAAATTCTTAAGAAGTTAATGTTTTCATTTCTAATGTATT
Source organism: Caerostris darwini (assembly GCA_021605075.1). Classification (NCBI taxonomy): domain Eukaryota; kingdom Metazoa; phylum Arthropoda; class Arachnida; order Araneae; family Araneidae; genus Caerostris; species Caerostris darwini. The sequence continues at coordinate 584,052 of BPLQ01015708.1, forward strand.
TGTTTTATATTCTTTCTGTCCGCGGGAAATGTGTTACGGACTCATTGTACCTGAGTAACTTAACTTAACCTACTGCTTCCTTTTAATTTTTAACTTACTAGAGTAAATATTTTCTAAATTCACGATGTAATTTAAATAATGTAAATTTAACTACACTGAAGTGACAAAAGTCATGGGATACCTCTTAATATCGTGTCTGCCCTCCTTTCGCCCGGCGAAGTGCAGCAACTCGACGTGGCATGGACTCAACAAGTCGTTGGAAGTCTTCTGCAGGAATATTGAGCCATGCTGTCTCGATAGACGTCCATAATTGTGAAAGCGTTGATGGTGCAGGATTTTGGGCACGAACAGACCTCTCGATGATGTCCCATAAATGCTCGATGGAATTCATGTCGGGCGATCTAGGTGGCCAGATCATTCGTTGGAATTGTCCAGAGTGTTCTTCAAACCAATCGCGAACAGTTGTGGCCCGGTGACATGGCGCATTGTCATCCATAAAAATCCCATCGTTGTTTGGGTACAGGAAGTCCATGAATGGCTGCAAGTGATCTCCAAGTAGCTGAACATAAGCATTTCCAGTCAATGTTCGGTCCAGTCGCACCAGAGGACCAAGTCCATGTCATGAAAAAACAGCCCACACCATTACGGAGCCACCACCAGATTGAACAGTGCCTTGCTGACAGTTTGGGTCCATGGCTTCGTGGCGTCTGCGCCACACTCGAACCCTACCATCAGCTCTTACCAACTGAAATCGTGACTCATCGGACCAGGCCACGGTTTTCCATTCATCTAGGGACCAACCGATATGCTCACGTGCCCACGAGAGTCGCTGCAAGCGATGTCGTTCTGTCAGTAAAAGCACTCGAGTCGGTCTTCTGCTGGAATAGCCCAAGAAAGCCAAATTTCTCCGCACAGTTCTAACAGACAAGTCCCTTGTACGTCCCACATTGATTTCTGCGGTTATTTGACGCAGTGTTGTTTGTCTGTTAGAATTTACGACTCTTTGCAGACGTCGCCGGTCTCGGTCGTTAAGTGCAGGCGGTCGACCACTGCACTGTCCATGGTGGGATGTTATGCCTGAAATTTCATACTCTCGGCACACTCTTGACACAGTGGATCTGGGAATGTTGAATTCCCTAACGATTTCCGAAATGGCATGACCCATGCGTCTAGCTCTAACTAACATTCCGCGTTCAAAGTCTGTTAATTCCCGTCGTGCGGTCATCATCACGTCAAAACCTCTTTACATGAATAACTTGAACAGAAATGAAAGCTCTGCGAAAGCACTGCGCATTTATACCTGTTCTACGCGATGCTACTGCCATCTGAAAATTTGCATATTGCTATCCCATGACTTTTGTCACGTCAGTGTATATTAATGATTATGTGGAGGTTTTCGGGGGATATTTACCCCATTGGTACTCCGAAACAGGTACTTCCGCTTTCGTTTCCGTTGAAATTAATATACCAACATTTGAAAACAAAGCTTCAACCAAGGAAATTTAATTTATTATTTTTAAAAATTATTAAAAATGTTTTAATTTGTAAAATATTGAATTTAATACTAAATTTAGATAGGCTTATTTGATTAATTATAATGTAGTAATTACATAAGCTTAACTTTAACTTTATTTTTTTTAATTTTAACTTTTAACTTTATTTTTAATTTGGCTTAATTATTACCAATAATTTTTTGTCTGAATGATAAATTTAAAAGCAATTGGTTATCGAAAATATACATTAAATAAAAACAAATTCTAAAAATACAATTGTAACTTAAATAGGAATAGAAAAATATTTAGTTAAACTTGAATAATGAGTGAAGAATTAAAATATGAAAACTATAAAATTATTTAAGAAGTGCTATCTTTACTTTCATTGTATATTTGATTTAAAGAGCTTTTAGTACTATAGCAAAAATTAGGAATGTTTGCCGGATTAAATTCCAGAGGATCCAATGATATATATATATATATATATATATATATATATATATATATATATATATATATATATATATATATATATATATATATATATATATATATATATATATATATATATATAAGGGAAACAACAGATGCATAATATCTTACAAGCCTTACGTACACATACTAATACTTAATACATATATTTAGTCAGACTATGATGAAAACTACTTTCTGAAGAAATGTTTTTTAAAAATTAAACCCTGAAATGTTAAAATTGCTTGACGACTTATACGTAAAGAAAATATGTCTATACCAGTGGCGACATAAATTTTTATCACATAATAGAAAAATAATAAACAACAAAAAAATTTTAAAGTCAATTCCTACTTTTTTTTCCACTATATTGCAGTAAGTCCTTTATAAATAATTGTCATTCATTTTTTATGTTTATGTGGCGCCATCTATTGGTAGATATATGCAACTTAAATCTAAAAAAAACTCAAATTAATTAATTAAATTTAAATACTGAATTAATATTTGAAAAAACTGTGTTAACATCAAGTGCCATCCACTACAAGTTAAAAAAATGTATTTGAACTTGAGTGGATGAATAAAAAGTATTTTATGAACGATTGAAAATTTGAACGAGATATATATAGGGAGAGTGTGAGCTAATAAAAGGAATTGAATAAAAAAATTTAATGATACATATGAAGGAAAATAATGGTGTTTGCTTTATAGATGTTAAAAATTTCTTTCCTCCTACAACAATGCATGACTCATAACGTCAACACATAGATTAATGGCATATAGATTAACAATATGTATAGTTTTCTTAGACAGGTGTATTATTGATATGTATGTCTGCTTCCATTGACATGCATGGCTGATGAGGTCGATATCCTAGTAATGTCTCCATAAACCAGAGATTATAAAAGAGTAGCTACTATTATTCTTCTCTTCTTCCATTCAAGCCACCTACTATATTATACGTGGCTTGAATTCCATTATTAACTATTTAATTAAGATATAGATTTAAATTTTCTAAATAAAATTTGTATAGAAATTATGTTAAAACCTCTTAAGCACTTTGATCTGTTGGAATGTCTGTGTGAGTTAAATGATGATTAAAGGAATGGGTCCAATTACCTTCAGCTAATGTAAGTCTACTTAAAATGATAGAAAAATATAATCTCCAGCTTTATTCTAGTCTTTTCTCAAGGGTCACATAAATATTGCCCATTTACCATTTAATAGACTCCCCTTTTCTCTTTGTGGATGCAGCGCAGAAACTCCCTTGGTTGAAAGATTCTTTATGCTATAAATCAGCCTTACAATGGCAAATGTAAAGTCACGTCTTTAATAATTGAAAAAAAATCTCTAAAATTTATTTATATTTGCATTCAAATAAAAATTACTAAAAGTACTAATATTTAAAAATGCTTATATTTACTTTCTTAGTTATTGATTCTTTTGAATTTTACACGGAAAACAGTATTCTATTCAACTATTATCAAATTTTTTTAAAAAATAACTATGAAAATATCACATGAAATTTAAAAAAAGGATAGTATTTTTAGATTTGGATTTTCCTTCAATCACTCATCTAATTCTTTATTTAAACAACTGTAAGTAAAATGTGTGCAAAGTTTATTGAAAAAATTATTTTGACATAGCCCAAGTAATTTCTCAAGCGGACAATCTTTTTATCCAAATAGATTTCTTCAAATCCTTAAAAACAAAAGAAGAAAAAACACACTGGTGAAATGTTATTGAAAACAGGAAATTGTTGTTTCATGGATATGTATTTTGTTCAATATTTATTAAAAAATATGAAGAGAAAACAAAACGAATTTGCATTGAAAAATAAGTCAGATAATTTACTCTATTTGCGTTAGAAATTTCTACGATATCTCCACAAAAGATTTGAAAATATTTTTAGAATAGATAAATAGATTTCTAATACTAAATTAGACAATTTAATAATTCCATCCACTTGAAATAGGCAAAGAACCAAAATGAAAAACTGAAAAAGAATATGTATTTACATGTATTTTTATTAATATTTTTAATCCATTGCAATTTTTTTAGCAATAATGGAAATTAGTTTTTTTATATTTTGATTAACTGACTGCAAACAACATTGGAAACACCAAAATTAATTGCGTTTCATTATTTTTTTTTATTTTGTAAATATAACTCCCACACACACCCACACCCCCATATATCCCCACGCGAACACATATATATTGTTTGTATGTGTGTTATAAACCATTTAGCTTTGGAATAAAATTACAGTAAAAACTATAGGAAAATAACTATCTGCTGCCCTGCTGATATATATTACAACTATAATAACAATATGGTAATCATTATCTTTGGAATCAATTGTCTTGCCAAAAATTTGATTATAAAGAAGATAGTTATTAGTATGTAATGCCCCTGTATTGTTTTAAGTAGTAAACTATTACATATATAACTTGTGCATTAAGATATAAAAATGCGATTTCATAATATAACTGACAATGAACGCATTCATAAAGAAATATTTATACTTATTTTATAACACATTGATGATTTTTTAACATGTAAGTATTAATGGATACTTAAGGCCAAAAATGTTAGTTTAATTTTTATTAAGCTCTCAAAAATTTTATTAATATAAGAAATATTTTTATTTTTCCAGTATATCAAATATTCATATCTACAAATAGAGGCACTTCATTATTGTATACATCAATTAAATTATTAGAGTAGTAACTTATAAAGGTTAATCACATAAGTTTAATATACATGTGGAAAAGTAAGCTTTTAATGATGATATACAAAGTTTTGAAGGATCAATTAAAAAAATCAAATTATTTAACTAAAACTAAAAATGAACTAAAATATATTCCAAATTTCTTTTTTGAAATAAAAACATTCTATAAAAAATATAAATTTAAACATACAAATAACCACACATAAAATTTACCCTAAATACTAAAGAAAAGTTTTTAAAGTATGCATAAAAAAGCAGAAAAAAAATATTTCAGTGTTGACTTTTTTGCAAAGAATAAACGAGCAAAACATAATTTTCAATTACTCATGATTTAATAATATAATTTTTAAAATACTAGTGTAATTATTTGGAAACAAATACATATCCGAACTTTTAATAACATGATTTGGGATAAGAAAAAAAATGTGCCTATTTAAATAACATATAGTAAATAAATTAGAGTATGACGTAAAGCAATAAGGAAACGGATATATAAATTCACACACATTTATATATATGTATATATATATATATAAATAATAGAGAGATAGAGAGAGAGATAATTGGGATAAGAAATAAAAATATTTAAATTAAAAATTCTAAAATTTAAGGGAATTTAAAATTTTCTATCGGTTTCCACCATTCGATCGTGGAAGAAAATAAAAAGTGTTGGGGTTCATCACCGTCACCTATACACCCTTATTTGCAGAAAAATATGCCGCAGGTGTTTATTTAGAAAAAAAATTTATTATTAAAAAATTAAAACTTTTAATTTTTAATATTTTGCATATTTAGAACAAACAATGTGGTAAAAAAGCCCTTTTTTTTTGATATTAATAAATTATCTAAATTATAATAATTTGAAGTTACTTTTCATATTCATCATTAAAACATATTTATGTAAAAATAATTCAAATTCTACCACAGAAAATAGGTATTTAAAAAACAATTTTTAATATAATATATTCTTTTATATTTTTCCTTATAATAATTATTTAAATTTGATAAAATTGTTAAAGTAATTAGAAGTAATTAAACATTGTGAATGGTCAAATGTTTTCTATTTCATAATTAAGAACTTCTAAGCATTTTTTTTCATTTGAAACGAGTTAATTTAAAGTGTAAATCAACGTTTAATTTTTTTAATTATTTTTTTTTTAAATATTGTATAACATTACATATTTCAAACAAAATATATTTTTAAATATTTTTCGCGATATTTTATTCTTTAAAAAAACATTTCTTTATTTAATACAGATGTATTTTTATATATTGCTACAAGAAAAAAATTTAAATTGCTTCAATATATTTTTTTAAAGTATGTTATTTTAAATTAGTGGAAATTTTAATTTTAATAAAATTTGCTCATTGAAGGTGTTTCATGTAAAATGATACAGGCTAAGTCTTCTTAAGTTTTAAATTATTTTATTACTATTTATTATTAAATTATTAAGGCAATTATTTAAAACTTTATTAACCCATAAATTATATTTTCTAGTTTATTTATAAATATATTTTTATATTTTTTAATCATTCTTCCTATACAATAAATCATTTTCCTTTTTAAAAAAATATATTTTGAAAAAAATAGATTTTTATTACCTATAAAATTTCATATTACAATCAGCATATATAATCTGATATATTTAATCATTCCATTTTATTATATTATTCACACTGACACGTAACAAGCATTATGATTTATTATCCCGCCTTATAACTCATGCAGATGCATTAATGTATTTATAACTGAGAGAATAAAATAGATTTAGAAATAGATTAATAGAAATATATGAATAGAACTGAGTGAAATGAAATAGATTCTCATTCTCTATAAAATTTCCAAAAATTACAATCAGTCTATGTAATCTAATATATTTTATAATTCGATTTTATAACATTACGCATATTGACATCTAACAAGCATTATGATTTATTATCATTCATATAACTCATGCATGTACATTAATGCATTCATAACTGAGAGCCTAATTTATTTGATAAAGAATAGAAGCATTACTTTGATGGATAACATAGTTATTTTCTAAATGCAAATGACATCACGCTAAAATAATAGTGTGTTGTCAATTATTGCAAGGAAGACATATTAAACATGAATAATTCCTAATCAATTTCCGTATAAGTAATTTTCTTCAATATATAAAAAATGGGTGTGTATCGCGAATTGCATGTATATACGTAGCTTAATCTTTGGTTGGCGTGATACTAAACTGTATGACGAATGTTGAGGTCTGTCATAACGGATGTCACTTAAGAAGGGTGCAAAACGTAAGAAATATGGCACTAAGAATGATTATAAAATCATTCTTTTATTTTCGGAATTGTAAATAGATTACCGTGTCTCTTTAACAACTTGTAAAATATTTATATATATTTTATGTAAAATATTTATCACGACTTTTCTATTAATTTATATACTTAAATTTAGACGATATTTTTTAGTGTTGTAGATTGTGCAGCTGGATTATAACTGGGCGTTGTTGGGTTGAAATTTGTGGGGATTGAGATCTTACAGCTATATTTACACACGCATAGACATCACACACATACAATTAGAGATATACAATATTTTACACAGTTAAAGACAGATAATTCTAGATTCGTGAAAAGATTTTACTTTTAATCCGAAAACCCGATACTTAGGTTTGCACGGGATGCGCGGAATATACTACCTCTCCGGTTAGAGTCTGTAGGCCAACTTATACGCAGGTTGCATCGAATATATTTTCTATCGGAATGAGGGACTGTAAACTAAACAGAACAGCATGATTGCGTTGTACTAAACGTTTCTCAGCAGCAGCGCCAATTACGCTGCAATTCCTCTCGTATGAGAGTCTTGAGGCCTACTGACCATTTCTCCTGAACGCCACAGGTGACGCTTTTGCAGTGGGTAGGAGGAAACAATTTAATAATTATTACTGTTACACGGTTACAATTTAATAATTATTACTGTTACACGGTTACAATTTAATAATTATTTATTAGATTTCTTTAATTCAAAATGAATACATTTTTATTAAAAGGGAGGGGCTTTAATAGGGGTGAGGAAATATTTTCTTCTGTAAGTAGATCACGGATGTCTTTAAACTTACTGATCATTTTTAAAAACATTTTAGTGGTTCGAAATTACAATATTTGATGAGAGAGCAGGCTTAATGGTGAAATATTTTTCAATGGTAACTTTCCAACATTGTCACATTACAATAGAAAAATAGGTAAACTTCAGTCTGTCAACTCATTGTCAGTGCGTATTTCGATGTTAAAATCTTCATTATTTCTATTCGTTTTGCAAACTTTGACCATGATGCAAGTCACAAAATAGAATTCAAATTTCATCCCTCTAAACTATAGTACTATATGTATAATATGTATACGTGGTAAAAGTGTATATATATGTACAGTGTACCGGGTCACAGATAAGGCAATAAATTTATAAATAGGTATTAAACAATAAAAAGAAATTAGAATATTTATTGTTAAAACTCTTAGTTTCTGTAAGTCACCAGCATATAATTAGATTGCTCTAAATCTGTAATAGTAACATTGTGGAAGAATTAAAATACTTTGCTGATAAAATGGTTATGAAGTGTATGTAATATGTAATATTAATTCATTTAAATTATTTACGAATATTTTGCTTTATTTTTTAGAAGTATTTAAGAATAAATCATGCAATAAAGTAAACAATACGAAAAATTATTATAATAAATTTTAAATTTAGTAACATATTGTTTCGTATACTGATACATTAAATATCTTATCAATTCTATTAGTAAAAAAATATAATAAACGATTAATTTTTGGAACTTTTTTCCAATAATAAAACAGAGTAACAAAATAAAGAATATAATTTTATTTAGGGATTTAGAGCGAAATTCGTATAATCATAGCTATTCAGATTCTCTTGGACATTTTAAAGTGGCTTCGTTAATATTACACTTTTTTAAAAGTTCAGCTTTTATTAACTTTTCAAGCAGTTTCTTTTTAATTAATTTTGACTTTAAATGTCAAAGTCGCAAAGCTTTTAAACTGAAGCTTACGATTCAAATTTCACCCTTCTTAAAGAAGGAATGCAATTAACTGCTAAAAGTTATCATGGAAGATATTAAGGATAAAACTTTTGTTTAAATTAACATAATTACTAAAAAAAGTTAAGACGGTGCTTTATAATATATATTTTTTTCTTTTTAAAATAAATTTGAAATGGAAAAGTGTATTATCGTTTAAATGAAATAAATATTTTTTTTATGAAGCTATTTTTTTGAAAAGCCGGAGATTACTTATTTTACAAATGTTTTAAAAACCATTGTACAAATTCTTCTATTAAAAATTCAATAAACTTTCTTATTACATTTCAAAGTTATATGCATTATAAGTTATTATGATGCAACCTTAATAAACTAGGCATAAAATAGAAAAACTATTAAATAACATAAAAAATGAACAATTAAACAACAAAACTAAAATGAACAATTAAATAGACTAAAAATAAACAATTAAAAAACAAAACTTAAAATGAACAATTAAATAAGACTAAAAATGAACAATTAAATACGACTAAAAATGAACAATTAAATAATAAAACTAAAAATAAGCAATTAATTAACAAGACAAATGAACAATTAAATAACAAAACTAAAAATAAACAATTAAATATTTGTTCTTTAAATTATTTACCTATGATTTATTAAATTCCTTTTCCTTGTGCTATGTTTCTAAGAAATGAAAACTTTTAATGGATGAATTTTTTATGATAAATATTTTAATAAGACAATGATGCTATTGCCAATATTCATCGAAATTCCATTAAAAACTTTTATTCTATTTTTTGTATCCAGAGTTATTATCTTACTCTGAGTGGTTGTAAAAATGTTTTTATCAAAATAAGATTTTATAATGCGTTCAGATATTATGGCGCACTATCATAAAGACACAAAATAAAATCATGTTATAAAAACTAAAACCTGTTCACAAGTAGTTACGTGTACTTATATGTTTATCATATGTAAGAATGCTCTTTTCAGAAAATTTTAAAGAAGTAGCTGCATAGTTATATGCACTTTTACAATACCACGAGATGTTAAAGTCAAGGAAAAGACCATTACATAATGACTATGTGATTTTATCTCTCTCTCTCCCCTCCATCCGATATATATAGATATATATGTAAAACTATATAATATTTAAATGTTTTTAAGACGGAAAATATATTTACTTTCAGAAGATGCTGTAATTTTTGCTGGGGTCATTCAGTTAAAAAAAATATACCATTGGTGAATGGTCTGTATTCACTGACAATGAAATTTTTTATTTAAATGACAAAAAGAATATTAGAAATTATTTTGGTATTTGGTAGTAATTCTGTTAGTTTTATTTTTTAATAAACTTGTAATTTTTCGCAAGGCAAAACTACCATACTTGAAATATCTGTAGAAGAATATTCACACACACAAACACATGTATCATAACTTTTGGCTTTGTATTCGATGCCATGAACCATTATATAAATTTAAATTATTAAATATTTTATTCATATAAAGCTGTTTAACTACATAAAGCTCAACAACTTATATACTTTAATGCTTTCTCGTCAGAATATCATGTGCTAAACAAATGCATCCACAAATGTTGGTTAAATATAAATAAATAAATATATTTTTTTGGTAACGCATTCATTAGAGCAAAAGTATTTTTAATAAAAATTATAAAAATTTATTATACTTTACATTACATTAAATCCGTTAATTTTAAATTTAGAGAACTTTTATGTTCTCAAATAGTCTAAGGCTTTTATTTAAAATATGGACTCAAAGTAAATCCTCAGCTGCACTTTGTTTCAGAAGCAACATAGTTTTCAACTCTAAGCATTTGAATGCGTTCGTTTGAATTTGAAATCCTCAAAGTGATTTCATGTTTCCTTAATGATCTTCTTAAAGGGCTTTCAAGTGCATTTCAAAGGATATTTTGCGCTTATTTTCTAATTAAGATAACGTCAATGGCAGTGAATGGGCGGAATGTAGCGAAAGGAAAAATTCTGGAAAGGTAAAGTAAGATTAATGTCAAAGAACATAGTTGCCTCAGGTTCATGAAAGACCTATTAAAGAATATTCATTCAGAACTTTATCTTACATATATATGATAACATTTTCTGTAACAAATTATATTATTTTGAGTAAATAGTAAACAACTCATGATGACATTTTTGAAATTTTAGATTCAACTATAATGCCACTTTTACAATTAGTCACAAATCAACTTGGTACATTTACGTGGTGATGTTTATTAAAAATTTATTTAATTTTAAATAAACAACTGATGAAAGACCTATTAAAGAGTATTTATTCAGAACTTATCATATATATATATATATATATATATATATATATATATATATATATATATATATATATATAGATAGATATATATATATATATAGATATATATGAGACCATTTTCTGTAACAAATTATCTTATTTTATGTAAATATTCAATAGAATATAGTGATGACACTTTTGAAATAATTTTAAGTTCAACCATAACGATATTTTAAGAATTAGATAAAAATCAGCTTGGCATATTTGTGTGGTTGTTTATTTAAAATTAATTTAATTTATTCATTAACCTCGACTCTTAAAAATATTGTTATGTTATGTTAGACAATTAAATTTTCATATCAAATTAATAAATTATCAGAATATTGTTATCATTATTATCATACTGAATATTATCTATCATTATTATCATACTGAATATTATCTATCATTATTATCATACTGAATATTGTCATTATTATTATCATACTGAATATGTTTTGCCGATTAGGCATTAGCCTTTATAAAATACATTTTGTAATGTTTTGTATATTTCATACAATATTATAAAAGAATAATAAAAATTAAATTTTATTTAAAAATGTTGAATTTTTGCCTATTTAATTCAGTGACGATTCTTTTTAGTGAGTTATTTGTATTTGTATTTTAAATTGTATGGATTTCTTTTAATATATTTATTTTTATATTAACATTAATACAAAAATATATATAATAAAATATTACATCCATATAAATCAATTTATTTATGGAATACATCTTCAATATTTAGGCTAATAAATATTGAATAATCTATAATATTTATGAAATATCGATAAAATAAATTGATGATTCATTATACTGCAATATTTGTTTGAAAACAAAATGGCCTAGAGCTCTAATAAATAACATTTTCTCCAAGAACCTTTATTGACTCAACAAACTACTAAGCTATCATAATCTTCTTACGTACTGGAACTTGTTTCGTTCAAATTAATTTCACACTATCGTAATAAGAAAGCTCACAGAAAAGCCATAAAAGAAATATTGCTGAAAGTTTATGGAAATATTTTTAAGAAAAAAATATGTTAGTGAGCAAGTGTAATTCAGATGTTGGGTTAAATAATGCTACATACCGATGTGCACAATAATGAAATTTTTCACTTTTTTAATAGAAAAAGCAAGTATTAAATTTAAAACGGTAAATTGCAATCTAAAAATATTTTTTGTCGAAAAAAAGATTATTATCTATCTCTTTGAAAACGGAATATGTAAAATTTATATAAATACAAAAGTGTACTGATAGAATTGCCCTGGGCAGAGTGAAAAATAAGTAATAAGATAATAGAGAGTTTTTGCATACCGTACGTTAGTTACCGTAGGACGTCCGTTAGCTTTTTTTCCTTAGCGCGCATGCTCATAGGAAACATAATTTCCTATGAGCATGCGCGCTAGGGAGAAAAAGCTAACGGACGTCCTACGGTAACTAACGTACGGTATGCAAAAACTCTCTAATAATAATAGAATTGCGCTAAATACGGAGGGTGTAGTAAGCAATAAAGATACAAGGTTAAAGTTAAATAACAATTCTTTCCAAACCCTCCTGTAATAGGACATAAATTTCAATATAATTAAAACAATAAAATTAAAAAAAATATTAAATAATTAATTAAAAATTCATAAATCTATTAAAAATTAATACGATTTTTATTAAATAATTAAAAATGATTAATTTATGTCCCATTACATATGTTTTTAATGAAATAATTGGGTCCCTATTATCTGTCATTATTTCTTGAAAATATTTATCCTCTTTCAAAACACCATGTACGAATATATATATAATGTACAAGAAAGTATAAAAACTTTAAGCAAAACCAACTTGTGACTGCTATAAAAAGAGAATGAACCATATTCTAAAGTATTTTTTTAAAATATTCAATGATTCTTATTTATGCTTATTTTAAATATAATACTCTTTCTTAAATTGTCTTAAAAAACTTTCAGTTGGCGTTTCTGCATTTTCTCACCTTGAGCAAAGAAACGACTTTTACAGTAATTATGCAGAAAAAAATATATTAAACACACAAATTTTCTCCAAGCAGGAAAATAGTAATTTGTGTAATTTTAGGATGTTCAACACAAAAATTTCAGTAAAATTTGGCAGTTAGTTTCTTGTTTAGAATATAATTTCGTTGGAGACAGATCGTTAAATAGGAGATCGTCGTTTTCCTCAGTTTTTTTCTTGAAATATTTGTAAAAAATGAAAGAATATGTAATTTTATATAATTACAAATTACAAAAATTTGTAAATTATATATTAACATATATAAAAAGAAATTTATTAAATATACATCTAACCAACTAAATATATGAAATGTGTAAATAACAATATATATTTCATAAACCTGTAATATCTGAAAACGTAAGATTTAGAAATGTGGTTAAGACACTAATGACCAAGACATTAATTTCTTAAACGTTTTACAGCTACTATCGCGTAAAAACGTTGCCTCTAATTACTCTACAGAAGATGACGCCAGTTTGGCTGGCGGTATTGTTTCATGCTTGGGCTCTAACAATAAAAATGTTATAGCTGTTAGTTAGGCTCACTGTTTGTGTGAGAAAGACATAATTGTAGGAAATTTTCCATTTTATTTAAACATTTTATAATTTTAGAGCTGTGATAATTGCGTTACATAATTGAAGTAATTCCTTAATAACTTCTGCTATATATATGAAGAAGTGACATTTGAAGCCTAAAAATGTTCTGTTACTCCTTTAATCAAAATTATATCACTTTTATTTTTGATGTGAAATTGAAGAACAGGACAGGCCTTGGGTCCCTCTCATACCTCTCATATATGCTGTAATTCTTGTCCAAGGGAACTTTTCATATGGCTTCATGGCAAAAAAAAAAATCATCAAATTCTCATTTCGCCATTCCTATGATTTAGAGGGAACAAAGTAATCACGTAAATGGCTGATTGGTCCAACGTCTTTATGGAGGAATCACAAAAAGAAACGTCAAAAGGGCAGTACATGAATATACCAGCTACTATGTGACCAATTCCCCATTCCAGAACCTTCAAATGTATTTCTCATTGATCCAGAGGAAGATCAAAAATCCATTTCATGTGATGCATTACAGTATTTTCTATCAACTGCTGAATATGATGATTCTATACATACATCACACATTCTGTCTTAAAAAGAACTGAATAACTTTGTTAAAGCTTCCAAGAGTAGGATAGAGTTACTTGGATTGAAGAATATTTCCGACTGACTTTGTTTCATAATTATCATGAACAATTTTTGCCTATTTTAATATACATAAAAATAACCTGTTTTCTATTCTGATGTCAATGGTTTAATAGCGGTTTTTAAAATAGAAGATCCTCCAAAATGGCAATTATTCATAGATTCATCCACATTATGTCTCCAAGCAATATTGTTGCATAATGGAAACCAACTGTTATCTATTCCAGTCGGAGATTCATTTTCCATAAAAGAAACATATGAAAATTTGAAACATTTGTTGAACTGTACTCAATACATGAAGTACATCTGGTGTTTATGTTGTGATTTGGAAATTATAGTTCTTCTCATGGGTATTCAATTAAGAAATATGAAGCAGAGCTGTTTTTCATTCGAGTTGGACAGTAGAGCCAAAATTTTTCACTCTGTACAAAACAACAATCGCCCACTACAAAACTTATATAGGAGAGAAGAATGTGCAAAATCTAAAGAATACCACTTCGCCCTTGTACATAACTTTTAATGAAAAATTTGGGAATGGTACCTTTAAGTATGTAAATATTAAGTATTAAGAATGGTAAATGAATACTTTATGTACTTAAATAATAAATTTCTTGCGGCAAAATGCAAATTTGCTTTCTGAGAGAAAAACATTTTAAGGAATTTCTTGTCCTGTGCCACTTAATACATTTACTTACTTAATACTTTTAATTATATTACTTATATAAGAATTTATACCCTATGAAATGAATTTCTGAAAAAATTGTTTCTCTTTAACATTGACCTCTTACTTGTTTTCAAAAATTCTCAGTTTTCTTCAAGGCTTCAGGGTTATTTTCTTCAAGTATGTCATAATACGTTATGGTATTTTAGTTCCTCATTAGTATTTCTGAAATTGTATTTTAGACTAGATCTGCCAGCACTAATTCCCTATGATTCAAGTATTTTACTGAGAAAATGTGTCTTTCATATCATTTGTGACTGGTTCTATTCCATAATTCAAGGACTCTTTGAGTCTGGCTCAGTGTTTGTAAGTTAAAAAAAATCAGTTTCAAAACATACTGACATACTGCAGATTTGATTTGATTATTATTCGATTCAAAACATAATGCAATTTTCTAATATTTAATGGCTTTGACAATACTATAGTGGAACATTTAAAATTTAAAATTTTTTCAATCATTTTAGCAAAAACGGGAATTTTTTTAAAACTTAAATCAATTACTAAGCAAAAATTTTAAAATGGATGCATTTCAAAATCAAAATCAGTTTCACCGAGAAATTATTCTATACTAGTCCTGATCACATGATATGAATTATTCATATTCTGACAAATCTTTTCTGAGAAAATTTCGCAAGAATTTTTATTGAAATCATATTTTAGCATATTCTATGAATATATTATTAATATTTAATCAATCTTTAAAGAAATTTGAAATTTTTTGGCTTAAAAATTTATTTATCCTCATATTTCTTAGACATAATGATTTATATTTCGCTGCAAAATTTATTTATATTCTTCTATTCTATATGTGGGGACATACTTTTAATATAACTTTGCAAACAATTAATAGATTGAATTTTTAATTAAAAATATTTAAATTCTAAGCATATTGAAAATTTACTAATGATAATTTTTACATTACATTTATTAATAAAGAATAATAATT